>CM077164.1:62804357-63260542 GCA_039583875.1 Platanthera guangdongensis | reverse complement strand
AAAAGGGGCTTCGTGACAGGTATATGGTGCATAATGAGTTCTCTATGCCGATCCAAGTCCCCAGGGAGGGTGCGAAGCTCGACCGTGACGAGGGGACTCAGACTACCCGAAACCGGACATATCCGCTGAGATATTAACTTGGCGCACGGGCGCTTGCTGCCCACGTGGAAGGAAATCGCACGGTAGCGACAGAAAGCAGGAAAACACGAAAATACGATGAAACCGAGCGTTTTACTTGCGCACGGGCGCTTCCGCCCGTGCGTGAACAAATCTCATGATTAACCACAGAGAGAAACAAACAAGAACTACAGGAAAACCGTGTGTTTCCTTCGCGCACGATTTTGAAGAAACAGTGCGTCAACCATGCATTAAGAAATTCGTCGAGCTCAGTTTGACATTTCTCTTGCACAAATAAAACGCACGATCAAAAAGAACCTTGTGCTATGAAAACGCATGACTGTGCGTTTTCCTTAAACTTGCATTCCAGCCTTGGGGAAAACGCACCTCCTGCATACAAATAAATAACTCCAAAGAGGACCCTCCAACGTCACAAAAATGAAATGAAAATAGTCGGAAGGGCCATGGGGAGCACCATGTGCTTACCCCCAAAAATAGAATGCGCAATTGCACACCAATATGCCAAAACAGTGCACTTAGCGTGAAAAACTATATAAATGAAATATCAACGATAACATACTAAAAGTGAAGTGCAAGTGCGTGAAAACTAGCCCAGATGAGTCCGAAAAACCCTATATAAATCGGACTCATCACACCACCAGACTTAAACATTTGCTCGTCCCGAGCAAATCATCACTAAGCGGAGTTTAAGAAAGCTAGTTGACTAAGCAATTGCATAAATAGAGTTCCATGTGAAGTCATACCCTCATGTGAAAAAAGCAATAGTAGTAAACTCTTCTATGCATGCATGATAATTTCTAATTCTTTTAAACGTAAATAAGATATTAATAATACTCCTAAAGTGAATCACAGTGAGTCATTCAACTGCGTGTAGAATGAAAGCAGGCGGACAATGAGGTGAGCATTGCCAAAGATTAGGTCTCAGGAGAATCTCCAAAGGAATCCACCAATGTCGGTAACCATATTCTCGCCCGTTGACACTCTCTCCACAACACTAGTTCGACTCAAGCACGAATCCGTAGGACTTGGAGTATAATATAGGCTTAGGATAAGGTTGGGTATACAAAGATAAACAAGACGGACATACACACCCAAAATGAGGTCGCCCGAAAACACTCACAACTAAACTCAACAAACAAACATGTGCTGCGCACCACCAGACATGGACTTTTGACGGTGTGTGCACACCCATAACGAACACAACTCAGCAACAATATTTTTTTTCTTTTTTCTTTTATTCCACATTGGAAATTTTCTTTTTATTTACTATCATATATATATATATATTTCCATTTTTATCCAAATAGCCAAAACAAAATATGAAAACACGACAACACCACAAGCTGCACAAACACCAACATAACTGCCCACACATAACAGATACAGAGTACAACAAAATAAACTAACCGAGCGACCACATTCAGATGTGCGAGTAGGAAACGCTATATGGCTATGGTAGCGAGGCGTAGGGATGTCAAAGGAAGGGACAGGCTTAACAGGGGTAGCAATGGATAGATGTCGGGAATTGTACAAGGCTCAAACTAGACAAAGTGACAACCTACATCACGCACGCACTTGACTAACCATGTACCCATGCTTCGAGAGTAGCTAGGGGAAAGTTCTTAGCCACCGAGAAAGAGAACCCTTCCTCCCAACTCGAGAAATACGAGGCTATTGAACTCCCACACATAATCCTACACCACCGTTTGATTCACAACCGGATTCACAACTAGAGTACCGTAAACAAAATCTATGCTAATAGAAAAATAGAAACTATAAGCATATAAAGAATTTTAATCTACACAGACTCTAAGTGATCATGAGTGCAGGCCTAAGAACACTCTTGGAGTCAACATTTTACTCCAACATGCAATCCTAAACTAACACAACATTCTTTATTCTACGCACAAGTGAAAGCTCAGCGTGTGCAAGCACTTAAGTACACGTTCTCATGTGGGTGCTGTGGAGTGCAATGCAATTACAAATGATATAACAATAAAAGCTTCTAGTATGCGAGTGGAAAGTGCACGTGAGCGGATAACAACTCGAGTCTCTCCCCCACCAGACTTAAACCTGCAATCTGTCACAAGATATGCAATAAAACCAATGAAATATAAGTCGGGGGATAGGTTACCCCATGCTCAACAAATGAGCTGATAACTTTATATTTTATCCATATTTTTATATAACTTTTATTTAATAATTAATTAGTTTATAAATACATTTTATAATTTTACTATCTAATTTCCTTAATTTCTCATTTTCAGGTCAATCTGGGCAGCAAATCTCAATTTGGAGTTTACAGGATTAATCAGGAGATAAAGCTGGACAAAGCCGAAAAAATTGCAAAGTACACGCCCAGGACATGGCCGTGACCAATAGGTCACGGGCGTGACATCCTGACGTGACCCCGGCGCATGCTCCAGAACTCACTGCGACGTCATTTTAAAATACATGCACAATGGGCACGGGCGTGACCATGCTAACACGGGCATGTTCTCCAGGAGTGACACAGTGATGATGATCCAAAACACCAATCCGCATTGGATTAAAGTTACACGCCCTGACACAGGCGTGACATATTGGTCATGGGCTTGACGTCCAGCCGTGACATCCCGGCATACCGAATTAAAGCTGCAGTTTCAAGATCTGGCAGTTCCATCTTGACACGCCCTGGTCACGGGCATGATAAGGGGGCGTGACGCCTCCATCAACTGCAATTTATTTCCGCCATTTTTAGCTTCCCGCCGTTTTCCAGAAACAGCCTTGACACGCCCTAGGTCACGGGCGTGACCTAGGGGCATGACCCGTCAGTTAACAAATTTTGGCGGTTTCTTCTCCAACGTTCCCGAGGTTTGAAGATGATGGTTCCGAGCTTGACACGCCCTAGGTCACGGGCGTGACTAAGGGCGTGACCAACCAGAAAATTCTTATATAAATTCCAGACAACTTCAGAAGCTGGGGAGTCGAATTTTGGGAGTTGGAGTCTTGTAGTTTGCTTTTCTATTCTGCTGTATTTCCCTTTTCTTAGCTTAGTCTTGCTTTAAGTTTCAATTCAAGTTGCTTTTTATTATGTCTTCCCCTACCTTAGCTTGTATTCCCCTAATGATGATGAGTAGCTAATTCTGATTTAGCGCTTGATCATGATGAAGCTTGGAATAAAATAAACTCTTTTTTTATCAAATGTCTTGTTCTTAATTTTTGCTCTCTTACGATTTATCTTTGATTTATATTTAGTCGAATTCATATTTCGTGGATATGTTTTTCGATCCAAGATTCGTATCTAAATGACCGAGAGGTTGCAGATACAAGTAGATCACTCAAAGATAAAAGGAGTTGCATGCACTCCTCGACAGAGGACGACATAAATCCTCCGGATTGGAGTCAAATCCAATAGTGTGGTTCACCGCCTAAAGCAAGCTTAGGGGTTTCGACTGGCCGAGGGGTCTTAATCGATCAACTAAGGTTAGTCAAAAGCATGAGCTCGAGAGAGACGCTTTTGTACTTAGGAACTTCCACGGTCGAGTGAGTAATTTAAGAACTTGCATTTCTTTATTTTCAAGAAGGTTTATTTTAGTCCAAGTGGATTCTAGATCAAGTGTTAGCTTCCCCAAAATCGAATTTCTCTTTCTGAGCGAAACATCTCCTTTTCCGTTTTAAACAAAAACCAACTTTCAGTCTGATAAGATAATAACTCTTTCTTGTATGTACAAGTACTTGACAAAGCCCCGAGTCAATATAAGACACTTGATTCTATACTCCGAATGATAGGTATACTTGCCTCATCGATTGGAAACACGTGTTAGCGTGGAGAAAATAATCATCAAGTTTTTGACATCGTTGCCGGAGACTTTTCTTTGTCGATATTTTGAAGGCAAGGATCTATTAGTTTTATCATTTTTCTTTTCTGTTTTAAATCAAAAAAAAAAAATTGGTCGTTCTCTTTAAAAGTTTTAACTTTAATTTGTGTATAATTAAAATTTCTTGCGAAAGGGCTGTGCCGGGTTTTCATCCCGCAATACCGCCTAGTACCTTGCGAACCCGTCATTGGGTAGCCCTTGGGAAGTCTGGGAAATTTTATTTTATAAATTTTTTATTTTAAAACTTTTGCTTTTATTTTATTTTGGTGTATGACCCGAGGGAATCCGTCAAATCTATTTGACTTGGATCCGGAGATCAAGCAAAGCTTACGGCGACGCCTAAGACTCCGTGAACTCAATTCTCCAGATTTGGTTGAGGAATCCGTAGGTAACACTTTTTCTTCTTCTTTATGTTCGTCTTCTTCTTCTTTCTCATCTCCCCCTTCTTCTCAATTTTCATTTATTTTGAATAACCAAAATCCAAATATGGCCGAAGAACGGACTATGTCCTATTATGCCCGACCAAATTTGGATGATGCTCAATCGAGTATTGTTCGCCCCGCTATTGCGAATAATAACTTTGAATTGAAGCCAAGCATCATTCAAATGGTACAACAATATGTACAATTTGATGGGCTTCAAGATGAGGATCCCAACGCAAATATTTCTAACCTTTTAGAAATATATGACACTTTTAAAATTAACGGGGTTTCAGATGATGCTATCCGATTAAGGCTTTTCCCTTTCACATTGCGCACCAAAGCAAAACAGTGGTTGATCTCTTTACCACGAGGATCCATCACTACTTGGGCCGAAATGAACGAAAAATTTCTCACGAAATATTTTCTGCCCCCAAAAACGGCCAAGTTGCGCAATGATATTACTTATTTCTCCCAAGTTGATACGAAAACGTTATATGATACTTGTGAGCGATTTAAGGAATTGCTTCGCCGTTGTCCGCATCATGCAATCCCTGATTGGTTGCAACTGCAAACCTTCTATAATGCCCTCAATCAACAAACGTGGTAACATATTGATGCCACCGTCGGTGGAACGTTAAACAACAAGACACCGGCGGCCGCCCAAGAACTTATAGAAGGTATTACCATGAATACGTATCAATGGAGTACACCTGGTCTCGTCCACCTAAACCGGCCGGGATGTACAAAATCGATACGGTTTCAAATTTATCTCTCCAGGTTGACAAACTACAAAAACAGATGAACGAGATGTCTGCTTCCTCGTCTACATCTACCTATGAGCCCCAATATTGATACCCTTCTACTATTGCCGAGCATGTGAATTACATGGGTAATCTGAATCGGCTACCTTATAATCAGTGTAATGATTTTAGTAATACCTATCACCCAGGTATAAGGAATCACCCCAACTTTTCTTGGAGTAATCCGGGGAATGCGGCGCGCCCACCGAACACGATTCCACCCGACTATTTTCCACTGCAAGCTCCAAAAGCTCCCAATCTTGAGGAGTTGTTCACCAAGTATACAACTACAAATGATGCCAACATCCGGAATCTCACAGGATCTCTTCGTAGTTTGGAGACACAACTTGGGCAAATCGCTAAAATGCTCTCCGAACACCAACAAGGAGCGCTACCGGGCAATATAGAGACCAACCCAAAGGAGCAAGACAAAGCCATCACTCTACGGAGCGGGAAGGAGGTAACCACTTCTCCAATTTCGGTTGATACTTATCAAATTCCGGTTGATACTTCTCCAATTCCGGTTGATACAGAGGTAATAATTTCTTCATCTTCTCCTCCGCTTAAGCCTTCTATTTCTAATAAACCAAAAACTTATCAACCACCTCTTCCCTATCCATTTAGAATGCAAAAAGACCAGGTGGATGAGCATCACGGTAAATTTTTAGACATGTTTAAATGAATTCAAATAAATTTACCATTTTGTGAAATTATAGAGCAAATGACAAAATATGCCAAGTATCTCAAGGATCTCTTATCCAATAAAAAGAAACTTGAGGATAACTCCACGGTTCAATTGAACACGGAGTGCTCGACAGTTTTACTTAATAAATTACCTAAGAAATTACCCGATCTGGGTAGTTTCTCAATTCCATGTTTGTTTGGTGATTTATTAGTAAAACATGCGTTAGCCGATCTAGGCGCCTCAATTAATTTAATGTCTTATTCTTTAGTTAAGAAATTGGGATTAGGGGAACCTAAGACCACAAGAATGAGCTTTCAATTGGCGGATCGGTCTGTCAAGTTCCCTATGGGGATCAAAGAGGATGTGCTTGTCAAAGTTGACAAATTTATCTTTCCGGTAGATTTCGTCATCTTTGACATCGAAGAGCACAACGAGGTACCACTCATTCTCGGTCGCCCTTTTCTTGCCACCTCGCGCACAATTATAGACGTTAGTAATGGTAAACTTCTCCTTAGAGTCGGAGATGAAGAAGTTACCTTTACTATTGACTCGTCTATGAAAAACTCGCTCTCAAATGACGACTCATGTTATTATTTGGAGGCTTCTCCTGAAGAAGACTCCTTTCCTTTTTCTGAAAATTTTTTATGTTCGATTGATCATGATGCCGATTTTGAAAATTTAGATTTAATTGCTCATGAAAATAGTGATAATCTCTCGATCACTCGCACACCTATTTTCGAACTTTTAGAAGTTGGTAGTGATCATTTGAAAATTTTTATGACGAACCTCCCGTGCTAGAAGTAAAACAATTGCCTAATCATTTAGAGTATTTATTTTTAGCAGAGGATTCAAAACTTCCGGTTATTGTGTCAGCCTACTTGACCGATGTTGAAAAAAATTTAATTATCTAATACTTTAAAACTTCATCGCCGCGCAATTGCGTGGAAGATCACGGATTTGAGAGGGATTAATCCCTCCTTTTGCACCCACAAAATATTATTGGAAGAACACACTCAGAAAACCATTCAACCTCAATGCCGGCTAAATACTAACATAGAGGTAGTCAAGGCCGAGGTAATAAAACTATTAGATGCGGGTATCATCTATCCGATTTCAGATAGCTCTTCGGTGAGTCCGGTCCAAGTGGTACCCAAGAAAGGAGGGTTAACGGTAGTGCATAATGATAAGAATGAGTTAATCCCTACTCGAACCGTTACCGGATGGCGGGTGTGCATCGACTACCATAAATTAAATGATGCAACCCGTAAGGATCATTTTCCTTTGCCATTCATTGACCAAATCCTTGAACGGCTATCCAGGCACTCATTTTATTGTTTTCTTGATGGTCTCTCGGGATACTTTCAAATCCCAATCGCGCCCGAGGACCAAAAGAAAACAACCTTCACTTGTCTGTTTGGCACCTTCTCCTATCGAAGGATGCCTTTTGGTTTGTGCAATGCGCCGACAACCTTCCAAAGGTGTATGCTAGCGATCTTTGACGAATTAGTGGAAGATATCATGGAGGTCTTCATGGACGATTTCTCCATTTTTGGAGATTCATTTGATTTATGTTTAGCAAACCTTTCTCGTGTACTCCAAAGATGTGAGGACAAGAACCTAGTTTTAAACTGGGAGAAGTGCCATTTTATGGTACGGGAAGGTTTGGTATTAGGCCACAAAATTTCTAGTAAGGGCATAGAGGTAGATAAAGCTAAAATTGAAACTATAGAAAAACTACCTCCCCCTTCTAATGTAAAGGCCGTTCGTAGTTTTTTGGGGCATGCCGGTTTCTATCGCCGGTTTATTAAAGATTTTTCTAAAATACCTAAGCCCCTTACACACTTGTTAGAAAAAGATGCGCCGTTTATTTTTGATGAAAATTGTTTGCGTGCTTTTTCTCTTATTAAAGAAAAATTGATTAATGCTCCTATCATGATCGCTCTCAATTGGGAACTTCCGTTTGAGATAATGTGCGACGCTTGTAGTTTTGCCGTCAGTGCGGTTTTAGGACAACGCATAAATAAAAATTTTCATTCTATATATTATGCGAGCAAAACATTATCCGTCGCACAGGAAAATTACACGACCACTGAAAAAGAATTATTAGCCGTAATTTTCGCATTTGATAAATTCTGCTCATATCTCACCTTGTCCAAGACTATCAATTTTACTGATAATTCGGCTTTGAGATATTTACTAACAAAAACAGATGCAAAACCGCAATTGATTAGGTGGATCTTACTACTCCAAGAATTTGACTTGGTGATTCGCGACAAGAGAGGAGTAGAGAACTTGGCGGCTGATCATCTTTCGCAGTTGGAGAACCTAAATTCGGGGGAGCTCATAGAGGAGGACATTGAAGACACTTTCCCCGAGGAGCGCCTTCTCACCATTCATAAGGTAATTACTCTCCCCACTCCTTGGTTCGCCGATTTCGCAAACTATCTTGTTGCGAGATTCCTCCCGAATAGCTTTTCTTATAAAGAAAAGAAGAAATTCTTTTCTTATTTGAAAAATTATTTTTCTGAGAATCCCTTTCTTTTTCGTCTTTGCACGGACCAAGTAGTGCGGAGGTGTGTTTCTCATGAGGAAGGCACCCAAATTCTAAAGCATTGCCACGAGGGACCCACCGGTGGGCACTATAAAGCTAATTGGACGGCTCGGAAGGTAGTTGAAGCATGCTTCTATTGGCCAAGCATCTTCAAGGATGCTCACGCCCATGTAAGTCGTTGTGAACAATGCCAACGCTCAGGTAATATTTCCCTCCGTGATGAAATGCCCTTAAATTCCTTTTAGAAATAGAAGTTTTTGATTTATGGGGGATCGACTTTGTTGGACTTCTACCAATGTCTTATGGAAATAAATATATTTTAGTAGTGGTCGACTACGTATCACGGTGGACGGAAGCGCAAGTCCTTCCCAATAATGATGCCCGAGTCGTGACCCGATTTCTTAAAAAACTATTTCACGATTTGGAGCACCACGGGCGATAGTTAGTGATAGGGGCACCCACTTTTGTAACGCACAATTCGCTAAGGTTTTTTCTAAATACGGCGTTACACATAGGTTAGCCACCCCCTATCACCCTCAAACAAGTGGCCAGGTAGAAGTAGTTAACCGTGAAATCAAACGAATTTTAGAGAAAACGGTTTCTACTAATAGGAAGGATTGGTCGGTCAAGCTTGATGATGCTCTATAGGCTTATCGGACCGCATACAAAACCACTATTGGTTGTACGCCGTATCGATTGGTCTATGAGAAAGCATGCCATTTACTGGTTGAGCTTGAACATTGTGCCTTTTGGGCACTTTAATTTCTAAATCTTGATGAAAATTTGTCCTCCGAGCTCCGTAAATTCCAACTTAACGAGCTCGATGAGTGGCGCTCCCTCGCTTATGAGAATAACAAACTCTATAAGAAGTGCACAAAATTTTATCATGATAGAAAACTTAAGCACCCAAAGTACTTCCAACCGGGGGACCAAGTCCTTCTTTATAACTCGCGCTTGCGGTTATTTCCGGGTAAGCTTAAGTCCCGTTAGTCCGGCCCCTTTGTCGAAAAGGAGGTTTGGCCCTACGGGACGGTGCTTATTTCGCACCCGGAAGGAGGCAAATTTAAAGTAAATGGGCACCGGCTAAAATTATTTCTTTCTGATGACAATATTAACGCACAAGTGGACAACATAATGTTGTCGAACCCATAGTAAGCGCGCATCACTATGGTCGAGCTAAACAACCATAAACAAAGCCCTCATGGCAGACATCCCATGTTTATCTTTTCTTTTTATTTTAATAATTTTTATTTAAGTTTTTCCAGGTTTTAAGAATATCTTTGCGGTGTGACGGTCGATCGAGTTCGAACGTCAACTTCATGCGAGTTTTTCATGTCAGTAACTTTAATTTATTTTCTTTTACTTCTGTCTCAAAAATAATTTTAAAAAAATATATTACAAAAAAAATAAAAAAATAAAAAAAATTTCTGTTCATACACGCCTCTATCACGGCCGTAACCTATGGGTCACGGGCATGACAGAGCTGTGTTTAGTTCATCTAGCGCAGCCCGAGAGTGGTTTCGTCGAGCGAAGTTTCTCGTTCGTCTTCCGTTACAGACACGGGCGTGACCATCAATGGTCACAGGCGTGACCAGCGCGGAACTTTGTTCGACGAAATGGACCAGGAAACCAAAATGTTTCTACCCCATCATGCCCGTGATATTTCATGTAACGTCCGTGATGTCGGCAAGTCATGGCCGTGACTTACCCGGGAATCCCCAAGAAAATTTTTTATTTTTTTTATTTTCTTTCTTCATTTTTAGATACACGCCCCAGGGTCACTGGCGTGACCCTAGGCCGTGTCGGCGAATCCGAGGCGTGACCCCGGGTCAATGCCTCAGATTCCTTTCATTTTCAAACTTTATGTGACACGCCCCCGATCACGGGCGTGACCTGGGGCGTGACCATGGAATCCAAGGCCAGCGCCTTGGATTCCCTCGCATCTCCCTAGGATTCCCCTTACACGCTAGCATCACGGCTGTGATTTTGGAGTCACGGGCATGACGCTTGGGCGTGTCCTGCGAACCCGAGGCAGGAAGCCTCGGATTCCATCCGACTTTGACCCATGCTTGTCACGCCCCATGTCACGGGAGTGACAAGAGGCATGACCAAGCCCGAAAAATCCTATAAATAGGATTTCTCCCTCTCATTCCTCCACACCATTCAACCTTCCTCTCTTCCCTTAGCGAACCCGAGAAACCCATCCTTCCACTATACCGCGCCACCACCCTCGCTCCATCGCTTCCTCATCCGAGCACCCCGCGGATCCGCTGCGGCGGAAGCCTTGCTCCTATTTGAAAACCCAACCTAGCAAGAGCGCAGCGATCGCCTACGCGCCAAACTCATTGGCGTGTTCCGCCTTTTGGATTGGGCGATCCTCGCGACATTTGGAGCAGCGGATTTGGTTAGGGAATTTCTCTCCACCCTTAGATGGAGTTCCCTCTTTTCCATTTCAGAGCACGCCTTCCTTGAGCTCACCGTTGAGTTCTTGGCATCATTCGAGTTCCGTTGGGTGGCAAGTGACGATTTCATCATCTTTCGCATGGGTGGGGTGATGCATCAGATCACCATCCGCCAACTCAATGTCGCCATGGGCTTTTGCTCGGAGGCCTTCTCCCAATCTCCCACCTACCTTGGTCTCCTTACTGATTTCCCTCCTGATGTCAACCTTCTCACCTTTTTGGCAGAACTCAGTAATGAGACCGCACCCTACACACCCAAGAAATCTAAAGGCAGCCACCTCATTTCTCCCGCCTTGCGCATTCTCCTCAACCTCCTTACCTTTACTCTTTCTGCTCATGGCGATAGCCATGGAGTGGTGACTCGAGTAGATTTACTATATATATATAGTATGTTTTACCGGGTCCCGCTCAACCTTGGTTATATGCTCGCCATTTTCTTTCGGCACCAAGCTGAAAATGTGAGGTTGGGAGCGATGCACGGCGGGAATTTCATCACTTTTCTCGCCAAGCAGATCGGCCTTTGGGATACTCTTCCGCGACTGAGCTGCGTCCAGACGCTCCAAGTCATCCAGTTCTAAACCCTTTAGGCCCTCGGCTTGGCGCGACGATGTGATGGAGAGTTTGAGGCTATCCCCCCAGCGGTCGGTGGCGGGGATCTTGATCTAGATTTCGGTGACAGTCCTAGTGGCATTATTCCCTCTCCCCCCATTCCACCACTAACGCAGGATCCTTCTTCAGAGCCCGGTCCTCAAAACTATTGGGATCGCCAATTTGGGTTGATTCACACTCGCCTAAACCAGATGGAGACCAATTTTGGCAACCGTTTTACTACTTTTGATGCTCATTTTACCGCGCTGGAGAAGAGTCACGCTTCTTCCGTGGCGCATATTACACGTGAGTTCGTGACTCTGCGCACTCATTATTCTCCTCGGGGGGGATGATAGCAATGAGGGTTAGTTCTTCTCTTTGGGTTGTAGTAGGCTGCATTGTATCTTTTCTTTGTATCATTTTTTCAGAGATCATATATCTTTTCTTTTATTAAAAAAACAAAAAAAATAAATAAATAAATCAAAATTATGTTTTGCTTCAGTCTTGTCTTTCAGGTACATTTGGGTGCTGTTTGGACCGCTTCAGGGAAGTCTCCTAACTTTTTCTTTATTTATTTTTCCATTGGGGACAATGTATTGTTTAAGTATGGGGGGATATTTCTCAAGCAAAACATACAAAAAAATCATAAAACCTTTTTCAAGTTTCATTTTTTTATATATAAAAAAACGTTTAAAAAAACATAATATATATATAAAAACAAAATTTTGAGTTAATTTTAAAATTAGAGAAATCTTTATTTCTATATTTATTCACATGCGAAATCCTTAGTATTCAACTTTTACATAGGTTTAGAAGATTTTTGATGCTTTAATTGAATTTTGAATTTTGGAGTAGAACTATTGGCCATGTTGTGTTTCTAGTCAAATGCACATGTTAGTAGAATTTAAGTAGAATTAAACATTCAGCATACAATTAGATTTTTATTTTTCTAAATACGTAGATATAGTTTATTTTACTTCTACTTTGAAACCAGTACAATCTAAGAATAGTTTAGGAGCGTGTGTAGAAGTTTACTAGAGAGATATTTCGCGGATCAAGAAAGAGGAATTCTTTCTCGATGTCTAGAACTTGCCCTCTAGCTATTCTCAAGACTTTGCATAGGTTAAACTCATTAGCATAAATATGATTTAGGCATTTCTTTTGGCAAGTTTGAGCCTTTGCACCCATACCTAACATTTTATCTTTGCTAAGCCAATTTGAGCCTATACCCTTCCTTTTGTTTTAGCTCCACCAACACTTTACCAAAGCCTAAAAAGCATCCTAATTACAAACCTATGACCGAGCTTGACATTATATATACAAAACTGGTTTATGAGTGATTAGGAGCCATTTTATTTTGGTGGCTAATTGAAAAAAAGAGTTGTTTAATTTTTCATTCCTCCTCTAAAAAAAGAGAAAAGAAAAAAATATATAAAAAAATGATGAAAATAAATAGAGGAAGTTGAAAACATTTTTCAACATGAAACAAAGGAATTTTGTTTTAGCTCTCATTAGGTTTTGGTGTGTTTACCCATCGTTTTAATCTTTGATTTTCCGAACCAAAAACCTAAGCCTACATTTCAACCTAGTAAAGCCCTACTGATTTGTGCTCATAAGTTAAACAAGAAACGTGACGAGAGTGTGAAAGGGCAAGCCTATGACCATCAACATTGATGGGTTTCTTTGGAGGGTATCCCGATCTTCGATTTGTGCAATGTTATCTTAGTAAGCACGCTACTTTCTCCCTAAACGTGATTTTAAGATTTACCGGTTTTTCATTTTCGAAGTAAAAATAATAAGTGAAAACACATTTTAGAAAATTAAAAACTAATTTATATTCTGAGTAAAGTTTTCTATAAAAATAACTACGCGCATAGGCATAAGACTTCGCATTCTACTCATTAGGTTGAATTTTTGTTTCTAGCATTAAATGTTTTCTACTCTCCATGAAAAATTGTTTGCTCGGGACAAGCAAACGAGTAAGTATGGGGGTATTTGATAACTCTATATTTTATCCATATTTTTATATAACTTTTATTTAATAATTAATTAGTTTATAAATACATTTTATAATTTTACTATCTAATTTCCTTAATTTCTCATTTTCAGGTCAATCTGGGCAGCAAATCTCAATTTGGAGTTTACAGGATTAATCAGGAGACAAAGCTGGACAAACCCGAAAAAATTGCAAAGTACACACCCAGGACACGGGCGTGACCAACAGGTCACGGGCGTGACATCCAGACGTGACCCCGGCGCATGCTCAAAAACTCACTACCATGTCATTTTAAAATACACGCCCAATGGGCACGGGCATGACCATGATAACACGGGCGTGTTCTCCAGGCATGACATGGTGATGATGATCCAGAACTCCAATCTGCGTTGGATTAAAGTTACACGCCCTGACACGGGCGTGACATATTGGTCAGGGGCATGACGTCCAACCGTGATATCCCGGCATGCCGAATTAAAGCTGCAGTTTCAAGATCTGGCGGTTCCATCGTGACACGCCCTGGTCACGGGCATGATAAGGGGGCTTGACGCCTCCATCAACTACAATTTACTCCCGCCGTTTTTAGCTTCACGCCATTTTCTAGAAACAGCCTTGACATGCCCTAGGTCACAGGCATGACCTAGGGGCGTGACCCGCCAGTTAACGAATTTTGGCAGTTTCTTCTCGAACATTCTCGGGGTTTCAAGATGACGGTTCCGAGCCTGACACACCCTAGGTCACATGCGTGACTTAGGGTGTGACATACCAGAAAATTCTTCTATAAATTCCAGACAACTTCAGAAGCTGGGGACTCGAATTTTGGGAGTTGGAGTCTTGTAGTTTGCTTTTTTATTCTGCTGTATTTCCCTTTTCTTAGCTTAGTCTTGCTTTAAGTTTCAATTCAAGTTGCTTTTTATTATGTCTTCCCCTACCTTAGCTTGTATTCCCCTAATGATGATGAATAGCTAATTATCATTTAGCACTTGATCATGATGAAGATTGGAATAAAATAAACTCTTTTTTTTATCAAATGTCTTGTTCTTAATTTTGCTCGCTTACGATTTAACTTTGATTTATATTTTGTTGAATTCATATTTCACGGATATGTTTTTCGATCCAAAATCCGTATCCTAAATGACCAAGAGGTTGCAGATACGAATAGATCACTCAAAGATAAAAGGAGTTGCATGCACTCCTCGAGAGAGGACGACATAAATCCTCCGGATTGGAGTCAAATCCAATAGTGTGGTTCACCGCCTAAAGCAAGCTTAGGGGTTTCGACTGGCCGAGAGGTATTAATCAATCAACCTAAGGTTAGTCAAAAGCATGAGCTCGAGAGAGACGCTTTTGTACTTAGGAACTTCCACGGTCGAGTGAGTAATTTAAGAACTTGCATTTCTTTATTTTCAAGAAGGTTTATTTTTGTCCAAGTGGATTCTAGATCAAGTGTTAGCTTCCCCAAAATCAAATTTCTCTTTCTTAGCAAAACGTCTCCTTTTCCGTTTTAAACAAAAGCCAACTTTTCGTCCGATAAGATAATAGATCTTTCTTGTGAGTACAAGTACTCGACAAGCCCCGAGTCGATATACGACACTTGATTCTATACTCCGAACGATAGGTATACTTGCCTCATCTATTGGAAACAAGCGTTAGCGTGGAGAAGATAATCATCATGAGCATACCAGAAGACGCGCGAAAACACAGAAGTAGCTCCACCATACGAAGAATCATAACCCTGACAATATGAATTTACCATGAATACCTGCAGGGGCGAGCTCCGCAAAAAGAAAAGAAAAATATACAAAATACAAAGAAATACTAAAACTAAAATAGAGATGAAAAATAAAAATGCAGAAAATGAAAGATAAGTACTGGGGTTATTGTCATCCCAGCACGACTTATTCGACAAACGAAAAGTACTAGCTAATATGTCTATGAAAAGAAAAGTGCACAGGTAACAGTTCCAATATTCGTTTCAGTAACGTGTACCGATATGGCAATAAAACAGTTACCCCTCTGCCTAAATAATCATACCTGCTCCTCGCAGGCAGAGGAAAAAGAAAGTAAGAAGAGGAGGAGCACTGTTCCTCACTCATCTCACCACAAAACATATCCTTGCCTAGCTAGTCATCATCAACCACAGATGTGTAGGAAGCGATGGTAATGGCATGAACACCAAGCTCATCATCATCCTAGTGTACCCGTGGAGGCTCAACCTACACAGGCTCAGATAAAGAAGGGGGATCAAGTAATAAAAGAGAAGAAGAACTAAAATAATCAAAAATAGTGGGGTGGTCCCAGTCTCACACCCAGCAAGATCCAAATAGTGATCATCAACAGTATCATACGAATCATATTGTGGGGAATCCGAGATCTCGAGGTCCGCAGTGTTAAGGGGGATGGCCTTGTCCAGTAAGGAGGTGCAAATCTCCGCATCGGAAAGGGAACATTCCTCATCCCACTGGGGTGCGTAAACGTTTTCCGAAGATCCACCTTCCCCATCGGAGATAGTAGAGTCATCGTCCCACTTCGGCGCAACCTCAGGCACTGAATCATCCAAAAATACGGCATCATCAACTGACTCACAAGAAAAAGGAGTAGCAAACGCAAGCAAAATGGTGGAGGGGCGAAACTGCTTTCAAAATCAAGCACTGAATAAGCAGCCCCCATCACAATATCAGTCGCAGATGCCACCCCGTCGACCGGAACAATCTCTTCGTCCCATATAAGAGCGCCCATGAATTCCTGATCCTCTTTTTGCTGGCTACCACAAGAGTGATCGTCATCACTCAAGGGAAGCTCGTAAAAAGTGACCGAGGGACCCATGAAGGATCTGTATGCAACGAGAGATTCTTCAGTAATCTCAACGCGTAAAGAGCGAGCAAGGTGCGCGATGTTAGTGTATGGGCCAGGCAACACCCTGGTAGGCCTGTCCATAACAGTCTTTCTCGAACGGGAGGCTGTTGCGCGCATGCCCTCAGAGGGAGAAAGCTCGCACAAGCAAGGTCAATCCTTCACCATGTGGACTACACCTTGACATAGCAAACATCTAATGCAATGCTCGGCTTTCAAATCAGCCATGACATCGATGCATTGGCGCAAAGCGTCTTAAAGATGGCACTCAGCTACGGAATACATCGCGAACAAAACGAATTACCCAAAAGGTGCTCCACAGCTAGAATGAAAATAGCACGGATCTGCTATCTAAATCACAAAATCAGAAAAGGTCAAAAGAAAAATAAGCAACAAATTTAAAAACTAAAGCAAATACGAATCCTCAAATATACAAATGGAAAAGGGCTTCGATATACTATCTCCCTCTCCGAAAACTCACACGACTGTGTTCCCTGACAACGACGCCCAAAACTTGATGCATTGGACGGCAAGTGTACCGGTCGCACAAGTAATATAAAATGGGTAAATTTCCCAAAGTATCGATCTCTTCAAGGAATACAGTAAGGTGGATTTAATTTCGAGGAGGACTTGAGATTGAAGTCCTTAGGTCGGAGTTAACTAAGGGGGATTTTGATGGTTGCGGAAACAGAAAACAAAACACTAAGAACTACTCGTATGCAACGCCGCTATGCGAAGCTTCGCCAGGCAGGATGGAAGACTACACGGGCCGCTATGCACCGAATCGCTGGGCAGATGGACGAGTAGGCTTGCGGATGAGGTGGTTAGAATGGCGGAATGAGGGTCGAGAGCACCTCTTCACTACGCACGCCTCTAGCAATTGCTAGAGCGGAAAATCCGGATGTGGTGTTGGATGGAAACAAACGGCGCAACTCAAGCAACTAAAGCGTAAAACAAAATAATATCACATAGACATAAATCACATAACATTTTCAACTAAAGTGCACATCATCAATATAAATAGATTTAAACACCAATATTCAACAAGAAAGCAAGAACAAATCAAGAGATCAATCGAATCCGAAGGCTCGTCGAGGGGTTGTGGAAGGAATCGTCGGGTTGTCAATCCGCGTCCAAGCTCAGTCCTCAACTACGTCTGGGGTATAGGAGGCTGTCACTAACTCTCATTGGACCCGTCTTCTTCGTGTCACGATCCAGAAGAAAGTTGCAATCTTCCCTTTGCTTGTTGGCTATGGCATCAAACCATGAAATGGAGCTCAAGATGTGATGGAGAAGGCCGAGAGCAAGCAACAACAAGATGTAGGCTTCATGAGCATGGCCGGAGCTTCTCTCCTTAGTTGAAGATGGAGGATGAAGGTGGAAAGGTGGGGCTTTGCCATAAAAGGCGGCTGGAATGACCGAAATACAAATCCCTAAAATTGCAGGAAATCTGTGCTTAAATAGAAAAAAGTCAGAAAATTGGGCACGCACGGTTTGACGCACGACCGTGCGCTAACCGTGCGTTATTAACTTGCAGGCCCAGCTTGCGGAAGATGAAGCGTTGACCAGTGCATTTTACTTTGCGCGTGGGCGCTTCCTCCCGTGCGTGAAGGAAATCGCACGGGTAGCGACAAAAAGCAAGAAAACACGAAAATACGATGGAACCGGGCATTTTACTCGCACACGAGCGCTTCCACCAGTGCGTGAACAAATCACATGATTAACCACAGAGAGCAAAAAACAAGAAGCTACAGGAAAATTGTGTGTTTCCTTCGCGCATGGTTTTGAAAAACCTTACGTCAACCGTGCGTTAATAAATTCGTTGAGCTCAGTTCGACGTTTCTCGTGCACAAATAAAATGCACGATCAAAAAGAACCGTGTGCTAAGAAAACACATGACTGTGCGTTTACCTCAAACATGCATTCCAGACTTGGGGAAAATGCACCTCCTGTATGCAAACAAATAAATCTAAAGAGAACCATCCAGCCTCACAGAAATGCAATGAAAATAGCCGAAAAGGGCCATGAGGAGCACCGTGTGCTTACCCCCAAAAATAGAATGTGCAATTGCACACCAATGAGCCAAAACAGTGCACTTACCATGAAAACTATATAAATGAAATATCAACGATAACATACTAAAAGTGAAGTGCAAGTGCGTGAAAACTAGCCCAGATGAGTCCGAAAAACCATGTATAAATCGGACTCATCAACAACCAAACAATTGGGGAAAAGTAATGTTGGTACCTTACAGAGAGGAGCTTGTAGGTAGGCGGAGCTCGCATAAAGGAGGAGGTTATTGGAAGGAAGAGGACTACAAAAACATATACATTACATTGATCTATAACGATGTTTTAACGATACACATGGCTGCAGTTTGATAGGATATAATGATGTTTTAATAGTACAAATGGCTGCAGTTTGATAGGCATTGGAATTAAGCTCTGCTAAGCATAGGAATGTTGTAGAACTTTTACATGATAGGTCTGATTTAATATGAAAGCAGTGCACGACAATTTTAAGCAGTTCTAACAAACTTCTTCTAAGTAGCACTTTTAAAAACTAACAATAACAAAAACTGCAGCGACCCAAAAAATTTAAAAACTGCATGACACTTTTAAAAATTGCTACTAAACAGGTGGTAACAAACTGGTAGCAAAAAAATTCAATAAGAATGGATGCTTATTTACTGCTGAAAGCAGCACATAGTCAGATTTAATATGACAACTTACAATAAAATGAGCACAAATTGATCATATTTATTACAACCCTCACCCACACGGACCTCATTAATAAATCATGTTTAAAGATATGAAATTATAAATAACAAATAACACACAATTACCTTTGTTCTCCTTATAAAAGTTCAAATGATCTTTGGCAAAACATACAATTTTCTAATCTAGCACCGCAATGCAGAAATCTACACTGCAAAAGTTCTTACTCCTCCAATGTTGACCGTGGGTTTTTTATTGTTGAAGGATTCCTATGTGCAATATAAAATTCATAAGTTTAAAATAAATTATTCAAAGACTATTGTGCATGAATAATTCATATGTGCTGACACACTTAAGAAATTCTATGCAAAACATTTCATGGGGAGGAAGTGACGTAACTTGAGGTTTGAATGTCTATTTCACATTTTTACTGAACCTATATACGATCACAAAATCAACAAATTCTGCTATGCTAGCAACACTATGCAAGACCATGGAGGTAGAGAGTGTACATGATCAGAGCCCTTCATGTGATTCAACACATGCAAGATCAAAAAATTAAGAAGCAGGACTTTTCTGAAAGTAGTGTACTACTTTATTTCAAGTTCTGTCATTTTATTACACTTAAAAAAGAACTCCCTAATATATACTACAAATGAAAGTAGTGCAAGTCTTTACACTGAAAAAAACTCCCCCATTAAAAGCTATAATATTTCATCTAATTTCTAACAACTTCAATATCAAAGAAATAGAATATTGTGAAGATTTTTCTAACAACCAAAGATTATTTGCTAAGTTGGTGTAAGCAGGTATCTAAGCAGGTTCTAACATTGTGAACACTATGCAATACCACGGACGAAGAGAGTGTACATGATAGTACTGCACGTGATTCAACACATGCTAGATAGACAATTTAAGAAGCAAGTCTTTACTGAAAGCAGTGCTAAAATAATCTGAAGAGATTGCAGCTAAAATAATCTGAAGAAATGCTTAAATCATTAGTATTGTGAAGATTTTTGTAAAAACAAAAGCATTGTGAGATATTTCTACTTTAATTTCTCTAACCGTGAAAAGAAAAAACAACCAAAGATTGGATGGAATATAAGTTGAACATGTTGTGACTTCAACATTGAAAAAGAGAAACATTTGTTAATCACATGGGCTAAACACCTTGTATTCCCTTGTGGCGTTGAAAAAATGGATGGTCAGGTACTAATATTCATTAAAATTGCTCAAACTCTACAACATAATGAAGCATCAGAATGATGTCATGGTAAATATTATATGATTGACTACAATACATTGTATACTAACCAATACTATAGAGATGTTATATAAGTATGTCACTGATTGACATGTATTTTTTTTTATAGCAGAATTAAATAGTTATTCAAACATTACAATGTAAATTAGTCATTAAATGTTTCACCAAAGCCTACCAAATTGACAATTTTAGCATAATTTCAACGGAGATGAGAGTTAAAAAATATGTAATCAAAGAAATGCAGAGATTTGAATGAAACAGTGATGAAAACGGAAGCTTTCCCATCAATATATGCATTGTACAGATTTGCATGAAATAGTATGGTAATTTTACAGAAATCAGTCTAAAAATAGGGCATTGTACCTGTAAAGATAAGGAGTTTGATGTGTTGGGGAGGTTGTTGAAGTTTTGCTGTTGGTTATGGTCTGGACTTTTCTCCAGATAGAGCATGCAAATTAACAATAAGCTAAAAAGAATCAGAAAATCAAATTTAGACTGAAAGGAAAAAAAGAGTAAATCAAATATATTCAACCTTTAGAGGATTTCCCAAAATAATAGAAAGAACATAGAATTAAATGTTAATATGTATAGATGTGCACTACAAACTAAGCACTTGCTTTTTTATTTTCCTTCTCTTTTTCATTACATAGATAACTCACGTAGTTTCGTAAATCAATCGTGAACTTGAAGCAAATCATTAAATAAACAAACCAATAGAGTTTCGTTATGAAGAATAATTTTAATGTGAGTTAATTACTGGTATCCTTTGGAAGCCCTGCAAAGCACTTGTGCACTTGAAGCAAAACATAAATTAGACAAACCAAGAGAACCGCAAGCTCCTGAAATTTGACTGAGTTATTATTTATCTAGAGATTGAAAAAGATACTTGTTAGAATGTAAGTCGAAGAAGATGCAGTATTTTAATCTCCCCTTCCTATAAGAATTATATTTGTTGCATAGGAAATATAAACAACATAGTTTTAGTAGCTAAAATAAGAGAGAAACTCAATGATGATTGATTTAAATTTTCCTGTTTCTAATTTAACACAAATCAAATTGAAACTGAAATGCTATTCACCAGAGAAGAAGGAAAAGTAGAGGCCATCATCTTTATATCGCACATTAAAAATGGAATTATGTAGTCGAAGCCAATGATGCTATGAAAATAAGTTAATGATTTGGATTCAGTCGAAGACAACAATAATCCACTTGTTTGGATAGAGTGTATGCTTTCCGTTTTCTTATAACACACATGCCCGATTGACAACAAAATCATAGAACAAATCCTCCCTATTAAAAAAATTATGATTAGAACCAAATTATATCGTCTCACTTGTTTTGAAAATAACAGTCATGTGTGAATTCCTGAATGCTCGAATACTTGGATGTCTGATGCTTCATTCCGGCTTATTCATTGGTGAATAATACAACTATAGAAAATACATCAAAGGAGATTAGTGGGAATTGAGTGCATATTTTTCACATTCCCCACGGATGGTGTTGGTCAGAATTCGATCAAACACATTCAATGAACTTAGCATGCAATGCAGTGAATGCCTAAATGCCTCGACACAAAACCTGATATCTGAACTTGTTGGAAAAAGTTAGAGAGGAAAAAAATTGGACCGGGGGAAATTGAGAACTGGAAACTGAGAACTGAATAGTAGAGTAAAATATAGGCTACCTATTGCATACAAATCAAAAACAAACAAATTGGAACCCACCTACAGGCTCGCTCGAGTAGTGCACAGGAGATGGGAAGGAAGAAATCCAAATAAACAGCCTGGCTAGGCTCGACTTCTCGGGGAGGAGGCAAAATCAGAATAAATGCTTTGATCGAAGCTACAATGTCTGATCGCGAAATCACAAAGTAATTGATATCACAAAGTAGTTAAAACTCTTGATGGCATCACGCTGGAAGGAAGAAATATGAACTCACATGCAGGCATGCAATGTCTGATCGGGAAATAAGAAAATGGAAGCAATCTCTGCATGGATCTGGAAGCAATAAATCAGAAGCAACATCTGCTTCGATCGGAGCTTTTTGAGGAGTCGAAAGAAGTGGAAGAAACTGTGTGGACGAAGCGACAACAACAGCTAAGGGCTTGCGATGGCGACAGGCTTGCGATGGGGAGATTGACGGAGCTGCCTTACCTGCATAGAAGAAGACCGGTATCACGATGGGCTTGCGATTGACGGAGCTTGTGACGGGCTTACAATTGACGGAGCTTACCTACCTGCGTAGGAAGAAGTCAGGTATCGCGATGTTGCGAGGGCAATAGGCTTACAACAGGAGGAGGAGATGTTGCGACGGGCTTGCGACATGCAGGAAGAGGCGGAGATGTTGCGGCTTTGGACGGGAATCATGTGATCTGCCCTAACTGCATAGAAGAAGAAGAAGATGGGGTATCGAGAATTTGAGGCGGATAAACAATGCCAATTTATATTAATTAAGCTTTGATCCTACCAAATAATCAAAATACCCCTTAATTAACACACAAAAGCTGATTTTATGAGGGCATTTTTCGCATTAAAATGTTACACATGGTGTAACATAGCTCCTTGCTTATAGTATAAACAAGCAGTCGTGCACGGGGGACCCCGTGCGGGCAACATTTGTCATGGGGGCGACATTTGTCGTGGGGGCGACATTTGTCGTGGGGGCGACATTTGTCGTGGGGGCGACATTTGTCGTGGGGGCGACAGTTGTCGTGGGGGCGACCCATGTCGTGGGGGCGACAGTTGTCGTGGGGGCGACAGTGGTCGTGGGGGCGACAGTTGTCGTGGAGGCGACAGTTGTCGTGCGGGCGATAGTTGTCGTCAGCGACATTTGTCGTGGGGGTCACATTTGTCATGTGGACGACATTTGTCGTGGGGACGACATTTGTCGTGGGGACGACATTTGTCGTGGGGACGACATTTGTCGTGGGAACGCAATTTGTCGTGGGGACTATATTTGTCGTGGTGGCGAGATTTATCATGGGGGCGACAATTGTTGTGGGGACAACAAATGTCGAGGGGATGACGTTTGTCATGGGGGCGAAATTTGGCGTGGGGGGCGACATTTGTCGTGGGGGCAACATTGGTCATGGACGATGACATTGGTCAGGGGAAGCGACATTGGCTGGGGGAAGCGATATTGGGGTCGTGGGGGGCGACTTTGGTCGTCGGCGACTACATTGTGTGTGGGCAGTGGCAAGTAACATGGGATGTTACACGGCGGCAGTGGTCGTAGGGCGCGACATTGGTCCTGAGGGAGAGACATTAGTCATGGACGACGACATTGGTCATGTGCATGACATAAATCGTCGGGGTGACATGGGTCGTGGGTGGCGACATCGGTCGGGGGCGACGACATCGGTCATGGGCGGTGACATCGGTCGGGGCGGGGATATCGATCGTTGGCGACATCGATCCTGGTCACCAACATTTGGTGGAGGCTAATATTATTGTTAACATGCACAAAAATCCTTTAGAAAATATCTACGGTGGCTTTTGTATATAGATTTTCTATGGTGGCTTTTGTATGGGGATATATTTTATGTAGTGTTGGAATTCTAATTTGAAAGTAATACTTAAAAAAATAAAAACAAAACATCGATATAACACTAAAAGACTAATACACATATCTAAGTTAAGACGATCAAGGCAATGATTTATATAGACACATACTATTATAATTTATAGCTGAAATTGAAAACAGAAGGAAGTTAGAGAAGATATTTGTGGATGTAAATAATGAACTCATTTATAAACCATCATATATAATAAAATACTTATGTTGATCAATTCTTGAAGCAAATGACAACAAATGAGCATAACCATAACCTGTTGAACATTGCTCGTTCCATTACCATAATAATAACCCGCTCGTTCAATGACCACAATAATAACCTGCTCATTCCATGACCACAACCATAACCATAACAGAACTACAGAACAATGTAAATGATAAACAGATAAAGTGCATAACACTACATCTAAGCAAAATCATTTACTATCTCTTTTTCCCAGCAACTCCTTCGCAGCGGCATTTTTGTCGTAGTTCTTTGGAACCAGATATTTTGATGGCGTGAATAACTCACGAAAAGCAAAAGCCCATTGATCCCCATCGCTTAGATCCCTTGGCACCCTTTTTATGATCTTTCGGAGCCCCTTGTACTCTGATTTAGGCCTTAAGTGATACGGTAATGGTAAATTACCGTCTTTGTCTTTGTAATATTCGTCAATGCTATCAGGCATACCATCTACAAAAAATATAATTCAATGTGTTATGCTATATAACCGTAGTGCAGCCCAAAAATCTAGAAAGAGAAAATAAGTAAGCTGCTTACACATTTTATCTTTATGGTGCGACATCAAGTAATGCTTGATAAAATTTGCCTAATTTAAAACATAAGTTAGAGATATGTAATAAAATAATAAAACACAGAAATATTACAAAAGATACAATAATTCTTACAATTTATGTAATTTGGGCTGATGCATGTAATTTTGTGAATATTTCCTTGAACACAACATTTCTAGTGTATACTCCTTCACGCCCATCCAAAGTACCATTTTTAACCATCACTTTGGTGTTGTTTGCAGAAACTCTTCTTGACAATGCCACATACAGTTGACCATGGCTAAAAACATCATTCGGTAAATATACTCCAACATTTGAAATTGTTTGGCCCTGTGATTTGTTGATGGTCAGAGCATAGCTTAAACGTACTGGGAATTGCTTACGGGTGAGCTCGAATGGCAGCTTAACATCTTCTGCACTCTTCAAGGGAATTCGTGGTAGAAATACTCTGTGTCCTTTAAATTCTCCGCTCAATATTTCAGCTTCAATAACATTTCTTGAAAATGTTACACATGTAAGCCTAGTTCCGTTGCACAATCCAATTTTTGGATCAATGTTTCTAATCAGTATTATCGGTGAACCTTTCTTGAGATTGAGCTCATGAGATGGTAGATTTCCCGGATTTATTGAATTCAAGAATTCTGGCAAATATAAATTATGGGTGTCATCCACAACAGAATCAAAAGAGTAGTATGTTTTGCATTCTCCCGGATATATTTCAATACATTTTTCATTTATTCTGTTGACATCCTCATTTAAAGGAGTTATTATTGCTCTGCTTTCCATATATCTGACATCAATTGGGGAACCTAGCTCAAGAAATATTGCATCAATCAATATATTTACAAAACGTTCATCTTCCCAAGGTATGACCATGGAGTTTGGAATTTGAATCATATCATCTAGCACAGTTGGCTCATCACCGTTACCCACACACAGTAGGAACTCTGAGAAATGAGGATCGTCATGAGCTCGCATGTTCACAGTTAAGCTAAGAATATGAACATTTGTCCAAAGATACGATTCAACAATGCTCGCGCTAATAATTTGAGATTTGGTTCCATTTACAACCACCGGTGTTAGCTGACGGAAATCACCAACAAAGATCATAACTTTTCCCCCAAAGGGCAGATTGACATCAAGCACATACCTAAAAGATCGATCCACAGTCTCAAATGCCTTCTTATGAATCATTGGGGCCTCATCCCAAATAATTGCTCCGGCTTGTTGTATTAAATCACGCAAATCAGACTGCTTATTAAATTTGCATGTTGACATTATTTCAAATCTGATGGGTATTTTGAATTTTGAATGTGCAGTCCTCCCACCTGGGAGCAGGTTTGCTGCGATCCCAGACGAAGCTGTTGCTAATATAATGAACCCTTCCTTTCTGAAAGTTGCTAGCAGTGCCCGATAAAGGTATGTTTTTCCCGTGCTTCCTGGACCATCTAAGAAAAACATTGCATTTTGTCTTTTTTGTATAGTTGTACCGATTATGTTGAATGCTGACAATTGTTCTGGATTAAATGAGTGAACTTAATTAATGTCATCATCAGATATTGAGAATGACCGTTCATGTTCTATTAGGCTGGATAAATTATGAGAACCCTCAAAACCTTCACTTATGGATGGCAGACCAAAATCTGTTATTGTTTTTTATGCTGCTGCAGAATGTCATCTAAATCATGAAGTAACTTATCTTTTATAAAAGTGTTACATGAAGTGCTTGCTGAGCTGTAATCTTCAGTCATACTGTCAAAGTTCTCATCCCACAGGTCTTGTACACAGGTCGGTTCACAGTATAACAAAATTGTTGCAAAAAGTCTTCTCAACGAAATTGGCATTTTAAAACATCTTGCTTCAGCCAGGCAATCTCGAATGCTATTATCCTCTTCAAGATGTCTGTGTCGCTCTGCAGCCTGTTTAAATGTTGTACATTGAATACCAGTCACACACTTTAAATCCTCAAATGATTTTGGACCCTTAACATGATTGAGTAGCAGCCGCAAGTAAAATCTTTCACCTTCCATTGGATTGACTGCATATATCCTACCAATAACCCTTTGGGTTGATACCCTCTGTATCCATTTGCGCTCGGTAGTTAAATATCTGTAGTACTTTGGAAAATCTTTATATAGGTACTTCTCGAGCTCTTGGTTGTCATTGTACAAACTAAAAAATTCAGTCAGCATCGATCTGGAGTTCCTCTCATTTGCCAGCACATTTGAAATTGTTTGGTCACTATCGAAGTGGACCTGATGTTGATTTGGTAGATGAATTTGTAGTCTCGAAATAGAGGGATACATCCTCGTCATCTCAAACTTAAATATCTTCCACAAAGCCTCAGGTGCACAAACCCAACGACCGTCGACGTATTTGCTCACCTCATCATAATTAGGGGCAGACCGAACTTCAAACGACACGCAGTCATGTCCCTTGTAAACATACTTATACAAATACTTTATACTTTTAATACTACTACATATTTTCACATTAATATGACAATCATACTTTAAGAGTAACCACAGGTTATATGGTATGACCCATCTATTATCCACAACAACTCCACGACCAACTGTAATAGTTCTATTGTCAAGCCTACGCCGATATACAGGATATGAGTCATTCCCTTGAACAGTATATTCTGCAAAAGGCTTAGGATATCTTTTATTGCACCCAAACGTTTTCATGCACTGAGCATTCGGTTTGTAGTGACCACATGGGCCATGTATCATATGTTTTAGAACTGCATCATATAAAGGGCAATCCTCCTCTTGATTGGGTATCTCAGCGCTGACCAATGAATCGTACTCATCTTTAGTATTTAACTTATCTTCTGCATCAAAAATAACTAACATATGCACATGGGGTAGACCTCTCTTTTGAAACTCAATGATGTGAACGTGCACAACCACCTTTCCAAGGATACCTTTATTGAATATTTCATCTTTCAAATTTTCATACTTTGCTTGAAAAATTCTCGTAAGGAGATCTGGACGATCATGTGGCAATTGTCCTGGATACAGTTCATTTCTTATTTCATTCCAGTTGGGATTGCATGTCATGGTTAAGAATATATGGGGTTTGCCATAGTATTGGACGATTGACATTGCATCTTGATACCTTTGATACATATCTCGGGGGCTTCCAATGAAGGAGGACGGAAGGACGGTTTGTCGCCCAATGTTTCCTAAGCAGAAGGAATTTCACGAAAGAAGGTAATGAACATCTATATCTACTAAAGTATAGGAGGAACATCAATAAGCAAGTGAGTGTACCTGCATCATTTTCACCAGCATTTAAGCAATCTTGCAAACCCTGATATAGCTCTGCACGAATCTTATTTTGATTCAGGCTAATCCATCTCAATTTCTGAGTCTCAATCTTGATGTAATTATCTACGACATACTGTTGAAGCAGTCGTCCACCATGAAGGAGTATCGATGGATTATTCGAACGTATCTATATCAAGCCACAAATTGATCGAGCTTAGTACATTGAAAATCCAATCCATAAAGTTTTGAATTAATAAGTAGAAATTTTAAAACCTGTAGCAAACATGCATAGAAGTCGCAACAACTAACGCGCAGCCCCTGATCTGTCTGAAAAGCTAAATCCCAACCAAAAGTACCATGCGGTAGTAGAAGTGGGTATTGAAGTGGATCGTAATGACCCGCGTACTCTTTGATTGTAGTTAGATGTCTTGCTGTTGAATGAATTTTGATGTCCCTATCGGTAAACTCTGCAAAATCTTCTACACCCACCAATATTGCAGCCACCTGAGATGCGGTAGGAAGGATGTATTGTCGGTCGGTAGGCCGTCATTCACGAATAAGTAGTTGACACGATTGTAATTATTGATATTGAGCAATTTGTCTAAAAGTCATGACATACAGATTGTCAGTATCAAGGATATATTTGATCTCATTCAATATTTCTATATCGAGTCCATTACTTTCCTCCAGACAATGTGAGGTTTCATTTTCAGTGTCATAGATGAACATCTGCAGAAATCGTGGTTTGTTTCCCGGAGTAGGAATAAGAGAACCAATCTTATGATATATAGCTCCATGCGCTCTGAATGTGTACAAACCTTGGTTGAATGCCGGGAGTGTTTCGTCAAGCGTCACACCCATGGATGTGAAAGAGAATACGTGCTTGTATGCACGAATATTTTGCCTGAAATGATGCCCTTTTGTGGTCTGGTCAGTATAAAGAGCCATCAACTGGGGGGGGGGGGGGTACAGGAATGGGAGGTAAAACTACTTTGCCAAGTTTGCAGCATAAATTTTTTGATTCTTTGTGAAATAATCGAGCTGTAAAGTCTGGGCAAGTTTTCGGTTGCGGGAGCTGAAAGATGCTGACGTTGTCGGATGAATGGTAATTTCTTGCTATATTTCGACGACCTGTCCTCGTGCTTGGTGCTGGTTGATTATCATTAATTTCATCTGGCTGATTTGGATCTTCTGACTCGGTTGGTTGGACATCCAAGGTTGATTGTAAAGCCAACGATGCATGCGATTGTCTTCGCCTCGCATTCACTGCACTTCGTTGTTCCGTACTCAATGTCTGGCGCCAATTACTAACACACACTCGGGTTGACTCTCGAGCTTGCTCATGAGTTGTCGTCAAAGTCGAAGGCCTCCCTCTTTTACGCTGAACTGGCCCAACCTGAGTTGTCATTGATGATGACTCCCCTGCTTGATGTTGGTCTGCCATCTGTATGTGTTTGAGTTGCTATGTAATCAAACTATGAATAATCAATCAATCTTGATTTGTACAATATGTTAGGGTTGCAGGATGAATTTTAGTGCAAATGCGATATTCGTTCAAAATTGAAGAACAGAGGTGCATTTTTATTTTCCCTCATTTTTTCATTACATAAATAACTCACGTAGTAGACTTTTTGCTATGAAGAATGATTTTATTGTGAGTTAATTACTGGTATCTTTTGGAAGCCCTGTAAAGCACTCGTGCACTTGAAGCAAAACATAATTTAGACAAACAAAGAGAACCGCAAGCTCCTGAAATTTGACTGAGTAAATTATTTATTTAGAGATTGAAAAGGATTCTTAAGATAGAGAGGAGCGCAATGAGTTCTCCACTGTTATAATTAGCTATTTAGAAAACGAAGATGAAATTTGTCTGTGAGTTAATTTATTATCTAGAGATTGAGTAGAGAGTGAATCAGAATCATTAATTATAAGCCATGTTAATTAATTATCAAGCAAATCATTAATTATAAGCCATGTTTTTGCTGATAAGGATGATTTTAAAAATGAGTTCAACATCTTATAAGCCTCATTTTGAATTAATTCCCCGCATCTCTCATATCCCTGCTATTGTTGTCTCTGACTTTGATATCTTCTTGGGATTCTTTTTATATTGGTTCTTTATCATATCTTGCGTACAATTGCTTTATAGCTTTCAGAATTCAGTCCTATTTATTTTGGCGCTTTTACTTGGTTTTTTAGAGGTGACAAAAGCACTACTTGTTAGAAAGCTAGAGAGAACCATGAAGGACTGAACAGAGCTACACCGGCAATAGCAGATGAGCAAAAAAATATGCAAGCACGTCACTAAAAAACATGCAAGAAGAAACAAAAATTTGAAAGCAGAATAACTTAAAACACATACTTGGACTACACTAATTGGACATCAGAATGGTTTCATAAGATGCATCCAATTATTGTGGCTATTATTTTGAGCACCAAAACTGAAAATCAATTGCAACAAAGGAATGTACACAAAAACTGAGCACATAACTGAGCTTCTTCTCTGCAGAACATTTATTCTCCCATCTCTCTTCCACATATTATTTTGATATGACAGCCAATGTGGTGGATGATTCAACAACAGAATGGTTTGCAAGAATAGATACTGCCGAACAATAAAATATGAAGAATAGAGGTGAACAACCTTAAACCATAAAGGAGTTAGGGTGTGCACAACCTGTTCATAAAAAGACTGAACAATTTCCGTGCTCAGCCCCTAATAAAATGGAAAGAAATTGGACCGCAAAAACTGTAAAAATGTTAAAGTCTACAAAGAAATCGTTGGTGAAATAAAATAGGAAGAACAGAGGTGAACAACCTTAAACCATAAAGGAGTTAGGGTGTGCACAACTAACCCATAAAAGAATGAACAATTTATGTGCTCAGCCCCTAAAAAAATGTAAAGCAATTGGACTGCAAAAACTGTAAAAAAATGTTAAAGAGCATGAAAAAATTACCGGCGAGAGCACTGTAAGGAGGAGATGAGCAATATTGTAGGAGGAACTCTGTTTAGGCACCGTGGAGGAGATGCTCTTTCGACGGAGAAGCTCTGTTTTTTAGAGGTGACAAAAGCGCTACATGTTAGAAAGCTAGAGAGAACCATGAACGACTGAACAGAGTTACACAGGCAACAACAGATGAGCACATCATCAATGCATATAGATGCAAAAAAAAATGCAAGCACGTCACTAAAAAAACATGCAAGCAGAAACACAAATTTGAAAGGAAAATAACTTAAAACACATACTTGGACTACACTAACTGGACATCAGAATGGTTTCATAAGATGCATCCAATTATTGCGGCTATTATTTTGAGCACCAAAACCGAAAATCAAATGCAACAAAGAAATGCACACAAAAAATGTACACAGAAACTGTACACAGAAACTGTACACAAAAAATGGTTTGCAAGAATAGATACTGCCGAACAATTTCTGTGCTCAGAGGTGAAAAAGAAATCGTTAGGGTGTGCACAACCAACCCATAAAAGACTGAAGAAATGTAAAGAAATCGTTAGTGAACAAAGAAATGTAAAGAAATCGTTAGTGTGTGCTCAGAGGTGAACAAAGAAATGTAAAGAAATCATTGGTGAAAAACAGTTTCTGTGTAAAGAAACTGTAAAATTTGAGAACTCAAGACATTTTAACAGCAGTTTTAGGTAAACCATTTGATTGATCTACCATCTGGAAGATTGAAAATTGGCTGGAGTTATTGGTGTAATTATGTCTTGCTGTTTTGTTCGGACTACACTAACTGGAGGATTGAAACTTGAAAGTCCACCTAGTGTCAGCTATGTGCACCTATGGGGGGGGGGGGGGGGGAATAGGTGACGAGTAGCGCTTTTGCGGAATTTACGAACGTACCTGCACAATAAAAATAGAAAGCACAGCACACAGAATACACAGGCAAATTATAGTGGTTCCCCGACTTGGGTACATCCACTTTCCCCCTTCGACCTATCTCCCCAACAAGGGACGACTCGGTCACTTCTCCAACGGGATTGAAATCCAATCCCTGCACTAACGGAAGGAACCCATCCACACGTGAGAGTCAACACTCCCACAAAACGGGTTGCACCCAACCCTTACAACACGGAACAAAAGTTCCTTTACAACAAAAGTAAATATAGAATGTATACGAGATACAAACTTCTTTCGGAGACTACGGTGTTCCTCTTCGTTCGACGACGTGTTCGTGAAGTCAACGAAGAGTCTACAACCTTGGTCTCTCTTGGAGAGGATCTCCCCGGAACCGGCGGCGGCTAGCTTCGGGATCGGCGGCTGTGATGATGAGCGGCTGCTGAACTTGGAGATCCAAACTTCGTAGCGAAGCTAGCTTGGTCTTCCAACGGTCACACGAGGATCGGTCGTCTCGATCGATTCGGACGGGGGAGTTTTTCCCGGTCAACAAATCGAGAGACAAGAGATCTCTGGATAGACACGTGAGACTCAAGCTTTGCTAAGCTTCTGTCGCCGGAGATCACGAAGGATTCCAGATTGTTGACGGCGACCTACGTTCCCGAGCGCGACGACGGCGGCGGAGAAGAATCGCGGTTTTAGGGTTACGTTGCGGCTCGGTTTCTTTCTCACTTCTCCGTGTTTTTACTGTTCAAAATACTGGAATATATATACTGTAGATAACTCCAATATGACCGTTTGTGGGACCCACACTAGAAATCCCTAAGTCCGGTTCAAACTAGTCCAGAGGCAGAATCCGGTCCAGCAGCATCCTGAGAAAACGCTAAGTGAAAATCGGCGAGAATCGCAGGCGATTCTCTACGAATCGGCGAGAATCACCAAGTGATTCTCGACGATTCGTCGAGAATCGTTAGTGATTCTCGCCGAATCACTTATTGATTCTCAACGAATTTCACTTTGTATACATGAGCTGCTTGGCCACTGGTTCGGCGAGAATCACTAGTGATTCTCGCCGAATCTTACTTGGCACCGTTTTGAGGTAGCCAGAAGGAGTCGGCGAGAATCACTAATGATTCTCGTCGATTCGGCGAGAATCACTAGTGATTCTCGCCGAATCGGCAAGAATCACTTGGTGATTCTCGTCGAATTTTCCTTGGACGAATTTTCGTCTTCCACCCAGGAGCTGCTCCTTGATCCATCCATGCTCCTTGTCTTCTCTTGCATATGAACGGCCCTGTACTTGAAAGTAAGTGCACTCCAATAGAGAGAGTACACGTAGGCCAACACACTGATCTGCTCAACGAGGGATTACGTCGTGCAGACCCGCGTATATTGACCTACTGCACCCTGACATTGGTGTGCACTTAGCGTGGAGGAGCTGCAAGTACAACTTAAGATGTTTCATCAAATACATTGTGAATTCATCTTAGCTTGACAGGTGGCTTCCTCAAATCTAGGTAATCGTTGATACAATACCCAACAATCTCCCCCTATTTGACGAAGCCAAAACCCTACTAGCTAAGATGAATAACACATATCAAATAATAAACATAGCATTCAGAAATTAAACATGCAGCACAAGAGAATATATGCAATCAGATCAGGACTTGAGTCATTCACAAATTCAAATATATATACCAATATAAATATATACACATATAATCCAGAATTGTTTCTATGACAACAATAATCATTAAATGTTCTTAAGACAAAGTGACAAGCTATACGTTTTTGACTATTTTTCCTTAGCTAAGTCACCCTTAGGATTTTGAGCCAAGTACTTCTTGCTTTGCCTCTCCATGTATTCTTTGGGCTTCGGGTAATACCTAGGAGGAGGAACTTTATCTGCATCCTTGTTGTTTCTGAAAAAGATGTTGCGTTTCGCTTCAAATGTTTTGTGCGTTTCCCACTCATACTGGCTATATACTTCGTTTCAATTGATCTCTCCTCTTTCTTGCAGCCAGAAGGTGTCTAAGATGATGTTCCTTGAAACTGGACTCCACCTTTCGTTTCGTACATCCTCCTCATTCATTCGAGTTCTCTTTGTAGTCTGTGTCTCCTTGGAGGTCCCTTCTTGAACTTTTCTCTTTCCCCTGGCTTTTGCTAAGGCCTCTTGGTCAAACATGCTCCTCAGTTTAGCTTTGGAGAGAGCCCTAGCATCAGCGTCATTTGTGGGAATATCTGCAGCACTTGCACTTACATCCTCAGCAACACTTACTTCCTCAGCGGCCTTAGTTGTCTCAGGAACATGAATACCTGCAGGATTGTCAGGCAGAACGGCGCCTAACGTACCTAGCGCCTGTTGGAGCATCCACCAGCAGCTCTCATAGACATATTTGCTTGATTGTGCGAAGTGTGTGCTCATGCTTTCTTGAAGCTCGGCCAACTTAGCTATATACTCTTTCTCCCCCTTTTTGGCTTTGACAGCGATGCAGTTTGCATATGAGTGCAGGGAGTCATCAATATGCTTGGTGGTCTTGGAGAATTCAGAGACTAAGGCTTGCTGATTGGCGTTAAGAGTTACCATATTACCGTCAAACTTCTGAATGTTGTTGGCTACAACATGTGCATTCTGATTGACGACGGCAAGAGTATCAGTATTCTTTTTCAAACCGGCCATTAGGAGTGTGACAGCTTCGCCGGCCGCGGTATACTTCTCTTCAAATTTCTTCTCCATCACGTCCAGTTTATGGTTGATTTCCACCATATTCTTGAGCATCAGATTTTCCGAAGTCTTAATCCTGTTCAGCAGTTTATTCTGGGCTTCATCAAATGAGGCTTTAAGTTCATTCACAATGCCCTGAATGATGTTGACAGTGTGAGAGGCGAGCTCATCACGTAACGGAATAGCCGGAGGCACTTGTGGACCTTGCATTTCAGCAGACACATCGGTAGAGCTGGATACAATCACAGGCTCTAAAGGAGGAATGTTGGCGGCCTCTGTAGATTTATCTAACTCCCCCTCCACTGGTGCAGACTTGTCAGATGGAGGTTCAACAGGATCCGGAGTCTCAAATGCTTCATGTCCCTCATTCTCATCTTCCTCTCCGTCCTCATCCAAGAATTCATCTATATCAGCAGCCTCTTCCAATTCTCGGTCAGCAGTCTCCAGCACAGTGTCACTTTCTTCTAGAATTTCGGCCACAGCATCCCTAGCCACCTGGGTGATGCAGTGACCCAGAGCCGACCCGCTCTGTCGACCAGGACTCACACCTAGCCTAGCCAGAGGCCCACGTCTGGCGGCCCACTGCCGGGCCCACCAAGGCATCACACCATGGCGTCCCTTTTATCAGGCCCGCGGGCCATACACCCCAACCCATCTTCGGGCCCAACCACAGGCGCACGGTAGGTTGTTGAGGCGGGTAACTGTAAGAGATATGCATTTTCGCCCAACTTTTTCAACACTCGAAAAGGACCGGCTCGCCTATTCGCCAATTTCTTTATAGCGCCCGAGGGCAGCCGTTCAGGGGAGAGACGAACCATTACCAAATCTCCAATATTCAAGGTGACCGCTCGCCGATGTACGTTGGCATTCGATTGATAAATAGCATATTGTTTAGCTAGCGTCTCGCTAATGTGCTTATGGAGATTGTGGACGTGCGAGGCGAAATCTCGAGCGAATTGACTAGACTTAAAAGATGGTGGTAATGGGACCAAGTCAAGAGGCACGGGCGCCTTATAACCATGAACGATCTCGTTCGGAGACAGACCGGTGGACCTATTCCTTGAATTATTATAAGCTATTTGAGCATGAGGAAGGATAAGGTCCCACGTACCTTTATGATCGCCCACTAAGCAACGAAGCAAACTACCCAAGCTACGATTAACCACTTCCGTTTGTCCATCCGTTTGGGGATGATAGGCCGATGAAAACAGCAATTTTGTACCCATAAGCTTCCAAAGTGTTTTCCAAAAATAGCTTGTAAATTTAACGTCCCTATCAGACACTATCGTTTTGGGGACGCCCCGATGCGCCACGACCTCTTTGAAATACAATTTAGCAACATGAGAGGCATCGTTGGTATTGTGACTAGCAATGAAATATGCCATTTTTGAAAATCGATCAACGACGACAAGGATGGAATCGTGTCTCCGAGATGTCATGGGTAGACCCAAAATAAAGTCCATACTTACGTCCTCCCAAGGAACAGAAGGAATAGGGAGTGGGGTGTAAAGACCGGCATTGGTTTTGTTTCCCTTCGCTAACTGACACACGCGGCAACTCCCTACGATTTTATTGACCATTGGTTTAAGCCCCGGCCAAAAGAATTTATCTTCCACTAGCGTTATCGTTTTATCCCGGCCGAAGTGTCCACCTAACCCTCCACTGTGCAGCTCCCATACAATGAAGTGGCGGAGTGAAGAGCGGGGAATACACAATTGCGTATGCTTGAATAAATAACCGTCACGAATGTAGTAGGCTGAAATAGTAGAGGGGGCCTGTTCCTGAGCGGCTAAATAAATATCCTTAAAATCCGGGCATAAGACATACTCGTCCTTAATGCGTTCAAATCCTATTACCGTCACCTCCATTTTAGATAATAATAGAGTGACACGACTAAGGGCGTCCGCCACTCGATTTAACGTGCCCTTAAGGTGTTTAATAATGAATGTGTACTCCTGAAGATAGGAGACCCATTTGGCGTGTCGAGGGCTGATTTTACTTTGAGAGTTTACAAATTTTAGCGCCTCATGATCCGAGAGGATTACAAATTCTTTCGATATGAGATAGTGTCGCCAATGTTGGAGACAACGTATCACGGCATAAAATTCACGATCATAATTAGAGTAATTTAATTTTGGGCCCGCAAGTTTCTCGCTAAAGTATCCGACCGGATGTCCCTCTTGACTTAACACTCCACCAATTCCTATCCCCGAGGCATCGCATGATAATTCAAACACTTTACTAAAATCCGGCAACCGTAGTAGGGGGGCTTCGGACATCCGATCCTTAATCATTTGAAACGCGCTAGCGGCCGATTTGGTCCATATAAATTCACCCTTCTTCATACACTCAGTGATTGGTGCCATGATACTACTAAAATTGCGAATGAATCGTCGATAGAACGTGGCCAATCCATGAAAACTCCTAACTTCCCTAATATTTTGCGGTTCCGGCCACTCTCTAATCACTTGGACCTTCTTAGGGTCAACATGTATACCCTCAACGTTCACCAGGTATCCTAGAAATTCCACGGAAGTCACACCGAACGCGCACTTCTTAAAATTAATATATAAGTTCTCTTGGCGCAATGTAGTAAGGATTGTCCGCAAATGAGTTTCATGATCGCTCGGCGAGGTACTAAACACCAAAATATCATCGAAATAGACTACGACAAATTTTCCCATGTATGGCTTAAATACTTGAGTCATTAACCGTGAGAAAGTGCTTGGTCCGTTGGTGAGTCCCTCTCCTAGCACTAACCACTCGTAAAGCCCATCCTTAGACTTAAAGGCCGTTTTCCATTCGTCTCCCTCCCGTATCCTTATTTGGTGGTAACCACTCTTTAAATCCAATTTTGAGAACACGGTGGCACCGGACAACATATCCAATAGATCGTCCAAACGGGGGATGGGAAACCTATACTTGACAGTTATTTTATTGATGGCCCGGTAGTCTACACACAACCTCCAAGACTTATCTTTCTTCGGGACCAACAAGGCAGGGACGGCACAAGGGCTTTTACTATGGCGGATAAATCCTTTAGCTAATAAATCGGAAATTAATATTTGTAGTTCATTATGTGCGGAGGGATTAAGTCGGTAATGGGGTAGGTTAGGCAGGGACGAGCCCGGGACGAAGTCAATTTCATGTTGAATATCCCTGATTGGTGGCAACTTGGAAGGTAAATCTACCGGATAGACGTCCTTATATTCTTCCAATAACGTGCGCAGAGATAACGGTATGTTCTCTAAAGATGGCGAATCTTCCTGTACTTGTAGACATACTAACGCATATATGACGCCATCTAGAAAGGTCTCACGTTCTAACTCCTTCCGACTTATAAGACTTATCGTTTTCCTTTCCGCAGGCACCACTGTGTCCTTGGACGCAATCGACTGGTCCTTAGGTGGTGTGGGTTTCAAAACAATGGTCTTACCATTGAACTTGAACTCGTAGGTGTTGGCTTTGCCAAAGTGGGTCACGTCATAATCATAAAGCCATGGACGTCCTAGTAGAACGTGACATACATCCATAGGGATGACATCACACCACACCTTATCGACGTAGTTCTTCACCGTAAGCGGTACCAAGCAGCGCTTAGAAACTGCGATGGACGTTTTGTTCACCCATGCTATCTTATACGGATGTGGATGCGGCTCAGTGACTAGGTGCATTCGCGTGATGGCATTCTCCGACACGACGTTCATACAACTACCGCTATCGATTATTAACTTACACCACTTGTCACCGTTCTTAAAATTTACCGAGAATATATTCGTCCGATTGTAATCGTCCGTCGCTCGCGGTGTATTCAGAATACATCTCATAACCATCATAAACGAGTCGTCATCAATATCACTCGGCTCGGCGTCAGACTCAGTACCGGCTTCATAAACGATCTCGGCGGAGTCAGACGTGGCGTCTAAAAGGGCTAGGGGTTTTGCCTTGGTGGGGCACTCACTAGAGTAATGTCCTTGGATTCCGCAAGAATAACAGGTGGCGTTGGTCTTATTAATACGCCCTATTGGAACTCTCTCACCAGTGGGGTTCTGGATGTTCCTAGCGGTAATGACCACGGAGTTCGAATCGGTTGATCGAAACTTTCCTTTGTCTCGCACGGCGGATGAGGGTGGGGGTCCTAAAATGGATTTTCCTTTTTGGAAAGCTCGTCCCTTGGACTTATAGGCATTGTGTTTTTCAATATCCAAAGCTGCATTAAACGTTGCGTTAAGATCCGTGTGACCGTAACGCAGGAGCTTGCCTTGGATATCCGGCCTGAGTCCCTTACGAAAACGTGATAGTGTTACTTCGGGCATTTCCCGGACGTCGCATCTCACCATCATGTCCTTAATAAGTCCCATGTACTCCGCTACCGATTTGTCCCCTTGGCGAAGGGTGGCTAATTCATCGAACATTTGGGTTCGGTGATACGCGGGGACATATTGGTCAGTCAACAGTGCTTTCATGGCAGCCCACCCAATTGGGGGTACTCCATTCACGGTACCCATTCGCCTCTCTTCGTTCAACCAGAACGTCTTGGCCCTACTTAGAAGCTTCATTCGTGCCACTCGTACCTTATCACCGTCAGACAGGTTGTGCCACTCAAAGTAGCACTCGATCTCCATGATCCAATCTAGGAAAACTTGAGGTTCTCCCATTCCATCGTAGGATGGTGGATGTAGTCGCACGGCCCTCGTTAAATTGAAATCATCGTCCTGATCACGATGGTGGTTTTGTCTTTCGTCTCGTTGGTTGGCGGGCTGTGGTGGGGGCCCCTGCCGATTTATCCCAAAGCCGGGATTTTGAGGCGCCGCCTGATTTACGGCCAACCCTTGTATTAACTGGGTGAGTGCATCGAACCTAGCGTTGAACTCTTCCCGAAGCTCCGCAATCGCTGCAGGAGCGTGCTCATCATCATGGTGGTCGGCCATGTGAGAGGTGGAGGGAAAATATTCCGTACCAGACCTTGTGCGCATGAACTACAGGACACCCAGGGATTTTGACCAGATATTTTATAAAAGATGAATTTTTGGAGACCTATAAAGTAGGAATACAAAAATATTTTTTTTGACTTTTTTGCTTGGAAAAATAAGGAGAAAATTCAGGAATGTTTTTGTAATTTTCTGCAGAAAAAAAAAATTTTGGATGTTGCTATTTGCAGCCCAAAACGAAAATTCTGAATTTCGTTATCTAATACGCAACGTGCACGACCAAGTGTGGGTCGACGCCCTACGACCGGAAAGCGTAAGGATGGTGTCGATTGAGAAATCAACACAACCTGGCTCTGATACCAAAATTGATGTAGCGCCGTCCTAGGAGCCTACACGTGGGATTTCGAGTGTTCTCTCGCCACGATAAACAACCTCGCACTATACGCTAGCGAAACGCAGCAAGGTACAATTTAGTTTATTTATCTCACGCGCCAACGTTCGGTTAGCCAATCCGATAGAGATTGAACCACGACTAGAGGTCGAGATCCGATCAAGCTAAAGGGACGAATATTCGCGTCCGGGCAAGCGATGTTGTACCAAAGAAAGATCCCACCAAGAAAATATCGATTCGAGAAACGGTTGATCTTTCCCCAACAAAAAATAACGAGGATCGCCAATCCTTCCGAGAGTATTCAAAAATCAAACGAGAAATCCACAGATCTATCAAGAAAACGCCGCGAAATTTTGTCCGTTTCAAAAGTTACGCAAAAATCGTCCACCACGCAAACAATCTAGGAAAAGAAAACTCTTGTGTAGAAGTTTCGTTACCCCTCTCAAGTAGTAGATCCGGGATAGTGGTTCCACTAGAAAATAATCGCTCTCCGTTGAACTCCACGAGAGATGCTCCAATGATGTAGAAACTCGATCGTCTTCCCCGCTTTGCACCGTGAAGTTTCTCCCAAGGCCTTTGATCCTTGCAATCAATTTGTCTCCACCAAGGGATGGCCGGTTAGGATGAGATAAGTGGAGTATTCCGTGGGAGGATGTGTGATTGAGAGTTGAAGGAAGATTGGCGGAGGAGGAGGGGAGTGATGGTGGCCGAGATCTAGGAAGGGGAGAAAGGGGGAGGCCGGCTATGGGAAGAGGAAACCCAAAGGGGGCGGCGGCTATGAAGAGGGATGAGAGGGGGAAATCAAAATTAGGTTTAGGAAGATTTCTTGTTTAGCAAGCAAGTCAAAATTATTCTCATTATGAGTAGAATCTTAGCCTTATATAGGCCTTACAACACAAGCGCTAATAGCAGTCCAAAATTAGTGCTAAATGCACACCAAAAGTTCAAGATAATAAAATACAAACCATAATTAAATTCAAACATAAAATAAGAATTAATTCTTGTGGCGTGGACGAAGATTGTAGCCGTGGCCGCCACGGCGCCGCAAGTCTTTAGCCGGTGGGTCAACATCATCATCATCCGTCGCAACTCCATGATCAACCAATGCGCCATGCACGTCATCTTCATCATCAATTTGACCGTCATGGTGGCGGTCGCCATCACTGGGCAATTTCAGAAACTACATCTGTATGAGGGGGTAGAGTCTCCCCCTCGATTCCTGCAGTCAGGGTATCAGGAATTTCACGGGGGATGACTGCTGGAGATACTTCCTGTCGCTCTTCCACGGCAGGCTGCCCGATCCGCCTCTCCCATCGATCAAACACACTTGCATCCATCTTCTTCAAGTAGTGGAGAGGGACACCTTTGCTCATGTCGAACTTGTCTCCGTTTAGCTGGTTTAGATATAGACTTATGATGCGGCCGAAACTAGGAGTGCCCAGGGTGTCCTTGATCTTCTCGAACAGCAACTCCCCCCAGTTGAACCTCTTGCGGCAGACAACAGCTATGAGGATCTTGAACATATCTCCTGAGATATGGTCATGCGAGCCCGGCTTACAGATGAGCACTTTTCCAATAATGTCAGATAGGAGCTTCCCTTCTTCATTCATCTCCTTTCTCTTTATTGATCGAGTTCCTCGTGGAAGACCGCAGAACAAGAGAGTTCTGGTTTTGTCCTCGTCCTCCAAATAGTCCTCCTACTCCGAACTAGAAAGCTGCAGGTAGCGAGTCAGCTTGCTGGCAGACATCTTTACTTTTGCCCCCGCCACCTTGCTCTTGATTATGGAGTCTCCATCTCGGAGTCTTGCGGTAGCGAAGAACTCCAGCACCTCTTTTTCCAGGATTTTGTAAGGGTGCTCCAAGACGAAGGTTAGCCCAGCCTCTTCCAGCATTAGAATGATGTTGCGGAATTCGTCCGAGGCATGAGAAAACCCAGTTCGAACCAGCTTGCAGCCAGAGACCAACCCTGCAGTTGTCCTTGGAGCCATTGTAGATCTAGAGATAGAAGCCCTACTCTAAGCATTAATGAACATTCAAAAAGAAAGCATCACTAGTGAGCGCGTTCAAGTACGGGTGAGGAAGAGGTTACCTAAGGGCGTATACGGTGAGTTAGTTCGAGTGGAGAAGAATCGAAACTAGAAGAGTTCGTCGGTGAAGGCTTCGGCGGGATGCTTGCGGGAAACCTTTAATGGAGACGGATTAGAAGAGCTTTCCAGCAGGAGTCAGCGTGGTGTCCTTCCGGTAAGCGTCCCTTGCGGCGATTAGAGGCCCCTCAGCGAGTGTCCCGCGGAGGAGAGTCGGCGAGGTTTGGCGTAGACGGTGCGACGAGCTTGTTGCGGGTCGTCGGGAGATCTCTTGCGGGTTTTGGCAAGGCTGCGGAAGAACTCGGGAGAGCTCTTGCGGGTCGTCGGGAGAGCTCTTGCGGGATTCGAGAAGAAGGCGAGGGGTCGGCGGGTATTTGACTAGTTCGGTGAGATTTGTCTAATTCGGCGGGATTCGTGAAGAAGGCGAAGGGTCGGCGGGACTTGTCTAATTCGAAATTGAGAGGTTACTTGACTAGGAATTTTCACGTTGAGAAGCTTGCAACATTTTTGAAATATTCTGATGTCAAGTCAATATACACATGATAAATACATGTATATTTTAAAGTCAATCTATTTGGATTTTAATGAGGCTTTTCCAAAGACTTCTTGATGTCAAGTGTGAGTTGTCGAGATTCACGATGACATAACTTCGTTAACCCTTAATTGATGTGTAATGGTTTGCATGCATCGAGTTAACCTATCCTTAGAGGTGCACACATACATGTATAAGCATAAGTATAAATATACACATGGATAGAAATATATATGTATATATTTTGAATGAGGATGCAACATGACACAAGTCCTTGAACTGATCAAAATTACCTGGGATTTTGAGAGTCATCGTTTTAGTCCCTCAGGTAGAACATATCAGAAGCTCAATGTGAGTATGCTCAAATTGATATCACATCTGTTATTGCAGACGATTGTTCCAATTTAGTCTTGAGCCACCTACTGTCTAGTTCCCATCATATTCACGGGAACCTAGACTACCCTGCAAGAAAGAATTACTTTACCTTAGGAACCCAAATCATATTGGGTCCTAGGTTCCTGTTAGCATGAGCACGCCACTGCCTTCCTTCAGAAAACCTGTCTGGAAGACTACCTCTGTCCCGAGAATGTGGATAAGCCCTTGCCGTGGGCACAGAGGGGTTGTGCCAACAATCGATGGCAAAGTGTCCCACTTTGCCACAGCACCAACATGGGTGAATGTTGTATCGCCGTTTCTGACCTGATCTAGTGACTGATGTAGTCACGGTCCTAGGTCTAAACGGGATAGGGCATGATCTTGTCACAAAAATTCCTCTTCCATCGTGACACGTGGAAGGGTGGAAAGAATGCATGTTGTGAGCGTTATGAGGCCGGGAAGGTGGTGCCATTCTTTCAGGCATCTCCCTTATAGAGGCCCCATGGAACCTGACATCATGGCTTCTATCCTCTCTATCCCGTGTCCTCGAGTGGTGAGAAGTCTTCTGTGAGCTGGGACATGCAGATCCATACTGTGTTGAGGCAGTGGCAGTGAATACAAAGGGCTCAGAATGAGCCTTAGGTATTCTCTCGTGGGTGGCCACGCCAGCCCTTGCACTCCGGGTGTCTCCACATGGGGACAGATCACCCTTGCAGTGACCACGACTATGCCTGTGGTCATACCTGAAGGCATGATGAGTTGCCTTCCTGCTTGGAGTGGGGGGTCGGAATACCGTTTCCCCATTTCTCCACGAATTGATAATCCGGGAGATCCACCCGTTTTCTTGCTTTCTCTTAATGGCATCAACCTTGGAGAAGTTTGATACTATTCTTTTCTCATTCTCCAGACTACTCTCTAGAGCTGAGATCTTAGAGTCCTTGGCCTTGTTGGACGCTAATTGGAGAACCAACAAGACCTTCAGTCAAGCAATCTCTTGAGCTTGCTCCTCAACGAGTAGATTGCTTGACTGAAGGGCGCTTTTCAGGGACTCAGCATTTTCTGAAGGAGGGCAGTTCCCGTCTTCAGAAATTTCAAGAGATACGGGGCAGGATGAAGAAGTTACCTGCACCTCTGTGTTATTGTCATTAGCTCCAGTGACTATTGTTTCATCCACATCAGAGCTGCTTTCCTCACTGTCCTCTTTAGTCTCTGACACGGACACTAGAGCTCTGATGTTGTCCGAGTGATGCTTGCCTTCATCTTCAGAGGTGAGGACCCCCACATAGGCTTCCTCGTCTGATTGACAACATATTCCAGCTTTCTCTGACTCCCCCATCAGCTCTGAGATCATCATCCACAGAGATTTAGCCGTTCTACATTTTTCCAATCTAGAGCGAGAGGCTCCAGACCAGATATCCAGGATAATTTGACGAATCCTCTCGTCCAAATGAAATAGTGATAGTTCCGTCTCTGACATCTCAGCAATGCCCATGGGCACTTGGATCCCAGAGTCGGAGGTCTTCATGGGAATAAACGGACCCTCTTCCAGGATGAAGGATGCTCGAGGATCGATAGCGTCAAGGTGAAATGACACTCTCATTCTCCAGATGGGATAATAATCCTTTGTGCATGCGGGGAGTTTGAGTGGCGGTATCTCATAATCCAGATCCATGCTTCTGACACTGGTGGCAGGATTCTACTCAAGGTGTTAACCTTTGAAGAGCAACCTGGCTCTGATACCACTTGAAAGTCCACCTAGTGTCAGCTATGTGCACCTATGGGGGGGGGAATAGGTGACGAGTAGCGCTTTTGTGGAATTTACGAACGTACCTGCACAATAAAAATAGAAAGCACAGCACACAGAATACACATGCAAATTATAGTGGTTCCCCGACTTGGGTACATCCACTTTCCCCCTTCGACCTATCTCCCCAACAAGGGACGACTCGGTCACTTCTCCAACGGGATTGAAATCCAATCCCTGCACTAACGGAAGGAACCCTTCCACACGTGAGAGTCAACACTCCCACAAAACGGGTTGCACCCAACCCTTACAACACGGAACAAAAGTTCCTTTACAACAAAAGTAAATATAGAATGTATACGAGATACAAACTTCTTTCGGAGACTACGGTGTTCCTCTTCGTTCGACGACGTGTTCGTGAAGTCAACGAAGAGTCTACAACCTTGGTCTCTCTTGGAGAGGATCTCCCCGGAACCGGCGGCGGCAACACGAGTGGCGGCTAGCTTCGGGATCGGCGGCTGTGATGATGAGCAGCTGCTGAACTTGGAGATCCAAACTTCGTAGCGAAGCTAGCTTGGTCTTCCAACGGTCACACGAGGATCGGTCGTCTCGATCGATTCGGACGGGGGAGTTTTTCCCGGTCAACAAATCGAGAGACAAGAGATCTCTGGATAGACACGTGAGACTCAAGCTTTGCTAAGCTTCTGTCGCCGGAGATCACGAAGGATTCCGGATTGTTGACGGCGACCTACGTTCCCGAGCGCGACGGCGGCGGCGGAGAAGAATCGCGGTTTTAGGGTTACGTTGCGGCTCGGTTTCTATCTCTCTTCTCCGTGTTTTTACTGTTCAAAATACTGGAATATATATACTGTAGATAACTCCAATATGACCGTTTGTGGGACCCACACTAGAAATCCCTAAGTCCGGTTTAAACTAGTCCAGAGGCAGAATCCGGTCCAGCAGCATCCTGAGAAAACGCTAAGTGAAAATCGGCGAGAATCGCAGGCGATTCTCGACGAATCGGCGAGAATCACCAAGTGATTCTCGACGATTCGTCGAGAATCGTTAGTGATTCTCGCCGAATCACTTATTGATTCTCAACGAATTTCACTTTGTATACATGAGCTGCTTGGCCACTGGTTCGGCGAGAATCACTAGTGATTCTCGCCGAATCTTACTTGGCACCGTTTTGAGGTAGCCAGAAGGAGTCGGCGAGAATCACTAATGATTCTCGTCGATTCGGCGAGAATCACTTGGTGATTCTCGTCGAATTTTCCTTGGACAAATTTTCGTCTTCCACCCAGGAGCTGCTCCTTGATCCATCCATGCTCCTTGTCTTCTCTTGCACATGAACGGCCCTGTACTTGAAAGTAAGTGCACTCCAAAAGAGAGAGTACACGTAGGCCAACACACAAATCTGCTCAACGAGGGATTACGTCGTGCAGACCCGCGTATATTGACCTACTACACCCTGACATTGGTGTGCACTTAGCGTGGAGAAGCTGCAAGTACAACTTAAGATGTTTCATCAAATACATTGTGAATTCATCTTAGCTTGACAGGTGGCTTCCTCAAATCTAGGTAATCGTGGATACAATACCCAACAAAACAGTTTTTGATGGATTTTATTTCACTGTTTTGAAATTGAGAGGGCTTTTAATAGAATCATTTTGTATTCCTGGCCAAAAATGTTATAAGTATGATGAATTGTGTAATAGAAGTTTTTATGGATGCAAAAATCTATCAGCACGGGATAATATTGTATTTGGTTTCAAAACATTTGGCGCACCCACTAAAAATGCAACAATCCATCAGATGGTTTGCAGTGAAATAAAATGCTTCATTTCCTATTTTAGTGCTATCAGATGGCAACATTTATGCTTTAATTATCATTTAGGCCGTTTGATGGCAACATACTGTCTTACCTATTTAGCTGTAAGATGGAAGTCCTCAACAAACATTTTCTCCTCCAAAGGAGTCCGAACAAAACAGAGAAAAGAATAAAAATGAAAAACATATTTTACGAAACACTTTTTTCTCCTCCAAAGGAGTTACAAATTTTTTCACACATAAACACATTTTTTCACATATTTGATTAACACAGTTTTTGACTAATAGGAACGATGCCGTGAGGAGAGTTGAGTACAAAATGGAGTTAGGGAGTGCTCAGCCCCTAAAGAAATGGAAAGAAATAGGATTGCAGAAACTGTAAAAAATGGTGGAGAACAAAATGGTGGGGAGAGGAGGTAGGGTTATACCTCTGTGGAATAGGAGCACCGTTGATGGCACCGTGGAGGAGATGCTCTTTTGACGGAGAAGCTCTGTTGATGGAGCACTGTGGAGGAGATTTGAGGTATGTCGAGTACTGCAAAGGAGTTACAAATTTTTTCACACATAAACACATTTTTTCACATATTTGATTAACACAGTTTTTGACTAACAGGAACGATGCCGTGAGGAGAGTTGAGCACAAAATGGAGTTAGGGTGTGCTCAGCCCCTAAAGAAATGGAAAGAAATTGGATTGCAGAAACTTTAAAAAATGGTGGAGAACAAAATGGTGGGGAGAGGAGGTAGGGTTATACCTCTGTGGAATAGGATCACCGTTGATGGCACCGTGGAGGAGATGCTCTTTCGACGGAGAAGCTCTGTTGATGGAGCACTGTGGAGGAGATTTGAGGTATGTCGAGTACTGCGGAGAAGAAGCGTTGTGGAGAACAAAATGTTGGGGAGGGGAGGTAGGGTTATACCTCTGTGGAATAGGAGCACCGTGGACGACACAGAGGCATGATGCGACGGGACGATGGTGGCGTGTAGAGAGGAGAAAGAAGGACAATGCAGAGGCGGGCAGGAGCGGCGTTTGAGCCCCGCAAAAAACCTGAAATATATAAAGATGTATTAATTATTGTATTAATTAAGTTTGAGCCCGGGAAAAGACCAAAAGGCCTCTACATTAATAAAAAGGAACTGTTTTAATGGGGATATTTTGGGATTTAAAAGTTACACCATGAGGTGTTTAGGGGTTTCCTTATAGTATAAAGAAAAGATATAAATATGTAAGTAGTAGTACAAGCCGGTGGTATAAGACTAATCAATATCAGAGTATCCAACATGTACAACAAGTGAGTTAATCAATTTACACTAGCAGTTCTACTATCAACAATAGTTTACAAGTATGATCCTACAACAAGAAAGTAACTTAACTTATATGAATGTCCATACAGACATATAAGTTAAGGATCGACTTAACAAAAAAGTAACTCATTACATAAGAGTGCCCATTCAAACTTATATGATAAGGATCTTATACGGTGCAATGCAATGATATGAATGCAATATGATGACACACCCATACTCACACACACGCAAGATGCCATGTCGACACAGACTTATGGTTTCCACTTTTTGAGCAGGTAGCTAACCACTCAGGTGCCATCCATCGTGGCCAGATGGTGACAGTGAAACAGGCTTTCCACTACTAGGCGGTCATCTACACTACCAAGCCTAGGCTTTTATACTCCTCAACGCTAAAAACACAGTAGCGGAGCTCACATGCGTACTAAGGCTCAGAGGGGTCTCGGGTTGATTTGCACCAAGAACATTGCCCAAAATGGCCAATATCGTGGCACAGAGAGGGTGTTTGTGGGCGTGTCAACAAAGAACATAGCCAAACCATCCACCGGTACGGAGGGTGCTGCGGGAATTAAGCACCAAGTACTAAGCCCGACCTTCCAAGTCTATTTGTCAACTCCCGTCGATGTGATGACTGGCGAACCCGTAGACCTGCCACACTATCCTTAACCCAGGATTATGATACCGTGTGTCAAATCACAATGCATGCAATTTCACATTTAAGGGATCCACACAGAGTCTCTTTTTATTATTCACATCCCATACTCAACAACACATAAGGGCTCCACACCGAGTCCGTTATCAACACATCATTCCACTGTAGAAAACACACACGCACCTCCAACCCTTCCACATTTCCATACCACATAAGGGTTCATCATTTACAGAGGTGGCAAGCCACCTTATATAGCATACCAATCCCACACTAATACCCGTAGGGAGACACAACTCTAAGAAGTGGACTACTATACACATTCCATTAATCATCATATCATATGGCCATGCATTAACCTTATCCCATTCCTTTCCACATGATCAAGCATTCACAACATGTATAACTCTATATGATAACCACAACAATATAACTGTTGATGCGCGAAAACGTCGCGGGGCACCAGCCAGCTAACACGGAGGGGGTGTTCGATCTCACAAGCTAGGAGAGGAGGAGAGGAGGGAAGGAAGGAAGCCTCTGAGTGCTCGAGAGTGGAGCAAACGGCTTGTCAAAGAGGGTTGCGGGGATAGAGGAGAGAAGCTTGATCAACAGAGCGGGTTGATCAAGAGAGGAGAAGGAGGTTGACCAGGAGCTGTCGAGCAGACGGCTAATGTGACGGTTGTGCTTGCAGGTTGGAAGCCGAGGAGAGCTGAGCTGGGCTGAGAAGAAGTCTGCTGAGCAGAGAAGCAAGGCTTGCTGAGCAGAGGAGCAAGACTTGCTGAGCAGAGGAGAAGAAGAGGGGGCCGCTAGCAGCGGCAACAACACACTTCACCCGCCGCGGCCTAAATGCCACTCCTGCGACGGGCTTTCCTTTTATTAAAAGCTAGAGATTACAAGCTTACAAGTACACCTTTACAACAAAATCACTTAAAGGGTACAAGGAGAAGCTGGCGGCTAAGAGAGAAGAAAGTGCCAGAAAGCAGAGGAGAAGCTGCCAGAGACAAAGTAAAATGGTCTGCTGGCAAGCTGGAGGACTGGGAAACTGAGTCTGCAGAGTCTGCTGGCAAGCTGCTGAAGAGCTGTGCGGACAGGAAACTGAGTCCGCAGAGCTTGCTGGAGGAGGTGACGACGGACTGCGCGGACTGGAAAACGGAGTCCGCAGGGCTTGCTGGCAGGACTTGTAGGATCCTTCCACCGTCTGGCGCGATGCAGAATGAGAGGCACCATGGGCTATTTATAGGCCCAGGGGAGTTCTTCTAGAAGCGGGGCCCAGTGACATCAGCATGACGACCTGCGCGGACTCCGCGGACAGAGATTTTGCGTCCGCCACTATTGCCTGAGGAAGCAAGCGGAAGGACCCACCTGCAGAGAACTGGAGGTCGCCCCCTAGCGGGCGACCTGGGCGGACTCCGGGAGGAGTCCGCCCGGCAGGCCGGAGGCCGCCCCCTAGCGGGCGGCCTGGGCGGACTCCGGGTGGAGTCCGCCCGGCTGGAGCCGGGGCCGCCCCCTAGCGGGCGGCCTGGGCGGACTCCAGGGGGAGTCCGCCCGGCAGGAGCCGGGGCCGCCCCCTAGCGGGCGGCCTGGGCGGACTCCGGGGGGAGTCCGCCCGGCAGGAGCCGGGGCCGCCCCCTAGCGGGCGGCCTGGGCGGACTCCGGGTGGAGTCCGCCCGGCTGGAGCCGGGGCCGCCCCCTAGCGGGCGGCCTGGGCGGACTCCGGGTGGAGTCCGCCCGGCTGGAGCCGGGGCCGCCCCCTAGCGGGCGGCCTGGGCGGACTCCGGGGGGAGTCCGCCCGGCAGGAGCCGGGGCCGCCCCCTAGCGGGCGGCCTGGGCGGACTCCGTGGGGAGTCCGCCCGGCAGGAGCCGGGGCCGCCCCCTAGCGGGCGGCCTGGGCGGACTCCGGGGGGAGTCCGCCCGGCAGGAGCCGGGGCCGCCCCCTAGCGGGCGGCCTGGGCGGACTTCAGGGGGAGTCCGCCCGGCAGGAGCCGGGGCCGCCCCCTAGCGGGCGGCCTGGGCGGACTCCAGGGGGAGTCCGCCCGGCAGGAGCCGGGGCCGCCCCCAAGCGGGCGGCCTGGGCGGACTCCAGGGGGAGTCCGCCCGGCAGGAGCCGGGGCCGCCCCCTAGCGGGCGGCCTGGGCGGACTCCGGGGGGAGTCCGCCCGGCAGGAGCCGGGGCCGCCCCCTAGCGGGCGGCCTGGGCGGACTCCGGGGGGAGTCCGCCCGGCAGGAGCCGGGGCCGCCCCCTAGCAGGCGGCCTGGGAGGACTCCGGGGGGAGTCCGCCCGGCAGGGCCTGGCCGCCCCCTTGCGGGCGGCCTGGGCGGACTCCGGGTGGAGTCCGCCCGGCTGACGGGCAGAGGCCGCCCGGGGTGGGCGGCCTCGGCGGACGGCGGCAGGAGGCCGCCGCCCCTCGGGCAGCAGGGAGGTCGCCCCAGGCGGGCGTCCTCGGCGGACGGCGGTAGGAGACCACCGCCCCTTGAGAGAAATAGGAGGCCGCTACTGGTACTGCTGTTGGCGGACTCCTGCAAGGAAAAGACTGCACGATTAGCGGACCTAACCGCATGTCCCGCGAGGGTGAGCCATGGGAATAGCTCGCCGTCCCGCAGGGCACGCGGTTGCTAGGAGACCTAGGCGGATAGGGAAGACTGTCCGCCTACGCTGGGACCCATCGCGATCGAAAGGGATAATCTAAGGGTCACGATGAGCCAGCTGGCCATCTTGGGAAGGATCGCCGATTTCTGGGTTAACATAATCCCCGCACTTTTTTAAGTTCCGAAAAGAACTTCGAAAAAGTTGGAGACCCACGAAAATCGTGATCCACCCCAACGGGAGAAGAGGAGCAAGGAGAGACAGGACCTGAAGACTCTCCTCACAAGCTTGGTGCTTCCTGTCTATTTTCCTGCAAAAGGAAAGTTAGGGTAAGCATGTATGGGTGGTACATCGAGTGTGTACCTGAATTTGCTTTTGCAAAATGAAGAAGGCGTGTCTTCTGTAAGTGTTCTGCAAAACAAAAGTGAGGAAAACGGAAAGGCGTAACAACTTGCAAGTACCTGGAAGGGACCTGCAAGTCTTTATTGGTTTCTGCAAAAGAAGAGTTAGGAGCATGCACAATATATGAGAGTAACTTGCAAGTACCTGTGAAGAAACTTGCAAGGGTTTGAGAATCTCTGCAAGAAGAGAGTTAAGAGCAGGTATCGTATATAAAAACAAGCTGCAAGTACCTGGATGAGGCTTGCAGGTGTTTGCTAATCTCTGCAAGAAGAGAAGTTAGGAACCAATAAGATATGAAAATAACTTGCAAGTACCTGTGAAGAGAAGGCTTGCAAGTGTTAACTGTAGACTGTTAACTGTTGATAAGTTAACTGTTGACAAGATAAGGCCGATATGACCAATTAGCAAGAAGAGTGCCTGATGAATATTATTATGAAGCCCAGATCAATAAACTGAGTTATTAACTGCTGATAGATATGACTGGACTGCAATAGTATGGCTGATAGCGCTTGAGCAAACAATATATAGAAGATAAGAGGAATAGAACTTATATAGATAGAGTGCGAGTCATCATCCTGATAGAGCTTTGAATAAGCAATTCATATAGGATGAGCACGAGCAAAGTGATTGCTGAAAATCCTTTTGGTAGGTCGGATTAACCTGTTCACCTGTGAAAGAAGGCAAGAGAGAAAAAGGAGGGCTGCACCCGGAATGACTAAAGTGGGTTGAATGCTGCCACAGGTGTTCCCCGTGGGCCTTATGCATCACTTGCCCGAAAAAATCATCCCAAGTATAGTCCTACTCAAAGCGGGCTGGCCGCGCATCCTCAAGGAGGGGGGGAAAAGGAAAAAAGAGGTCCATGTTCGGAATGACTACAGAAGGTTGAATGCTGCCACAGGTGTTCCCCGTGGGCCTTATGCATCACTGGACTGAGAAAGTCATTCCGAGTATGGTCCTGCTCAAAGCGGGAAAGAAAAAAGAGGTCCATGTTCGGAATGACTAAAGAAGGTTGAATGCTGCCACAGGTGTTCCCCGTGGGCCTTATGCATCACTGGCCTGAGAAAGTCATTCCGAGTATGGTCCTGCTCGAAGCGGGAAAGGAAAAAGAGGTCCATGTTCGGAATGACTAAAGAAGGTTGAATGCTGCCACAGGTGTTCCCCGTGGGCCTTATGCATCACTGGCCTGAGAAAGTCATTCCGAGTATGGTCCTGCTCAAAGCGGGCTGGCCGCGCATCCTCAAGGAGGGCACAAAGCAAGGGAAGGTCCTGAGAAGCACCGCTGGAAGCAAGGAAGATCCTGAGAAGGATCGCTAGAAGCAAGGGAGATCCTGAGAAGGATCGCTAGAGACTCTGCTCTCTTGCCCTGGGCACAAGCATCACTGATCAAGGAGACAGGTTGCGCCAAGAGGCCTATATTGTCTGTGTGTTGATCAGTGGAGTTGTGAGAACCCGAGAGGCATGGATCGAGGATACCGGAGAGAGTTATTCGGCCACCACAGTTGAAGGATGATCCAAGAGACAAGGCTACGCTTGATTGCCATTGCTTGTCCAGCGAAGATCATCCTAACCGTAGTGTTTCCTATAGGACGCACAGCAGAGCTAACACATGGGGCTCCCCTAGCACACACTCTGTGTCAGATGCTGGCTAGGATCCTAAGCCTGAAGCCCATAATCGTAGATGAACTGCTCCCACTACACACATGGGTAAACTCCCGCCATATGTGGTCGAAGCGGTAGTGCGAGAACAAACTACGGAGGGAACGTTTCAGACTCGGCGAAATCTCATTGGCGTTATTGATCCAGAGAGAGAGAGAGAGAGAGGCAACAGAAAGGGAACTGTGTCAGTACAGGATCTCTGAATAAAAGCTTTGCAGAAAAGCAGGAAAACACTGAGAAGTGTTGTAATGAAAAATGTTTGAAAGAGGGAGTAAGGGTTGAGATAACCCCTGTAGGTTGTAAGGAGCTCTGGAGGACTGTGAAGTCCATCGCTTTGGAGGACTGTGAAGTCCTTGCTAGTTTAGAATAGCCTTCCCAGTATACCCTCGTCATTGGCATCGAAGCATTCGACTTCTTTGTTAACAACGAGGAGAGGATAATCTTCGACCTGGCTCACCCCTCTTGAGGAGCAAGGAACATCTGAACTTTCTTTGCCCTTTGAAGTTGATGGGTCAGGGCGATCTTCTTTAGGGAGCAAGTCATGCATCTTGCCTTGCCGGAGCATCCTTTGCACAAGCTGACGGAATGCTCGGCAGTTTTCTGTTCGATGGCCTGGTTCTTTGTGGAATTCACAATAAGGCTCTGAGTCTCTAGACCTCTGATCTGCTGGCCGGTAGGGCTTCTTATAGCTTGCCCTGTCTTTCATGATCTGGATCACTTCTTGCATGACGTCGTCGAGATCCGACTCATGCAAGTCATCGTCTTGCTGCTGTTGAACAGTTGCTGTTTGAGAAGGAGCTAGCGGTAGCAAAGGATCTTGAGCATCACGGCTCGGGAAGGAGTATCGCTGGCGATGAAGCCTTCTTTCCTTCCTTGAGTGAGCTGGGAAACGATTGCAAGGAGACCTTGGGGGCTGCTTGCGAAACGGATCTTTCTCTGATACAAGCTTGGAGACGAAGCCTGGATTGCTCTTTTCGCCTCGGATGTACGAGTTGGCTAGAGCAATCAGCTCTTGGTATGTCCTTGGAGCGCGGACATTAGCTTCAAACTTGAGAGGCCCTTCGCGAAGACCATGGATAAGAGCCACTCGGTACATTTCTTGATCAACGATTTCGATGTCCAGAATCTCTCTCTGGAATCGATCAACAAATTGAGACCAGGTTTCATCACTGCGCTGTCTGATCTCAAAGAGGGCTTCAGGACCGCCCTTTCTCTTGGAGGAGGTAGAGAATCTGAGAAGGAATTCTCTACGAAGATCGAGGAAGGAAGAGATGGAGTGAGGACGGAGGCCATAGAACGAATCCCTCACTTGCCCATCAAAGGTTGTCACAAGGAGCTTGCACTTGGTTGCATCTGACAGAGTCTTGAGAGCAACGGCTGATTCGAAGGCTTGAAGATGCTTGACCGGATCGGTCTCTCCTGTATAGATTGGCAGTCGAGGCTCTCTGAAGTTTGCTGGAGTAGGTTCAAGGCGAACACTCTCAACGAAGGGCGACGGCTCTTCCTACTCTCCCACAGCATAGGGATCAAAGGGAGCATAGGCTGCAGTTGCAAAAGAAGCAGGAGGGTAGAAAGGAAAAGTTGCTGCGGGAGGAGCAGAGGCAGGAGCTGGGGGGCAAGGATGACTTCCTTGAAAGTTAAGAAATCTGGCAGGACTTCCTCGGGTTGCTTGCCGGAAGAAGTTTTGGCGAGCGGTGAACTCTTCATCTTGAGTTTGCAAAGGAGCAGCAGGACCTTGCGGGAAGGTCGGGGTGTAAGGCGGATAGAACGGACAAGCTTGAGAATAAGCTTGCTTATGCTCTGATGTTGGCGTTGGGTTGATTGGAGCAGCTGGAGCAGCTGCTGGACGAGAGTCTAACCGCTGCGTGATCGCAGCAAGGACTTGGTTGATTGCTTGGAACTGTTGAGCATTCTCACGGCGCGACTGCTCAAAAGCTTCCCAGAGAGGATCTTCACTGGGACTTGGAGCAAAGTTCTCGGCTGATTGATCTGACATGGCTAACTGTCGTTGTTCACCGTCTGACCGGATCTGAAGGCCGCGTGTTAACTGTTGATGCGCGAAAACGTCGCGGGGCACCAGCCAGCTAACACGGAGGGGGTGTTCGATCTCACAAGCTAGGAGAGGAGGAGAGGAGGGAAGGAAGGAAGCCTCTGAGTGCTCGAGAGTGGAGCAAACGGCTTGTCAAAGAGGGTTGCGGGGATAGAGGAGAGAAGCTTGATCAACAGAGCGGGTTGATCAAGAGAGGAGAAGGAGGTTGACCAGGAGCTGTCGAGCAGACGGCTAATGTGACGGTTGTGCTTGCAGGTTGGAAGCCGAGGAGAGCTGAGCTGGGCTGAGAAGAAGTCTGCTGAGCAGAGGAGCAAGGCTTGCTGAGCAGAGGAGCAAGACTTGCTGAGCAGAGGAGAAGAAGAGGGGGCCGCTAGCAGCGGCAACAACACACTTCGCCCGCCGCGGCCTAAATGCCGCTCCTGCGACGGGCTTTCCTTTTATTAAAAGCTAGAGATTACAAGCTTACAAGTACACCTTTACAACAAAATCACTTAAAGGGTACAAGGAGAAGCTGGCGGCTAAGAGAGAAGAAAGTGCCAGAAAGCAGAGGAGAAGCTGCCAGAGACAAAGTAAAATGGTCTACTGGCAAGCTGGAGGACTGGGAAACTGAGTCTGCAGAGTCTGCTGGCAAGCTGCTGAAGAGCTGTGCGGACAGGAAACTGAGTCCGCAGAGCTTGCTGGAGGAGGTGATGACGGACTACGCGGACTGGAAAACGGAGTCCGCAGGGCTTGCTGGCAGGACTTGCAGGATCCTTCCACCGTCTGGCGCGATGCAGAATGAGAGGCACCATGGGCTATTTATAGGCCCAGGGGAGTTCTTCTAGAAGCGGGGCCCAGTGACATCAGCATGACGACCTGCGCGGACTCCGTGGACAGAGATTTTGCGTCCGCCACTGTTGCCTGAGGAAGCAAGCGGAAGGACCCACCTGCAGAGAACTGGAGGTCGCCCCCTAGCGGGCGACCTGGGCGGACTCCGGGAGGAGTCCGCCCGGCAGGCCGGAGGCCGCCCCCTAGCGGGCGGCCTGGGCGGACTCCGGGTGGAGTCCGCCCGGCTGGAGCCGGGGCCGCCCCCTAGCGGGCGGCCTGGGCGGACTCCAGGGGGAGTCCGCCCGGCAGGAGCCGGGGCCGCCCCCTAGCGGGCGGCCTGGGCGGACTCCGGGGGGAGTCCGCCCGGCAGGAGCCGGGGCCGCCCCCTAGCGGGCGGCCTGGGCGGACTCCGGGTGGAGTCCGCCCGGCTGGAGCCGGGGCCGCCCCCTAGCGGGCGGCCTGGGCGGACTCCGGGTGGAGTCCGCCCGGCTGGAGCCGGGGCCGCCCCCTAGCGGGCGGCCTGGGCGGACTCCGTGGGGAGTCCGCCCGGCAGGAGCCGGGGCCGCCCCCTAGCGGGCGGCCTGGGCGGACTCCGGGGGGAGTCCGCCCGGCAGGAGCCGGGGCCGCCCCCTAGCGGGCGGCCTGGGCGGACTCCAGGGGGAGTCCGCCCGGCAGGAGCCGGGGCCGCCCCCTAGCGGGCGGCCTGGGCGGACTCCAGGGGGAGTCCGCCCGGCAGGAGCCGGGGCCGCCCCCTAGCGGGCGGCCTGGGCGGACTCCAGGGGGAGTCCGCCCGGCAGGAGCCGGGGCCGCCCCCTAGCGGGCGGCCTGGGCGGACTCCGGGGGGAGTCCGCCCGGCAGGAGCCGGGGCCGCCCCCTAGCGGGCGGCCTGGGCGGACTCCGGGGGGAGTCCGCCCGGCAGGAGCCGGGGCCGCCCCCTAGCGGGCGGCCTGGGCGGACTCCGGGGGGAGTCCGCCCGGCAGGGCCTGGCCGCCCCCTTGCGGGCGGCCTGGGCGGACTCCGGGTGGAGTCCGCCCGGCTGACGGGCAGAGGCCGCCCGGGGTGGGCGGCCTCGGCGGACGGCGGCAGGAGGCCGCCGCCCCTCGGGCAGCAGGGAGGTCGCCCCAGGCGGGCGTCCTCGGCGGACGGCGGTAGGAGACCACCGCCCCTTGAGAGAAATAGGAGGCCGCTACTGGTACTGCTGTTGGCGGACTCCTGCAAGGAAAAGACTGCACGATTAGCGGACCTAACCGCATGTCCCGCGAGGGTGAGCCATGGGAATAGCTCGCCGTCCCGCAGGGCACGCGGTTGCTAGGAGACCTAGGCGGATAGGGAAGACTGTCCGCCTACGCTGGGACCCATCGCGATCGAAAGGGATAATCTAAGGGTCACGATGAGCCAGCTGGCCATCTTGGGAAGGATCGCCGATTTCTGGGTTAACAATAATGATACTTCACATATACATCAAACATGATAATATAGCTATCAGTTACATATGCAATCATCGGGCGTCACACCCTCTTCCAAAACCTGTTTCATTCTCCTGATTATAATCATGCACATCCTTATCGGATTTCACAAGAATATCATTTGTATAGCCATATCGTATCAAGTCTTTCGTTCACCAAATTTTCTCAAACCATTTGTAGATTAAACTCCTTAAAACCATGTGTACAAACATGTTCCACCAAACCTTTTGTTTTCTTAAGGATCTAACAACCGAATCTTATCAAACATTTGTTTATCATGATCACAATTAAACTAAGTTCACCAAAACCTCATCATCTTCCTGTTATAACCTTCTACCGAGTCCATATCTGATTATACACTAACCTGAAAACAGTGTGCACTAAAATGCTACTCTCCAACAACTTCGACTGGACTTTCCTGACTCTACAAACTCGTATGAAAACATGTACTTATCCGTTGGAAATCTCTTTCCAAGGATTACAACTTTCGTGTTTAGTCAAAAACCCAGATCTGGACGTATCACACTCGAAAACGACCTTGAAGTTCGTTGCGCACAGAAAACAGATTTTTGCACGCATCTTAAAGCAAGATGAATGACATCGGTTCATCTTCTTCCTTTTGTTATTTGTTTAAGACTATATTCAGACATTCCTCCTCCCTTATTCACCCTTAATAGACCATTCGTCTTCACGAAACCAAGTCCATCAACTTCACATCGAAGATAGGAGAGGTTGAAGACTCACCTATCTCTATGACAAGGTCATAACATGCTCTCTTCCTAGGAGATCTTCATCTCTCATAAGTCAAACTCCTTTGAGTCGACATCTCTCCTAGAAATAATTACTAGAGATCTAATACCAAGGGAGAGGGTCAGAAGCTCACTTCATTTCCGACAATGGATCTTATTATCTTTCTCAGGGACATCTTCTCCTTATTGGCATTGTGCTTAACGGAAAGGAACAACCCTTCCTCCAAAAAAACTAACATCGACAACTTTCCCTCTTCCGACGGTTTTGAGATAGGTAACGATTCAGCAAGAAGTCAAGTGACGGCTAGGGTTTCTCGTTCCTTCCTTTTTATAAGAAGAATTAGGGTTAGATTGTTCGTCACATGTCAGCATAACATTGGACCGACCATTATTATTTAAATTAAGTATTATTGAAAAGACCGGGTCCAAATAAGTCAATTGGTGCATTTCCCAAAAACCCGGTTCAGCCCATTTATATGAACCAACAAAGAGTCTATGATGGAAAATTCCTCTAAGTCATAATCGTCGAGTGTATATGCACTCACTCAATGAGTCATTGAGATTCGTCGGGACCACTCTGCGCCTATAAAGTCCAACAATTTTAAGTCAAAATCATCGAGTATACATGACAATTCGTCAAATGGCATCGAGTTTACTCGATGCTTCACCGTATGGCATCGAGTCCACTCAACGCCTATAGTATCCAGAAAAATTATAAGTTAAAACACTAAATGCCTCGTCGAATGGTGATGAGACCACTCAATGCTCTCGATGTTTTTTGACTCCAGAAAATATTCCAAGTCAAATCACTCAACGCCTCATCGAATGGCATTGAGAGCACTCAACACTCTCTACACTTTCTTAGTCCAAAAATATTTTAAGTCAAATCACTCAATGCCTTGTCGAATGATGTTGAGACCACTCAACGATCTCGACGTTTTCTGAGTCCAAAAAATAGTTTTACTTAAATATCGTCGAGTGGCATTGAGACCACTCAACGCACTCGACGCATTCTGAATCCAGGATAATTTCTAAGTTAAACTACAATGGCATTGAGACCACTCAATGTACTTAACGCCTGGTGGATCCAGAATAATTTTTCTAAGTTAAACTGGAATGACGTTGAGATCACTCAACACACTCAACGTCTGGTGGATCCATAATAATTTTTCTAAGTTAAAATAGAATGGCGTTGAGACCACTCAAAACACTCAACGCCTGGTGGATCCAAAAAAAATTTTTCTAAGTTAAAACTGGAATGACATTGAAACCAGTCTACACACTAAATGTATGGTGTATCCAGAACAATTTTTCTAAGTTAGACTAGGATGGCGTTTAGACCGCTCAACACACTAAATGCCTGGTTAAGTCCAGAATTCTTCTAAGTGAAATTTGCCCTATTAGTCGAGTATCACTCGACGCCTGTTATTGATGCACCCCGAGCTTGAGTCAGCTTTCTTGACTCAAAACATGTGTCGGGGGTCTAGCACGAAATGGGACGCTACAAATCTTAAAAACAAAATAAAGATTTCGTCCACGAAATCAAGCTAAGGTTGTGGGGGGAGATAAAGCATGGAAATATAATATGCTTAAATTTTACCTTGGGGAACAACTCTGGGTAGCGCTTTCGCATCATGTCCAACAACTCCCAAGTATATTCTTCCTTCCCATAGTTAGACCACGGGACCTTCACCAAAGGTACACTTTTCCGACACAAGTTCTTCATCTAAGTATCCACTATCTGCAGAAGCTCTAGTCGACCAGATCTATCTGATACCACTGCTCCATTTGTGGTGTAAACATGTTTATCGCGCCGTAATAGTGCCTTTCAATGAGATGACACATGGAAGACGTCGTGCAAATTTTCCAGCTTTGGTGGTAGCTCCAGCCGATAGTCCGAAGGGTCAATTCTTCCCAATATATCATAGCGCCCCACATATCTCGAGCTGAGCATCATCATACCATGCACTCGTGACACTCCATGCATCGGCCTGATCTTCAAGAATACTTTATCACATACTTGAAATTCCACCATCCGACATTTCTTTTTATGGTACTTTGCCTGCCGACTTTGAGCCTCAATCATGCGGTCCCGTATCAATCTAACAGTAGCATCGGTATCATCAATATATTCAATTCCCAAAATCTTTATAACCTCATCCTGCACCCATGAAAATGAAGTTCTATACCTCCTCCCATAAAGTGCTTCATGGGGTGTTATCCCGATGCTAGCTTGATAACTATCGTTGTACGAAAATTCCACAAGTAGCAAGAGCCATTCCCATGGCTCTCCTCTATCAAGTACACACAATCTTAGCAGATCTTCCATAGTTCTGATGGTCCCCACAGACTGACCATCCATCTGAGGATGAAAGGTCATGCTAAAGGTAAGGCAAGATCCCAAATATGCTTGAAATTCCTTCCATTCCTTGAAGGTGAAGCGACCATCACGGTTGGAGACTATCGTCTTAGGCACACCATGGTACCATACAAACTGTTCCACAAAAGACGAACCAATACAACCACATGTGTTTCCTTCTTCATTGGGATAAATCTGGCGACCTTATTCAAGCGATCTACAATTACCCAAACTGAATCATTCCTAAAGTGGGAGCGAGGCAACCCGTGAACAAAGTCCATGGAGATATCCCCGAACTTCCACTCGGGGATGGGCAATGACTATAAAAATCCTTCAGGGCTCTTGCACTCCACCTTCACCTTCTGGCAAACCTCACAGTGTGTAACATAGTACATAACATCACTCTTCATTCCTGGCCAGAACATGGTCTTTTGTAAGTCACTATACATCCTGGGAATCCCGGGATGCACTAAATACTTGGAGCAATGTGCTTCTCTCAAGATATCTTCTCGGATTTCACCGCCCTTGGGAATGTAGAGCCTATCATGGAAATGAACGAGGTGGTCCTTTAGAGTATACTCTTCAGTAGATCCATCCTCAATTACTTTAATCACAAGTGCTAGAGCAACATCTTTCCCTTGCTCTGCCTGAATTCGATCTTGAATGTCACATACTATACTCATAGCTGTTACGTGCTTAGTATACTTCTCAAAATGACCCGTGCATACTAATGTGATCTCCATCTCCTCGAGCACTCGAGTCAATTCCATACTGATCATCCAAGAGTCAGGGCTCGATCCTGTTAATTTTCTGCTCAAAGCATCTGCTATAGAGTTTTCTTTCCCAGGGTGGTAGTTCAATGTAAACTCGTAATCACACAAAAATTCGAACCACCGCCGCTGCCTCAAATTCAACTCCTTTTGAGTATGAACTTACTTCAAATTATTGTGATCCGAAAATATCTCGCAGTGGACGCCATATAGATAATGCCTCCAAACCTTTAAGGCGAACACCACTGCTCCCAACTCTAGATCATGCACTGGGTAATTAACCTCATGCTTCTCCAACTGCCTTGAAGCGTAAGTGATCACATGCTCATGCTGCATCAACACTACTCCAATCTCTTAATAGGACGCATCAGTGTAAACATGAAATCCTTCTTTCCCTGATGGAAGAGCCAGGATGTGTACGGTGATAAGTCGATCTTTCAGCTCTTGAAACATAGCTTCACACTAAGGTGTCCACTCATATGGCATACCTTTCTTTGTTACGGCAGTGAGGGGAAGGGCTACCTTTGAAAATTCCTTCTTGAACTTACTATAATATCTAGGAAGTCCAAGGAAACTCCGTATATAGGCCACCGACTTCAAAGGCGACAAATCCTTTACGGAACGCACCATAGCCGGGTCTACTGCTAACCAGTCCACTAATCACATGACCCAAGAAGGTAACTACTCGGAGCCAAAATTCGCATTTGCTGAACTTAGCAAACAGGGCATGCTCTTTTACCTTCTTCAAAACTATGGTCAGGTGTTGAGTGTGCTCCTCTTCTGTCTTCGAATAAACTAGAATGTCATAGATGAAGATGATGATGAAGATGTCTAAATACGACTCAAACACCCGGTTTATCAAACTCATAAATGGAGAAGGGGCATTCGTTAGCCCAAACGACATCAACGCGAATTCATATAAGCAGTGCCTCAAGATAAATGTTGTTTTCTGAATATCCTCCTCTTGTATCCTCAACTGGTAATACCCAGATCGTAGATCTAGTTTGGAAAACCAATGCACTCCTACCAGTTGATCAAATAAATCATCAATCTGGGGTAGGGGATAGGTGTTCTTTATCGTTAGTCGGTCGAGCTACTGATAGTCTATGCACAATCTTAATGTTTCGTCCTTCTTCTTGATAAATAGAACAGGGGCTCCCCAAGGTGATGAAATGGGGCGAACAAACCCTGATTATACCAACTCCTGTAACTGAACCCTAAACTCAGCAAGTTACTTTGGAGCTATTCGGTAAGGGGTCCGAGAGACGGGCTTGGCACCCAGTACTAATTTAATCTGCAATTCCACCTCTCTATGTGGGGGTAATCATAGCAACTTCTCAGGAAATACCTCAGGGAAGTCCCGCACTAGCCGCACATCTTTCATACTTGGTGTCATCTCTTTTAATTCAACACATATCATATATACTTCATCCCCTCCCATATGGGCCTTAAGGGCTTGAATCGAAGACAATAACATAAGGGGTGCAAATTTGATACCTTAGAAAATGACCTTCGAGTCTCCATGCCTCAAGGTTATTTGCTTCGCCGCATAATCTATCTTAGTGCGGTACCAATCCAACCACGACATGCCCAGAATGAGATCAATTTCTGCGATTCTCAACATCATTATAATGGTTTCAAAAATCTTTCCCCCGATATGTATTTCCAGATCAAACTTGGTGGCAGACGTCATCTCGGAGTCATCTTGGAGGCGTACTCTCCATGTGATACCTGTAAAGTATCACACTCCTTCCAAGTTTTTAACATAGTCCGCCAAAACGAACGAGTGAGTGGCACTGGTATCAAATAGAGTATAATTTGGTTCTCCACTAACCATCATGGTGCATAAGTATCAATTATAAAGACTCAAAGCTAGATTCCTAGCACGACTTAGGCAATTGAAGAGAAATGCTTATAACATATTAAGCAAATCACGACATACATGCGATCACATCTTGAGAATTCCGCACTTGCGCCATATCCAGTGCAAACATCTGCTCTCGAGTAGGTCTAGGTTTCCTTCCTCGTGGTCCTCGTCCTCGACCACACACATGTCCCCGTCCTCGTGGGGCTACCGGTGGAAGAGCAGGGGGAGCATCTCCACCTAATTATGAAAAAAAGTGGCGGATGTTACCCGACTGATTACATTGGAAGCAAACTCGCTCATGCTGCTCCCTAGGCTATAGGTATAGTTGTTGCGGTGGAGGTAGTGTTGGCTGCGGTACCAGACGCTCCATTCTAAAATTCTGGCGGAAGCTACCTCTACCTCTATTGTTTCCTCTTCCTCTACTGTTTTTCCTCCTTTTATAACCGGGGCCTTCTTCCATTATTCCCACAGCGGGTCTCTTACAGCTAGCTTAGTCTCCCAAATTATCCGCCTCAAATCTTTCTGTCATATCTATTATCTCTACTAGGCTTGAGCCCGCTATAAACAAAACGGATTGCCTTAGGGGATCTCGCAAGCCTTTGTAAAACCACTTTACATAACAATGGTCATCCAACTCGTAGGCATAAGCGAACCTAGCGAGGTGTTAAAATTCCCTTTGATATTCCATCACAGGCTTAGATCCTTCCTCCTGCTGAAGGAATCTTTCTCCAAGCTCGTCTCGGGCCATCGAGGGAACGAAATTCTCCAAGAAAGCTCCAGAAATCTCATTCCAATTGATATTCGTGTACACTCGTCCTTGGAAAGTGGAACCCATGAGGGACTTCCACCACCTCTTCACATGCAATTCGAAGACTTAAACTGCTAAGGTCACAGCCATATTGGTTGGACATTTGATTCCAGCCTTTAACTCTTGCATAGTGTCGAGCCACCCTTCAGTACGTACAGCAGACTCTGTCCCAAGATAAGCAGGCCGGGAGAGGGCTCGAAAGGTGCTCAACCAGTTGGAGCACAGTGCTTGTTGCTACACACGGGCCTTTTGATACTTGAAGGCATCTAAGATCGCCATAAGTGTCTATCCTAACTCAGACTGCCGAAACTAGGTAAATAAGAAAGGGGCGAGAGTGCCCGCTATTGGCTCTATATGCACCAGAATCTACACATAAAGGTATAAACCTAAGGCCAGGTTGGCTAAATGTAGGGTAACGACTTGACATACTTAGTGTGAATCATGGGCACACCACTGCTTCCACTATGTCAGTTTGTCCGCAAACTGATCAATCGAGCTGGGGTGACACCATTGTTCAATGACTTCTTTAGTTCAGGATCATTATAAGCTGATACCATTTGTAAGACCCCCCCCCCCCCTCCGGGAACACGAAACATGGTCGAGGGGAGTCATCATATTGCATTCATATCACTGCATTGCACCGCATAAGATCTCTTGAAATATTCGGCCAACAAAGTTCTCCCTCTCCTAGGGTTTTTGTAAAGGAAAACAGCTTGCGTCTTCATCGTCCGGTGCAGATCTGTGGCTTTGCGTGGAAATTTACCATCGTCGTTGTGTGATTCCTCCATTCATCTAGTGGACAGATTTCTTGGGATTGGGTAACGGTTTCTAAACCTCCTCTTGCGTGATTCTTCTATGTATTTGTGAGAGTTGGTGGATTAGATGGCTAGTTTTTTGTCCGGATTTTTATTGAAAATAGTGCCTTAATAAAATCTGAATTTCAAGCATTATATATCCAAATATTTTCGTATAAATCAGATCATGTAGATCACGTGAAGGCTAGTAGAGATCGGGTTCTTTAACCCTTGATTTCTCCTTAAGTTCAAGTGATTTGGTCTTCCTCTTATAAATTAATTTGGGATTGATTTTGGAATTTGTTGAAATCGATGTTTTTGTCCGGATTTTCTCTTATTGAGTTTTTGATTGCTTGCGGATAATATTAAATTGATTCGTTAATTGTCTGGATCGCGTAGGTCCTATTCGCGTCAATTTCCTAATTGTCACCCTCCCCATTTTACTAGAACACCGACATGCACTTGCACGATCCATTGTCCAAAATAATAAAATAAATTTTTAATTTTTGGTCCGCAAATAGCGCCCTAAAACCATTATTTTTCTGCAAAAAAATAAAAAAAAATAATGATCTCCTATTTATTTTCATCAAGAAAATCAAAAATATATATATTTATTACCCAAGTTATTATGCGGGAACAAATCCATCTGTTATAATTTTATTGGGTCAGAATCTCTGTTATTTGTATGCACACTAGATCGCGGTAGGTTTTTCTGTCATGTCCCCACTAGATATGGACCATGATGTTTATGTTTCCCGATTAGACTATTTGTATGCTAGAGTTATGTCTAATCACACCCCTGTCTTGCCTACATACTAGAGGAATACCAAACGTCCCCACAGTAGAAGAGAGGCACCCACTTATGACAGTTATGAGAATTCTCAAATTTTTAGGGACTGGCTTAAGGGAATGGAAATTTATTTTGATTGTCATGAATGGGATGACCAACAAAAGGTTATCTTCGCCCGAGAAAGATTAGTAGGTCAAGCCCGGGTGTTTTGACTAAATGAAGAGCATCGTGTGGATGGTTATCAATATGCTTGGCCGCAAATGCGTAGCCATCTCACTTTTCAATTTGACCCAGCCTACCTCCGTACTAATAGCACCATAGCCATGAACGAGTATAGTTATGGTACTAGAACCAAATCTGCCTATAGGAGTGACCATATGACTCAAGCTAGATCTTTTTCCCACAAAGGTAGGACTACCCAAAGTGTGCCTCTTTCCATCTTTAGGGAAAATATGCAGTTTAGGCCCTATAATCTGGACTCGAAAGATGTTACTACTAGGGTTTTGGCTCCTTTAGCTTCGACTTCTGAGTCTCCTAAGATTGTGTATGATATCCCTGAGGATTCTGATGTAGATGTGGTATCTTTTGATTCTGAGGATGACCAGCTAGATGAGAGTATTCCGTCATGTACGATAGTGCCCGATGATTCTGATGATTCTGACATTGATGGGATACCTAGTGATTTGGAAGATGATGTATGGGATGATGGTACTCCGATTTGTGAGAGTGTGGTGTTACCTATTACATGCTCTGCTAGTGTGGTGTCTGATCAACCTATTATTGAGTGCCCTCTCCAGTCTACGATCCCCTTCATGATAGAACCTACGATTGCACAAGTCAAGATTGTATCTGAGTCGTCTGAGGAGCCTGAGAGTGACGATGTCCCTATTATTGTTTTGAATGATTTACCTTATAATGGAAGGTTATTTTTGGATGATTTTAGCACTGAGAACCCGAAAGATATTTCTTTGATGTTATCACCATTTCCTGTAGCTCAATATGAATTTAAAATTTTGTCGGGTTCGATTTTGCCCATTTCTGAGACCATTACTAACTCTGATTCGGATGATATATCCAGTGTGTTGGAAGAATTTCCAAGCGAGAGAGTTGTACTTTTGGATGACGTTATTGATATAGACCCGGATGAGCGTCTTCCTTTGTTGTTGTCTCTGTTGCATGAAATTCAAGTTGATTTTGATTCACTCCCGAGTTTGATTCTACCGACTCTCGCTCCTGATCCGTTGACTCGACTAGTGGACCCTTTAGGATACGAGTTTGGTATGCCTGATCTGAGTCATTTTATTATGCCGACCTTGCTAGCCCCTCCATTGGACTTGTCTCGTCATACATGCTTTAGTGAGTTGATGGATTTTCTAGTCGGTCTTTTCACCACAACACATAGATCTTATTATGCGTCACCTTTGACTGTTCATTTTTCTGTGTGTCCGTCTACAGTTCTTTCCTTGATTGCAATCGATTCTGATTCCATGATGATTGTGCCCCTAGATTTAGTCTTATAATGCCATATTTTTTTCTTCCAATCCAGTGGCACATACTTTCCCTCCGCCTATTTACGACCTCCTCTTATATGTATCTAGGACGTTAGCTAGCTATTTTGATTTATGTCGCATGCACGTCCGCTCCCTTCCGAGACCGTCCTATGCTCGAGTTGGTGATTTGAGTTTAGTCTCGTCAGTCCTCGAGCGGATGTCTACTAGCTCCGTTAATAATTTAATATGTAGGAAGACCGACCCATCCACAGTTATTAAGAACTTTAGATTTGATGCTTTTCTTTTGGATTTTTATAATTCACTGGTATTTCACTTTTTTTCAAGCTTCCGGACTTTTTACTGTATGTCTCTTTTCCACCTGAGTGGCTTTCTTTGTCATTTCTCTCTCCCACTAAATATTCTCTTGGGTTGGGGAGTGTTAGTTCTGCCATGTCAAGTTTTCGCATGGATTCCTTGGTTCTTGAACCGGATGATAAGATTCAAGTTACTTTTCTTTTGCTTGACACCCTTTCGAGTTTCCTCGAAAGTTTTGATGTTTCTATTGTTGAAATTTCCCGGACCTTGGAGTTAGCAGGGGTTATCACAACCAAAGATAGTCACAACCAGAAACACATGCAGTACAAGAGTCTTTATTGATTAACAATAATCTTCTTTACAATGCGAGACATACATGGCGAGACATGCTTCACCAAAACCACCAAGGGGAAAGCAGAGAACTACAAATACAAGACAAGACAAACAAGCCGTGCGGACTCAAACACCAAGCCACCGGTCTACTGCTGTGTAGTCTGCACAGTCCGCCAGGCCGCCAGACCGCAACCCAAGCCGCGCAGACTACCCCTTATTCCAATGTTAGCTTTAGCCGCCGATCTGCAAGCTGCCTAACCAGGAGGTCGCCTAGCCGCCATGCCGCACAAGCTGCGATGCCGAATAGAACAGTCCTCCTGAAGCAGGCGACTTATTGAACCTCGAACCAAGTTGCCAAAGAGAAGACCATCTGGTCGCTCTCCGCGACCTACTATTTTCTGCATGTTGCTTAACCACAGAGTCTGCACTGTCTCTGACTACAATTAGAACCAAGTCCTGGCTTTCTAGCGCTATCTGCACAACCTGCACAGCACAAACCGGTCAACTCTATCAAACCACGCTGACACCAAAAGTTAGTCCATAACAAATGTTGCAGGATCAAGTTACTGTTCACTTACTTTGGTTCTCTCTTATTCCTGATGTGACATGGGTCCTATTTATAGGCACGATGATGAGTGTGGTCACCGCCCTAGCCGATAGGATTACCGCCACATCCCGCAATAAGAATAAGTGTATCTGCAAGCCCGCGGATACACAGACCAGTACGTCGCCGCCTATGCAAGATAGCCAGTCTGCCTATGCTTCTCCAAGGCCAGACACAACGCCAGTCTGCCTTGTAACCAAAGGCCAAGCCAAGACCACCAAAATCGGACTCCACAGTGACATTGTCCGCCAATCCCCGGACACAGCTCCAGCCCGCTTATCCCGATCCCACAGCCTCATCACAAGGTAAATTCCGGACTTAGCGGACACACCGCTTCAGTACGCTCATCCTGAGCGCACGACTTCGCCACCAAGGCAACTGCCGGACTCAGCGGACCCAGCATTCCAGTCCACTTAGACTACGGACAGCTCTTGTCTGCAAATCCCTGCAGATAACTCCAGTCCGCATACCTTGAGTCCATAGCCGTCACTAAGACACCTACCAGACTTAGCGGACACTGCTTCAGTCTGCTTACACAATAGACACCTCCAGTTTGGATATCCCGCATCCACGACCATGCTAGCAACGTAGCAGTCAGACTCAGTGGACCCAGATCCATCCCGCACACAGTTGAGGACACAATCTCCAGTCCGCTTCTCCCAAACTCGCAACCAAGGCACACATCTCTTCTGCCGATCTCAGCGGACTGAAAAGCAGTCCGCGCTCCATAGCGCAATCTCCCCGGATTGAGCCAAACATGGACCTGATTCAGAACCAACCAAGTCCACACCACTGGCCACAAGGTCTAGTCCGCACTTACTGGCGTACGCTGGATCCAGTCAGCCAAACTCGGCGACCTCCTGCACCTGTTCGCACTGACTGGCGATCTCCGTGGCTTCCACTTTCCGCTTCACCGGAGCCAGACCAAGGCTTCGGCCAACCCGATCTGCCGAGCTCCAGTTCTTTAGTGCACTTTGTGCCGGACTCCGTGGATAGAATTGTTATCCGCCCGGTTACCTTTTAGGATCCTGCTGCTTGCAGAGCATAAGCCGGCCTGGCTAACTGCCACTGTTGTCCGCGTAGTCCGTGCGAACAGATCGCCCAGGCCGCCACAGAACAAGCCGTCTGCACCAGCCCCTCCGACTTGGCTGTCCGCCAACCCTATCCGCATAGTCCTCACGGATAGGTTGCCCAAGTCTTCCTTTCACCCACTTTCACTTCACAATTTTCAACACTCCCCCTTGAATTGAGAAGTGGTGAATAGCTCCAACAACTCTTGTAACCTTGCACCTGGTCCCTCTGATAGAATTTATGAAGAGATTTCCAAGACATAGTCCTCGCCCCGCATATCATGGACCCCGAGAGAGCCCTCCAGCATCTCCCTAAAGGAGCCATGCATCCCTCTGCCTTCTTATTCAGCTTCAACCTCCACTCATGCATCAAAGGAGTTTCACCAACTACCTTGGGCACAAAAGCCCAAGCCTCGTCACCTCTGAGAGAAGTCACCTCATCAGCCTTGGTGTCAACCACCTCCTTGATTCTAGTTTGGTCATCACAGCTAGAATATACTTGCTCGACCTAAGGGATAACAAAGAAATATGGGACCAAGCTCGCCTTGTTCCCTTCGTTATATCGAGCTGCTGGGTTATTGATCCTCTTCGATCTCCAAAGAACCTGATCATGGCTAACCACCTCCGCTGCTCCTCCTGAACCAGCACCATTCCCGGGAAAATCCGGAATAATGCTCCCCTTGATTCCTGAACAAGACACCACCTCACTGGAACTAGGAGCACCTGAAGCAATGCTCCCCCTACTACCTGAACCAGAAGTCTCCTCTCTCGAACAATAACTACCTGGAACATCGCTCCCTCTGCTTCCTGAAAGAAATTGTACCTAATCACCTAGAGGGGGGGGGGTGAATAGGTGACCTTAATCTTTTTAAACTTTTAGGCATAATTAATCACAGAATTCACAGAACTTTAAACAGCAAACATAGAATCAGTCACACACAGAGTACACATAGTTTTTATAGTGGTTCCCCAAGGTCTGGGTACATCCACTTTCCCCCTTTGCCTATCTAGAAGTGTACTAGATTCGGCCAAACTTCTCCACTACTCCTCAGATCCTCAGATCTTACAGCTCAGAACTCCAAACAGGTTCCTACAATTCAGAGTGATCCCACTCCTACAACTCAGGCACACAGCTCTACCACTCAGTCTTCACAAAGACCTACACTCAGCCTTTAACAAGGCCTACACTCAGCCCTCAACAAGGCCAACACTCAGAGAAATGAATCTCCTACACTCAGGCACACAGGCCCTACCACTCAGCCTTTATAATTTCAAGCTTACAACTCAGATCCCTTAGGATCCTACAAGAAATTAAAATTACAAAGTATATACCCATAACTCAGAATGAGAGAGAAGAGTTGACTGGTTTCTTGATGAGTTCTTGGAAGAACTTTGCTGAGATCAATCTCCCTTGGATTTCTTCAAAGCTTCTTGAATTAGAACACAGTAGGGTTGAAACTCTATGCAGATGATCTTCAATCACTGCTGACTTAAGAATCAGATCTCAATCTGAAACTTTCTACACAGCCTGGTTCAACAGCTGTCTTCTTAGAAGGAGCTCTCTCTCTCCAACTTCTTAGATCTTCACTTGAAGGTCTTCTTCTTTTAGTGTTGTTAGATCTTCAATGTATCCAATACTCAATCTTCAATTTTTTCAATTCTGTCGAAGGAGAAGGGTCTTTATATAGACTTCTCCAAGGTAACCGGTTGTTCCGGTTTCTAACAACTTTCTGACAGCTCTGACAGTTACAGTAGACCGGCTGGAATGGCAGCTGTAAAGTCATCCAGTCACTTCTTGAATTTTCTGTAACTGTCTGAAAGTGTCGAGACAGATAGTCTTTATGTGTCGACACAAATAGTCCAAGTGTCGACACAAGTAGACTAAGTGTCGACACTAGCCTTCATGGTGTCGACACAACTCCTTGTGTTGTAGAAATTGCTTCTCAACACTGCTTCTTCAACATGTGTCGACACTGATCATGTGTGTCGACACAAGTCCTTCTTCAATACTTAGTTGTTTTCTTCTAAGTGTCGACACAACTCCTTTGTGTCGACACATCTTCTTGTGTTGAACTTGTTAAGCGTCGACACATCTTCTTTGTGTCGACATATGCCTTCTGTGTTGAAACTTCTGCTGAGTGTCGACACATCTCCTTTGTGTCGACACATTCTTCATGTGTTGAGACTTTTGCTGAGTGTCGACACATCTCCTTTGTGTCGACACTTGTACTTAAACTTTGTTGAAGTTTGCTGAGTGTCGACACAGCCTCCTAGTGTCGACACTTTTGATGTCGACAAAGTTCCTCTGGGTGTCGACACTGCTTCTAAGTGTCGACACTGATTCTTTAGACATTTCTTCATTGTGTGTCGACACTGCCTGTATGTGTCGACACTTATCTTATGGTGTCGACTCTGCATCCCTGGTGTCGACACAACTACTCCAAGTGTCGACACAACTTCTCTGGGTGTCGACACAAACCTTCTTAAGTGTCGACACTTTTCTTCTAGGTGTCGACACATGGACTTAGAAACTTTTTGCTTTCCTTGCAATTACTTAACCTGCACAAATAAACTCAAAAACATCAAATACACCTTGATGTATATCATTGAGTTGGGTGAGGCTTCTTCAAATCAGGTACATATATTCCAATGTACCCAACAATCTCCCTCTATTTGGAGAAGTCCTAACCCTTAGTCAATGATATACACCATACATAATAAATTCACAGTATGATGTAAAATAATATTAAATGACAGGGTAAGTACATAAACATGTATAAACAAAACATGTATACACAAATATCTCAGAATAGTAATGTAATAGATTTAACACATATCACATTGTTCTAACAACTTCAACATTTTCATTATTCAAAAGTTTACAGAAAGTTGAATGCAACTGATTACACATAGTAAACTTAAGAAACATTTCTATCCTAAGGCAGCTCAGGCTCCTTGATAACTATGTCCTTTCTAGATTGAATCTTTGCTTGAACTTGAGCATCTTTGTCATCAGCAGCCTTCTTCCATTTAAGATCTATCTTTTTCTGCTCTTCAGCCTTGATCTTCTGCCTTTCAAAATAATGATAAGGCTTTGGGAAGTACTCACTAGACTCCTGTGCAGTAGGAGGTAGCTTTCCCATCTTAGCCTTTCTTCTATATTGAACAATAGCCCCTTGCCTGTTCTCATGTTTCCTCCACTCTTGTTCAGAGTACCATTTGCCTCTATCCAGAATATTATCTTTAGCAGCCTTCCAAGCAGTCAAAATGATATTCCTGGAGGTGGGGTTCCATTGTTCAAAATCAGGCCTTAACTCAGCTTGCTCTCTGAATCTTTTCTTAGACAACTGATCTTCTTGTTCCTTTAACAAGGCCTCTTGCTCTTTGAGTATTGCCTCTGGCACTGGCTGAACAACTTTTTCTATGATGACATTTTGATTTCCCTCAGGAGGACTATACATTGACTGTATATCTTGATGTATCATATCAAAGTCTGGTGGAGGGTATATTACTTGAGCCACTTCAGCTTGCTCCCCTCCAAGATATGCAGGATTGATTCCAGACTCTGCAACATTGTCATCATCACATAAGGGTGGATATCCAAGGGTGGCTCTGATGGAATTTGAAATCCACTTTGCATGATTAGAGCCTGCCTTGACTAATACCCTCTCCCCATTTATGACTTCTCTCTCAATGTGATCCCTCAGATCATCTTTCTGGAACCGTATCTGTGCATTCAGATAGTTTACTCCATCCTTATAAAAAGGTTTCAACCTTTGGAGCTTTTCAGTTATAGTCTTCTGAGAGTCTTCAATAGCAGTGTTAACAGCAGTTAGGCTCTCTTGCAATTATTTGTCAAATTCAGCCTTGGCAGTAGCACTTGCTGTAGTCTGACCAGTAGCCATATTCTTCATTTCAGTTATTATGGCATTATGAGAAGCTGTGAGATTATCATTCATTCTTATCTGGTTCTCCAGTACATAGCCTTGCTTCTAGCTCATCAAGTTTTGTCTTTATTTTTTCTTGATGTGTGGCCAGATAGACTACTGCATTCCCTCCCTTATGAAAGCAGTCATTCATTTCTTTCTTGTTTAGATTCACTTCAAATCTGATAGATTTGATGTCTTGTGCAAGATCAAACTGCAGAGATTTATTCCCTTCATCCACATAATTTTTTATAGCTTGCCTTTGCTCATCCAGCTTAATTTGTAAAGCCACCATCAGTGAACTGTAATCAGTAGATGGGGCAGGTTGTGGAGCAATTGTTTGTAGGGCTTTCTTATAGGTCTGGCTCCTTCTTTTGAAGACTTGAAACTTCCTCTTCTTTGCTCTAACAGTCTCTTCATCCTCTGAAGCAGATGTGCTAGCAATATCCACTCTGTCTTTAGGACTAGGATGTGAATCCTTCTCAGTCCTCTGTGGTTCCTCAGCATCCTTTGGCTTTTCAGTCTCTTTGCTTGTAGTATCTTCTACAATCTCCACTTGCTCCCACTCAATATGGGCCTTCTCCCCCTCAACAGTAGCTATTTCTTTCTCAAGATCTGTCTGTACAAGATCAGGGAATAGCTCTTCTAATGTGAATTCCTGTTGAGAGTGAGCTGGAGAATCTCTTATCTCATCAACCACTTTATCAGCCACAGATGTGTCCTCCATGACAACATCTTGAGGTTGAGGTTGTATCTGTGTTTGCTGAGGAATATTAGGTAACAAATCATTCAAAACTTCATCCTCAAAAGAGAAATCTAATTGACAAATTTCAGTGATTACCTCCAGGATGGTTTGAGTAGCCCTTTCACTATCTAGTGGAGTTGGCTCTTCCACAAGTAGAGGCTCCCCCTGGATTGAATCCAGGTGAATTGGGCTTGATGGTGGTAGCTCCCCCTGCCTCTGTGCTTCTTTTTGTCTTGCTGGAGACTGACCAGCATTTCTAGTTTCTTCATCATCAGGTGTAAACACTACTTGCTCTGCAGAGCTGCTGGAGGATTCTTGTTCCACTGTAGCTGTCTTTTTCTTCTTCTTCTGTGGTGTGTCTTTTACAGGAGTTGGCAGTTCTTTGGTCAGTACTCTATCCCACCTAGAGAAGATTCTCATATCCATCTTCCTCATGTGGTTAATCTTAGATCTAGCTGCTTGATTCATCACCTCTGGAATACTTTCAGCTAGGTATAAACTCAGAATTCTTCCCAGATTGGGCTTCTTCATACTCTCTTTTATCTTTTCAAACATAACTGCAGACCAATCAGTCTCAAGTTTGAAGATAACCCTTGTCATCAAAGTAAACATATAAGTAGAAATTCTGTCATGTCCTCCAGGCTTGCTCAAGATGACCTTGCCAACTATTTCATACAGAAATTTTCCTTGTATGTTCATTCCTTTCCTATTGAAAACAGATCCAATTTTCATGTTTGAATCCAGTCCACACCATCTCAATGCTTCTCTAGTCTTAGAAGCAGATACATCTTCTTCCTCTTTAGTTCTTGGTAGTTGAACTACCTTCGTGAGGCTTTTCTGTGTGATCTTAACCTTGGTTCCATGAACTCTGGATTTAATCTTGAGTCCAGTATCATCAACTGAAGCTGCACTCAGAAATTCTAGGACCTCCTTCTTCCAGATCTTGATTGGTTCTGAAACAAGGTATTCCAGTCCAGTGTCGGCAACTAGGGTTACCACACCTTTGATTTCAGGTTCCGCGTCATCAAAGGCATGCTGCACGAGTTCATAACCTTCATTAACATTCTCTTCTAGCTTGGGCGCCATTAGGGTTTGAAGAAATTTGAATTTAGAGAAGAGAGATGTCGACACACAAGTTTGGTCTCGAAACTTTGGTGAGCGTGTCGACAAACAATGGCGAAAACCTATTTATACCTTTCTAGAATCGAAGATGAAAGGGCGCATCAAAATACTTAAATTGTGTCAACACTATTGAAAAGTGTCGACACTTACTTATAATGTCTCGACAACTATGTGTCGACACAAGTATAGTCGACAGAATACATGTGTCGACACTTGTATATGTGTCGACACCACTTAGCTCGACACTTAGTCGAGACTTTACCAGACTAATTCTAAGTAAAGCTTAAGTGTTGACACCACCTTGGATGTGTCGACACCAACACTGCATGTGTCGACACCAATTCTCTGAAGTGTCGACACAGACTTCCTAGATGTGTCGACACCATTTCTCTGAAATGTCGACACCACTTCTATGTGTCGACACAGACAACTCTGTGTGTCCACACCATTTTACTTAGCCAATTTTTTTGTAAACTATTCTAAGTTTATCATCCCTAATTCAATTTTAAATTTATTGAATTTGGTTTCATCTGGGGGCTTAGTATACATGTCAGCTAGCTGATTATCTGTATTAATATATTCTAGTGAAATATCTCCTTTTTCACATATTCTCTTAGAAAATGGTATTTTATTTCTATGTGCTTAGTCCTACTATGGGAGACAAGATTGTTTGCAATAGAAATAGCACTAGTAGAATCACAAAATAAAGGTGTTCTACTTACTTGAATGCCATAGTATTCTAGCTGATGTTGAATCCATAGAAGTTTAGCACAGCAACTTCCTGCAGCAACATACTCTGATTCTACTGTGGAGATAGCCACACTTTTTTGTTTCTTGCTACTCCATGATATCAGCCTTCCACCTAGGAATTGACAGGTACCTGTTGTACTTCTCCTATCTTCCTTGCAGCCTGCAAAATCTGCATCTGAATAACTTGTCAGTTCAAAATCTCCATTCCTAGGGTACCAAAGGCCTAGATAAGGAGTGCCCTTAAGATATCTCAAAATTCTTTTGACTGCTGTCAAATGAGATTCTTTAGGGCAAGCTTGGAACCTAGCACAGACACATGTATCATACATGATATCTGGTCTACTAGCAGTCAAATACAATAGGGAGCCAACTATCCCTCTATACAAAGTTTCATCTACAGGTTTCCCTGCATCATCTTTGCATAAAGACATTGTTGACCCCATAGGAGTTTTCATGGTAGTGGATGTTTTCATACCATATTTCCTTATCAACTCTAGGGTGAACTTAGACTGGCATATGGATAAACCATCCTCAGTCTGTCTAACTTGGAGACCCAAGAAGAACTTAAGTTCCCCCATACTTCTCATTTCAAATTGTCCTTGCATTAGTTTTGCAAACTTCCTGCAAAGACCACTTTATGTAGACCCAAATATAATGTTATCTACATATATTTGGACTAAGATAATCTTGCCTCTGGATTCCCTAAGGAATAGAGTCTTGTCTATTTTCCCCCTTGAGAATTTGTTCTCAATGAGGAAACTAGACAGAGTTTCATACCAAGCCCTAGGGGCTTGTTTTAACCCATACAAAGCCTTCCTAAGTCTATAAACATAATTAGGTTTGATAGAATCAACAAAACCTGATGGTTGTTCTACATAGACTTCTTCCTTCAGATTTCCATTCAGAAAAGCCTACTTAACATCCATTTGGTATACTTTAAACCCTTGATAGGTTGCATAGACAAGAAACATCCTTATAGCCTCCAGTCTGGCTACTGGAGCAAAGGTTTGATCAAAGTCAATACCTTCTTCCTGCCTATATCCCTTAGCAACCAGTCTAGCTTTGTTCTTCACAATAACTTCATGTTCATCCATCTTGTTCCTAAAGATCTACTTAGTTCCTATAATGTTATGGTCCTTGGGTTTAGTAATTAGCTCCCAGACATTGCATCTTTTGAACTGGTTCAGCTCCTCTTGCATAGCCTCAATCCAATGAGGGTCTAGGATTGCTTGTTCAAATTTCTTTGGCTCTACTTGGGATAGAAAACTGGAGTAGAGAACTGAACTTAGATTCCTGCTCCTTATTTGTACCCCTTGTCTGAGATCACCAATAATTTGATTGGCTGGATGATCTTTTAAATGTCTATTTGCTGGAGACATCCTGTCTTCAGGTTGTATATCTTCATTCTCTTCAACTTGCTGCACCCCTTGGTCTTCTTTTGCATTAGGTGTATCTAGTACTCCCCTGGACAACAGCCACTATCATCCACTTGCTGACTTGCAGTAGAACCTTCTTCAATAGTAAGCTTGTCCATCTTCTCAGTCACACCTGTGGAGCTACAAATACTTCTAGACAATTCATTGTTAATGAGTTTGGCTTCATAAAAAACTACATGAACAGACTCTTCTACAACTTGAGTAGTCAAGTTGTAGACCCTATAAGCCTTACTATTGTTGTTGTACCCAACAAAGATCCCCTCTTGGGATTTGGCAGCAAACTTGGTTAAGTAAGACTTACCATTGTTAAGTATATAACATTTACAACCAAAGATCCTGAAATAGGATAGATTTGGTTTTCTGCCTTTCACAATCTCATAGGGGGTCTTATTGTGGCTCTTGGTGATAGTAGCCCTATAAATTACATGACATGCAGTGTTTACTGCCTCAACCCAGAAATATTCAGGGAGAGCTGTGTCACTTAATAGGGTTCTACCAGCCTCAATCAAGGTTCTATTTTTCCTTTCAGTAATGCCATTTTGCTGAGGTGTTCTTGGTGAAGAAAATTCCTGAAAAATTCCAAATTCTTCACACAGTTTTGTCATACTGTCAGACTGAAATTCAGTACCATGGTCACTTCTGATTTTCACCACTGTACTGTCCAATTCATTCTGAATTTGTTTAACAAAGATGTATAAGATACTTGGAGTTTCAGATTTCTGTCTAAGGAAGAACACCCAGGAAAACCTTGAGTAGTCATCTACAACCACAAATGTGTAGACCTTCCTACCTAGGCTGTGAACTGGCATAGGACCAAAGAGATCCATATGCAAGAGGTATAAGCACCTCACAGTATCTTTGTTCTCATTGCTATTAAAGGTGGATCTATTCTGCTTGCGCTTTTGACAAGCTGAGCATATCCCATTCTTAATACACTTAACCTGAGGACCATTCCTCATTAACTCTTTACTATATAGTTGACCAATTGTCTTATAGTTAAGATGGGCTAGCCTCTTGTGCCATTTGACACAATGAGAGACTTTCTCATCAGCTACAAGACACACAGGAGAAACATTATTCTCACACATAATGTCTAGACAATAGACATTTCTCTTCCTATAACCTGTCAGAATGATCTTTTGATCATTTGACCTCCGGATATGACAACCATCTTTGACAAATGAGATGGCATATCCTAAATCACTCAGCTGACTTATACTAATGAGGTTGTGTTTCAAACCTTTAACATAAGCCACTTGAGTAATTGTAATAAGGTTGCTAGAAATGTTACCAAAGCCTTTGATGATTCCTTTTTCAGAACCACCAAAGGTGACTTTAGGACCATCCATGATTGGTGTATAATCCTTCAACAATCCCCTAGTTCCAGTCATGTGCCTGGAACATCCAGTGCCCAAGTACCATATTGGGGCATGGCCACTTGGACTCACCTGCAAAACAGATTACTTAACCTTAGAACCCAAAAACTTCTTGGGTCTTTGGTGCAAGTTAGTCTGACTCTTGACAAAACTACCTGTAGCTTTTCTAGCAGGCAGTTTGCTACCCATCTTGGCACTGGAATTGTGCCAACAATCTATGGCAAAGTGGCCTACCTTTCCACAACACCAGCACTCAAATCTATTGTACCTTTGTTTAGGTATAACCCTGGCTATTTTGTCTACAACAGGCTTCTTGTTGAGTAGTGGGGCTTTGCCCTTAGATTTGGACTTGACTGTCCAAGCAGGTTTTGTAAACCCCAATCCAGTTTTACCCTTATGAGGTGCAAACTCATCTATCAAAGGTAGAACAGACTTTGGTTTAGAAAAACTTGCTACTATATCTCTCTCTTTCTGAAGACTAATCTCCAGATTTCTGATTTGATCATTTTTAAATGTTATAGTACCCATCTGAATAACAGTAATGTGCTTCAGTCTGGCTATTTCATTTAATTTCTGATCAAGCAACTTGTCAAAATCTGTTGCAGCAACTTTAAGACTGGCAATCTCCTTATCCTGACTCTTGGCCAAGGATTTGCTTTTATTCAAAGCTTGCAACACTACTCTATATTCATCAATCAACTGATGAATATCTCCTTCAGATTCAGATCCACTAACATCACTTGATGCTGATGTATCTGAATCTGACTCAGTACTAGAAATTGAACTAACAGAACAATTTTGTACCTGACTTGATCCAGGCTGATCCTGGATTTTGTCTCCTTCTGATAAGGCCATCAGTCCCTAGCACTGATTGTGCTCATGCTCATATATTGAGTTCATTAATTGTATGAACTCATCTTCCTCTTCTTCAGCAAACAGTCCAATATAAGCTTCAGCTTCTGAATGTGATTCTGAAGATGACATATCAGACAGACTTTTGTCCTTCTTAGCAATAAAGGACCTTTCCTTTTTGCCCTTGATTTGAGTCTTCTTCTTATCAGTTGACTCTTTCCTCTTCTCTGGACAGTCAGCAACAACATGTTCCTGTCTGTTACAACAATAGCAAACTATCTTTGAGGATGTAGTTTTACTTTGCCTGGACTTTCTTCTTTCATTCTTTGATGACTTCTGTGAAGTGGATGGCTTAGACCTCCACTGTTTCTTCTTAAGAAACTTCTGAAAATGTCTAGTGAAAGCTGCAAAATCTTCATCACTCTCACTGCTTTCAGAATTCTTGCTTTCTGACTCATCTGTCTCAGTCTCAGCAACTTTTGGAGGTGGAGATGGAGACTTACTTTTATATTTCCTAGTGGCTTCTGTCTTGAAAGCCACAGCTCTTTCTTTGTGCTCAACTCTGGTAGTCTTCTCTTCCTCCTTTCTTACCATTAACTGCATCTCATATGATAACAGTTTTCCAAACAATGTTGGAGGAGGAATGTCTGCTAATTTGGCCATTTCCCTTATGGCACAAATCTTGGTATCCCAGTCCTTAGTCAGGGATCTCAAGAACTTATCATTCAATTCATAGTTGCTGAATTCTCTTCCATAAGACATCAACTCATTGACAATCCTATAGAATTTCTTGTAGCACTTAGTTATGCTATCAGACCTGCCTTGTCTGAATCTTTCATATTCTTGATTCAATAAAGACTTCCTGTCTTGTCTTACCTCTTCTGATCCTTCCATATAGACTATCAGTGTATCCCACATTTCTTTAGAAGTTTTACAGTGAATCAGATTCTGAAATATTGCATCATCTATTGCACTTACTATAATATTCTGGGCCCTCTTGTCCACAGTGGCCAGAATAATCTCATCTTTAGTCATCTCTGAATAGTCCTTAGGAGTTCTCTGATTTGCATGCAGGACAGATACTTTCATTGGCACATATGGCCCTTCTTTGACTGTGATATAGATTCTAGGGTCAGAGGCTTCCATAAAAAGTCTAACCCTTTTTTTCCAAATGCCAAAAATTTCCTTTCTGCAGATTGACAACTTCATGGATCCTAGCTCTTTGTGATTCTCAGTTGAACCCATATTCGTGATTCTTGATTATACTGAATCTGCCAACAGGATATTTACTCAGACTGTTATGTCCTTTTTGAGTAACCTCGCTTTGATACCACTTGAAAGAAATTGTACCTAATCACCTAGACAGGGGGGGTGAATAGGTGACCTTAATCTTTTTAAACTTTTAGACAGAATTAATCACAGAATTCACAGAACTTTAAACAGCAAACACAAAATCAGTCACACACAGAGTACACATAGTTTTTATAGTGGTTCCCCAAGGTCTGGGTACATCCACTTTCCCCCTTCGCCTATCTAGTAGTGTACTAGATTTGGCCAAACTTCTCCACTACTCCTCAGATCCTCAGATCTTACAGCTCAGAACGCCAAACAGGTTCCTACAACTCAGAGTGATCCCACTCCTACAACTCAGGCACACAGCCCTACCACTCAGTATTCACAAAGACCTACACTTAGCCTTTAATAAGGCCTAAACTCAGCCCTTAACAAGGCCTACACTCAGAGAAATGAATCTCCTAGACTCAGGCACACAGGCCGTACCACTCAGCCTTTATAATTTCAGGTTTACAACTCAGATCCCTTAGGATCCTACAAGAAATTAAAATTACAAAGTATATACCCACAACTCAGAATGAGAGAAAAGAGTTGACTGGTTTCTTGATGAGTTCTTGGAAGAACTTTGCTGAGATCAACCTCCCTTGGATTTCTTCAAAGCTTCTTGAATTAGAACACAGTAGGGTTGAAACTCTATGCAGATGATCTTCAATCACTGCTGACTTAAGAATCAGATCTCAATCTGAAACTTTCTACACAGCCTGGTTCAACAGCTGTCTTCTTAGAAGGAGCTCTCTCTCTCCAACTTCTTAGATCTTCACTTGAAGGTCTTCTTCTTTTAGTGTTGTTAGATCTTCAATGTATCCAATACTCAATCTTCAATTTTTTCAATTCTGTCGAAGGAGAAGCGTCTTTTTATAGACTTTCTCCAAGGTAACCGGCTGTTCCGGTTTCTAACAACTTTTTGACAGCTCTGACAGTGGCAGTAGACCGGCTGGAATGGCAGCTGTCACGTCATCCAGTCACTTCTTGAATTTTCTGTAACCGTCTGAAAGTGTCGAGACAGATAGTCTTTATGTGTCGACACAAATAGACCAAGTGTCGACACAAGTAGATTAAGTGTCGACACTAGCCTTCATGGTGTCGACACAACTCCTTGTATTGTAGAAATTGCTTCTCGACACTGCTTCTTCAACATGTGTCGACACTGATCATGTGTGTCGACACAAGTCCTTCTTCTTCAATAGTTAGTTGTTTTATGCTAAGTGTCGACACAACTCCTTTGTGTCGACACATCTTCTTGTGTTGAACTTGTTAAGTGTCGACACATCTTTTTTGTGTCAACACATGCCTTCTGTGTTGAAACTTCTGCTGAGTGTCGACACATCTCCTTTGTGTCGACACATTCTTCATGTGTTGAGTCTTTTGCTGAGTGTCGACACATCTCCTTTGTGTCGACATTTGTACTTACACTTTGTTGAAGTTTGCTGAGTGTCGACACAGCCTCCTAGTGTGGACACTTTTGATGTCGACAAAGTTCCTCTGGGTGTCGACACTGCTTCTAAGTGTCGACACTGATTCTTTAGACATTTCTTCATTGTGTGTCGACACTGCCTGTATGTGTCGACACTTATCTTCTGGTGTCGACTCTGCATCCCTGGTGTCGACACAACTACTCCAAGTGTCGACACAGCTTCTCTGGGTGTCGACACAAACCTTCTTAAGTGTCGACACTTTTCTTCTAGGTGTCGACACATGGACTTAGAAACTTTTTTCTTTCCTTGCAATTACTTAACCTGCACAAATAAACTCAAAACACATCAAATACACCTTGATGTATATCATTGAGTTGGGTGAGGCTTCTTCAAATCAGTTACATATATTCCAATGTACCCAACACTGAAAGATATGGTACCTAAACACCTAGAGGGGGGGGGGGTGAATAGGTGACCTAATCCTTTTTAAAATTAAATGGCAGCAATAAGTTATATCACAGAATACTAACTATTTTATCACAGCAAACACACAGCATGCACAGCAACAATCACAGCACAGCACAGCATACACAGTGGTTTATAGTGGTTCCCCAAGATATGGGTACATCCACTTTCCCCCTTCGCCTATCTAGCAGTGTACTAGATTCGGCCAAACTCCTCCACTATCTCAGAACCAAAATTGGTTCCTACACCTCAGGCCCAAAGCCTTACAACTCAGCTTTATCCTAAAGCCTACACTCAGCCAATCAAGGACTACACTCAGCCAACAAGGCCTACACTCAGAGATCTCAATCTCCTACACTCAGGCTCTCAAGCCCTACCCCCAGCCTTTATAAATATAGGCTTACAATTCACTCAGATCCAAAGGATCCTACAAGTTAAAAATGTATTACAGATATTAACTCTACAACTCAGAAATAAAAGATGAGAGTTGAGAGTTTCTTGATGAGTTCTTGGAAGAACTCAGCTGGATTCAATCTGACTTAGCTTTCTTCAAAGCTTCTTGAGTAGAACTGAATAAGACTGAATCCTCCTGCAGTAGTTCCATGACCTCTGCCACTTAAGATCCAGAATGAATCTGAATCCTTCTTCTCAGCCTAGTTCCTGAGGCTGATTACTTGGATGGAGCCCTCTCTCTCCAACTTCTTAGATCTGCACTTGGTCTGCAAGATCTTCTTGATTTGATACTCTGTGTATCACTTTAATAACTTGTTCTTCAACAATGTGATCCACTTGAACAACAATCTGAATCACTCTTGAACAACTTCTTTCTGTAAACTGTAGGTGCCTATTTATAGGCCTTCTTCATGGTAACTGGCTGGTCCGGTCCATACCTGACTTCTGATATCTCTGACAGGTGCTGTAGACCGGCTGGAACGGCAGCTGTCAAGTCATCCAATCATTTCTTGAAAATCTCTAACTGTCTGAAAGTGTCGAGACTTTCTGTCTTTAAGTGTCGACACTTATAGACCAAGTGTCGACACATGCTGTGTAAGTGTCGACACAAGTCTACAAGGTGTCGACACAACTCCTTGTATATCTCGACACAGATTCTTCTTCAGGTGTCGACACTGAAATTGAGTGTCGATACAAGTACTTGATCTTCTAGCTTTTCTTGAATTCTTCTAAGTGTCGACACATCACCTTTGTGTCGACACAACTTCTTGTGTTGAATCTGTCAAGTGTCGACACTACTTCTTGGTGTCGACACATAGTCTTCTATGTTGATACTTGCTGAGTGTCGACACAGCTCCTTGTGTCGACACACCTTCTTTTGTTGAGACTTCAGCTGAGTGTCGACATATTCCCTTAGTGTCGACACTTATACTTAGAATAATTTTGTTGATCTTTCTGATCTTTGCTAAGTGTCGACACAGCTCCTTGTGTCGACACTTTCTTCAAGTGTAGAGTCTTTAGCTAAGTGTCGACACATTGTGCTGGGTGTCGACACATACTTCAAGGGCTGACTCTTCTGTTGAGTGTCGACACATTGTTCTGAGTGTCGACACTTTAACTTAGTCTCTGCAGACTTTTGCTGAGTGTCAACACAGCTCCAAGTGTCGACACTTTCTGGTGTAGACACAACTCCTTGTGTCGACACTTTCTGTCTGCACTTTTCTTCACTGAGTGTCGACACAGCTCCAAGTGTCGACACTTTCTGTCTGGTGTCGACTCTGCATCCCAGGTGTCGACACAATGACTCCAAGTGTCGACACTGCTTGTCTGGGTGTCGACACAAGTCTTCTTAAGTGTCGACACTTTCCCTCTGGGTGTCGACACATGGACTTAGAAACTTTTTGCTTCAGTCCAGTGATTTCTTAACCTGCACAAGTAAACTCAACATACATCAAATACATTATGATGTATATCATTGAGTTGGGTGAGGCTTCTTCAAATCAGGTACATTTGACCAATGTACCCAACAATCTCCCCCTATTTGGAGAAGTCATAACCCTTAGTCAATGATATACACCATTCATAATTAAAAATTACAAAATGATGTAAAGCAGGTTATATTCAGCAGGGTAAACATAAACATGTATTAATTCACACATGTATATACATTCATCATTTCAGAGCAAACAAGAAATAGACACATTCACAGAACAATCATGAAATATATTTATCACAAATTGTTCTAACATTTTTCTTATACATCTTCAGTGGTTTACAAAAATGTTTTACATTTAAAAGATTACAAAATAATCTTCAAGTAAAATCTTAATCTAGTTCTGGTCAGGTTCCTTGATAACTATTCCCTTGCCATCTTGAACTTGAGCTTTGACAGGGGCATCAGCAGTTTCAGCATCAGCATGCTTCTTTCCTTTCAAGTCCTTCTTCTTAAGCTCTTCAGCTTTGATCTTCTGCCTCTCAAAATAGTGATATGGCTTAGGAAAGTACTTGCTAGGCTCCACTGCAGTAGGAGGTAGCTTTCCCATCTTTGCCTTTCTTCTATACTGAACTATTGCTTCCTGCCTGATCTCATGTTTTCTCCATTCTGCTTCAGAGAACCACTTGTTCCTGTTATGGGTGTTATCCTTGGCAGCTTTCCAGGCAGTTAATATTATATTCCTAGAGGTAGGGATCCACTGTTCAAAGTCTGTCCTTTGTTCTGCTTGTTCCCTAAACCTCTTTTTGGACAACCTTGTCTCTTCCTCTTTCTGTAGAGCCTCTTGCATGGCTTCAGATATAGGTTGAACAACCTTTTCAATATGGACATTGTCCTTGCCCCCAGATGGGCTGTACATGGTCTGTACCTCAGCATGAATCATTTCAAAGTCTGTAGGTGGATAAATGACCTGAGCTACTTCTGGTTGCTCACCTCCAAGATAGGCAGGGTTAATGCCTGATTCAGCAACATCTTGGTCATCACACAGAGGAGGATATCCAAGGGTAGCCCTGATTGAATTTGATATCCACTTAGCATGTTCAGAGCTTGCCTTGACTAGTACTCTCTCCCCCTTTATGACTTCTCTAGCCATGTGATCTCTGACATCATCCTTTTGAAATCTTATTTGACTATCCAAGTACCTGATTCCATCTTTAAAGTAAGGTTTTAGCTTTTGAAGTTGTTCATATATGACCTTCTGAGAGGCTTGGATAGCAGTCTTTACAGCAGAAAGTTCTTCCTGTAATACTTTATCAAAATCAGCTTTAGCAGCAGCAGTAGATGTAGAAGGTTCAGCAGCCTTGTTCTTTAACTCAGTGACTATAGCATTATGGGAGGCAGTCAAATTGTCATTCATTCTTAACTGATTTTCAAGAACATATCCTTGTTTCAATGCTATATCATCCACTTATTCCTTGATCTTCTCTTGGTGTGTTGCCAAATACACCACTGCATTTCCACCTTTGTGGAAGCAATCAGTCATTTCCTTTTTGTTAAGGTTCATTTCAAACTTTATAGACTTTATATCTTGGGCAAGATCAAACTGTAATGATCTGTGCCCTGCATCAACATAAGCCTCAATGGCTTTTCTTTGTTCATCCATTTTAATCTGCATTGAAATCATTAATGCACTATAATCAACAGTTGGAGCTTGTTGAACTATAGGCTGTGGAGCTATAGATTGCAGAGCTTTCTTATAACTCTGACTTCTCCTTTTAAAGACATACAATTTCTTCTTCTTTGCCCTAACACTCTCCTCATCTTCAGAGGCAGAAGTGCTGGCTATGTCAACCCTATCCTTAGGGATTTGTGGCTTCTCTTTCTGCACTGCAGGTGCTTTCTCAGTTTCCTGCCTAAAAGGCTCTTCCAGATCTTGTACCTTCTCCCCCTCAGCAGCAGCATTATCTCTTGTATCAGCATCCTTGTCCATGTAAAAATCTGCTTGATCTAGATTTAGAAATAAATCTTCCATGGTGTATTCAGGGGGTGAAGAAACTGGAGAAATTCTTGGTTCTTCAACCACAGGATCAGGAATAACTGGAGCAGCAGATGTGTCTCTTTTAACAACATCTGGAGCTTGACTAGGCAGCTGAGTTTGCTGATTAACATCAGACAGATCAACATCTTCTATAATAAAATCTAAGGTGTTGAGTTCAGTGAGTACCTCTTGTATGATGGTGGTGGCTTGCTCACTGTCCAGTGTAGAGGGTTCTGCTACAACTGGAGGCTCCCCCTGGCTGTGATCCTTGTGGATGGGGCTAGCTTCAGGCAGCTTCCCCTGGATCTCAGCAATCTCTTGAGCAGCAGGAGATTTCACTACAGCCTCTTCCTCTTGATCATCAGGAGTGAAAACAACATGTTCTTCACTCCCTGAACTGCTGGAGGACTCTTGTGCCATTGGAGCAGTTTTTCTCTTTTTCTTTGGGGGAATCTCCTTCTCAGTAACTGTCTTCTCTGGGGTTGGCATTTCCTTGGACAACACCCTGTCCCATCTTGAAAAGATCCTTTGATCCATCTTCCTCATGTGATTTATCTTACTTCCTGCAGTAGAACTCATTACCTCTGGTATCACACCAGCTAGGTATAGACTGATGATTCTGCCCAGATTGGGCTTTCTCAAGCTCTCCTTAATCTTCTCATAAACCACTATTGACCAGTCTATTTTCAGAGTGAATATGATCCTTGTCATGATTCCAAACATATAGGCAGACACTCTGTCATGCCCTCCAGGTTTGCTGAGTAAGACCTTTCCCACAATCTCAGACATGAACTTTCCTTGATTATTCATGCCTTTTCTGTTGAAAACTGAACCTATTTTCATCTTTGGATCAAGTCCACACCAGGTAAGAGCTTCCCTGGTCTTTGAAGCAGTCACCTCTTCTTCATCTTGAGTTCTTGGCAATTGAAGAATCTTCCTCAGACTTTTTGGGGTTACCTTAACCTTTTCTCCATGAACTCTGGATTTGATTTTGTATCCAGATTCATCTACTGCAGCTCCATTAAGGAATTCAAGCACCTCCTTCTTCCATATCTTAGTTGGTTCTGAAACTAAGTACTCTAACCCAGAGTCGGCGACTAGGGTTACTACTGCCTTGATTTCTGGATCAGCATCGTCGAACGCGCCGCGCACAAGCTCATATCCTTCGTTAACGTTCTCCTCAAGCTTAGGTGCCATTAGGGTTTGTAGAATTTGTCTTTAGAAAAGAGAGGTGTCGACACAGTAGTTTTGGTCTCGAAACTTTGAAAGCGTGTCGACAAACAAAGACAGAACCCTATTTATACCTTTCTAATTTTGAAGATGAACAGGCGGGACAGCTAACTAAAAATGTGTCAACACTGGCAATAAGTGTCGACACTGACTTATAATGTCTCGACACACATGTGTCGACACAAGTTTAGTCAACAGATTTTATGTGTCGACACTTGGTTATTTGTCGACACAACATAACTCGACACATTGTCGAGACTTTACTTAGAAAATTCTGAGTAAAACATAAGTGTCGACACCATATTGGATGTGTCGACACCTACTTGTCATGTGTCGACACTAACATTCTGAAGTGTCGACACCAACATCCTGGATGTGTCGACACTTTTTTCCTGAAGTGTCGACACCACTATTCTGTGTCGACATAGACTTGTCTATGTGTCGACACTTTTTTACTTAGCCAATTTTAATTCTGTAAACTTACTCTAAGTTTAACATTCCTAGTTCAATTTTGAATCTATTGAACTTAGCTTCTTCTAGGGGCTTAGTAAACATATCAGCTATTTGATTATCAGTTTTAACATATTCTAATAAAATATCTTCTCTTTCTACATGCTCCCTAAGAAAATGATATTTAATCTCAATATGTTTAGTTCTACTATGAGATACAGGGTTATTAGCTATTGAAATAGCACTTGTAGAATCACATAAAAGTGGAGTTCTACTTACCTGAAATCCATAGTCCTCTAGCTGATGTTGTATCCACAGAAGTTGAGCACAACAACTTCCTGCAGCTACATACTCTGACTCTGCTGTGGAGATAGCCACACTGGTTTGCGTTTTGCTACTCCATGAAATTAGTCTCCCACCTAGGAATTGACAGGTTCCAGTAGTGCTCTTTCTATCCTCTTTGCATCCTGCAAAGTCTGCATCTGAATAACCTGTTAGATCAAAATCTCCATTCCTAGGGTACCAGAGGCCTAGATAGGGAGTGCCCTTTAGATATCTCAATATTCTTTTGACTGCTGTCAAATGAGACTCTTTAGGGCAGATTTGATACCTGGCACAAACACATGTAGCATACATGATGTCAGGTCTACTAGCAGTCAAGTATAATAGGGAGCCAACTATCCCTCTATACAAGGTTTCATCTACAAGTTTCCCTGCATCATCCTTGCTAAGAGACATACTTGACCCCATAGGAGTCTTCATGGTGCTGGATGAATCCATACCATATTTCCTTATGAGTTCTAGGGTGAACTTTGACTGACAAATGGACAAACCACTCTCAGTCTGTTTAACTTGGAGACCCAAGAAAACCTTCAGCTCTCCCATACTACTCATCTCAAACTGACCTTGCATAAGTTTTGCAAACTTTTTGCAAAGGGTGCTTTCAGTTGACCCAAATATAATGTCATCTACATATATTTGGACTAGTATAACTTTGCCTCTAGATTCCCTAAGGAATAGAGTCTTATCTATTTTCCCCCTTGAGAACTTGTTCTCAATGAGGAAACTAGATAGGGTTTCATACCAAGCCCTAGGGGCTTGCTTTAACCCATATAAAGCTTTCCTAAGTCTATAGACATGATGAGGTAGAGTTGGATCAACAAAACCTGAAGGCTATTCCACATAGACTTCTTCTTTAAGATTACCATTTAGGAATGCTGACTTGACATCCATTTGGTATACTTTGAATCCTTGATAGGTTGCATAGGCCAAGAACATTCTTATGGCTTCCAGTCTGGCTACTGGAGCAAAGGTTTGATCAAAATCAATACCTTCTTCTTGCCTATATCCTTTAGCAACCAGTCTAGCCTTATTCTTAATGATGACCCCTTGTTCATCCATCTTATTCCTGTAGATCCACTTAGTTCCTATTACATTGTGGTCTTTAGGTTTAGGAACTAATTCCCAGACCTTGCACCTCTTGAACTGATTAAGCTCTTCTTGCATTGCTTCAGTCCATTGTGGATCTTGTATTGCTTCTTCAAACTTCTTAGGTTCAACTTGTGACAGAAAGCTGGAGTAGATTGCTGCATTCATGTTTCTACTCCTGGTTTGAACTCCTTGTCTTGGATCTCCAATAATCAGCTCTACTGGATGATCTCTAAGATGCCTGTGGGCTGGAGGCATCCTAACTTCTGGTTGAACCACTTCAGCATCTGCATCATGCTGTATTCCTTGTATTTATTCAGCAATTGGCACATGTAGTTCTCCCCCTGGACAACAGCTACTTTCTTCTACTTGCTGTCTTGCAGCAGGCACTTCTTCTATAGTTAAGCTTGTCCATTTTCTTTGTCAAACCTGTGGGGCTGCATACACTGCTAGACAACTCATTATTAATAAGTTTAGTCTCATCAAAAACTACATGCACTGATTCTTCTACAACTTGTGTAGTCAAGTTGTAGACTCTATAAGCCTTACTATTATTGCTGTACCCAACAAAAATTCTCTCTTGGGACTTGGCAGCAAACTTAGTTAAGTAAGACTTCCTATTGTTAAGTATGAAGCATTTGCAACCAAAGATCCTGAAATAGGATAGGTTTGGTTTCCTGCCTTTCACAACTTCATAGGGGGTCTTGTTTAGCCTTTTAGTGATGGTAGCCCTATTTATAACATGGCATGCAGTATTAACTGCTTCAGCCCAGAAATATTCTGGCAGTGATGTATCACTTAGTAGGGTCCTACCAGCCTCTATCAAGGTTCTATTCTTCCTCTCAGCAATGCCATTTTGCTGAGGTGTTCTAGGTGAAGAGAATTCTTGAAATATCCCAAAGTCTTCACACAGTTTTGTCATGCTATCAGACTGAAATTCAGTACCATGGTCACTTCTAATTTTGACCACTGTACTATTTAGTTCATTCTGAATTTGCTTGACAAAGTTGTGGAAGACACTAGGTGTTTCAGATTTCTGTCTTAAGAAGAACACCCAGGAAAACCTTGAGTAGTCATCTACAACTACAAAGGTATAGACCTTCCTACCTAAGCTGTGAACTGGCATTGGACCAAAGAGATCCATATGCAAGAGGTATAAACACCTCACAGCATCTTTGTTTTCTATGCTTCTAAAGGTGGATTTAGTCTGCTTGCCCTTTTGACAAGCTGAGCAAATACCATCTTTAACACACTTAACTTGAGGACCATTCCTCACTAACTCTTTGCTAAAGAGTTTGCTAATAGTCTTGTAGTTAAGATGGGCAAGCCTCTTGTGCCATTTGACACAATGAGAGACTGTCTCATCAGCTACAAGACAAACTGGAGAACCATTGTTCTCAACCATAATGTCTAGGCAGTAGACATTCCTCTTCCTATAACCTGTCAAAATGATCTCTTGATCACTTGACCTCTTGATATGACAACCATTTTTAACAAATGAGATGTCATACCCTACATCACTTAATTGACTTATACTTATTAGGTTGTGTTTCAACCCTTTAACATAAGCCACTTGAGTAATGGTAACTAAGTTTGTAGAAATGTTACCAAATCCTTTGATGATTCCTTTTTCAGAACCACCAAAGGTTACTTTTGGACCATCTTTTACTGGAATGTAGTCCTTTAGTAATCTTCTAGTTCCAGTCATATGTCTGGAACATCCACTGTCCAAGTACCATGTTGGGGTATGGCCACTTGGACTCACCTGCAAAACAGATTAATGAACCTTAGAACCCAAAGAATTCTTGGGTCCTTGGTACTTGTTAGTCTGCAATCTGACAAAGCTACCCACTGGCTTTCCAACAGGTAGTTTGGTACTCACTTTGGCACTAGCATTGTGCCAACAGTCCACTGCAAAATGGCCAACTTTGCCACAGCACTAACATTCAAACTTATTGTACCTTTGCTTAGGTACAGCCTTGGCTGTCTTATCTACAGCAGGCTTGTTGAATGTTGGGGCTTTGCCCTTGGACTTAGACTTGGACTGCTCAGTCCCTGCAGGTCTAATAAAACCCAGTCCAGCCTTGCCTTTATGATGAACAAATTCATCAATTAAAGGTAACACTGACTTAGGTTTAGAAAACCTAGCAACAAGCTCTCTCTCTTTCTGAAGATTGATCTCCAGACTCTTGATTTGATCATTTTTAAATGATATAGTACCCATTTGAATCACTGTTATTTGCTTCAACCTGGCTATCTCATTCAGTTTTTGATCAAAAGACTTCTCAAAATCTATTGCTGCAGCTTTAAGAATAGCAATTTCCTTTGCCTGACTTTTGGCTAGGGTCTTGCTTTTCTTGTAAGCCTGCAACAGCACCTTATATTCATCTATAAGCTGATGAATATCATCCTCAGACTCAGATACATTCTCATCACTTGATGAAGAAGAATCTGAATCTGAACTAGAACAAGAAACTGAATTTAAACTTGAACTTTGTACCTGACTGGGTCCTGGCTGCTCCAGGATTTTGGCACTCTCTATCAAAGCCATTAGCCCTTGGCATTGACTGTCTTCTTGTTCATAAATAGACTCCATGATCTGCATGTATTCTTCCTCTTCTTCTTCAGCAAACAGCCCTATGTAGGCTTCAGCATCAGACTCAGATTCTGAAGAAGAAATATCTGATAGAGTCTTCTCTTTCTTGGCTACAAAAGACTTCTCTTTCTTGCCTTTGAAATGAGTCTTTTTCCTGTCACCAGATTCTTTCCTCTTTTCAGGACAGTCTGCAATAACATGGCCCTGTCTATTGCAGCAATAGCATACTATCTTTGAACTAGTTGCCTTGCTAGATTTTGTCCTTTTCTTGTCATTCTTTGAAGACCTCTTTTTCTGATAAGAGTCTTCCTTTCCATGTGATGTAGAAGGCCTTGACCTCCACTGTTTCTTTTTCAAAAACTTCTGAAAGTGTCTAGTGAAAGCAGCAAAGTCTTCATCACTTTCATTGCTCTCAGTCTTTGTGCTGACTGACTCATCTGATTCTGATTCAACTACCTCTAGAGGTGGAGTTGATGACTTATTCCTGCACTTTCTGGGAACTTCTGTCTTGATAGCAACTGATCTTTCCTTGTGTTCAATTCTTGTGGACTTCTCCTCCTCTTTCCTCACTGTCAATTGCATTTCATATGACAACAACTTGCCAAACAGTGTAGGAGGAGGAATTTCTCCCAACTTAGCCATTTCTCTAATGGCACAGATCTTTGTGTCCCAATCTTTGGTTAGGGACCTTAGGAACTTGTCATTTAGTTCATAGTTACTGAACTCTCTTCCATAAGACATGAGTTCATTAACTATTCTGTAGAACTTCTTGTAGCACTCAGTTATGCTATCACCTTTACCTTGTCTAAAACTCTCATACTCCTGATTTAGCAAGGATTTTCTATCTTGTCTTACTTCTTCAGATCCTTCCATTACACTATAATAGTGTCCCACATCTCCTTGGCTGTCTTACAGTGTATAAGATTCTGAAAAGTTGCATCATCAATGGCACTTACTATTATGTTCTGTGCCCTCTTGTCCATTGTGGCTAGGACAATCTCATCCTTAGTCATCTCAGAGAAATCCTTTGGAGTTCTCTGATTTGCATCTAAAACTGAAATCTTCATGGGCACATAAGGCCCTTCCTTTACTGTGATGTAGATTCTAGGGTCTGAGGCCTCCATAAATAGCCTTACCCTTTCCTTCCAGATCTCAAAGATCTCTTTCCTGCATATGGGTAATTTCATGGAACCCAATTCCTTGTGATTCTCAGAGGAACCCATGTTTCTTGATTTTCTTGAATTTCTTGAATCTGTGTTTTGCCTTACACTGAATCTGCCAAATAGGATCTCCTCAGACTGTTAGTCCTTTTTGAGGAACCTCGCCTTGATACCACTTGAAAGATATGGTACCTAAACACCTAGAGGGGGGGGGGGGTGAATAGGTGACCTAATCCTTTTTAAACTTAAATGGCAGCAATAAGTTATATCACAGAATACTAACTATTTTATCACAGCAAACACACAGCATGCACAGCAATAATCACAGCACAACATACACAGTGGTTTATAGTGGTTCTCCAAGATATGGGTACATCCACTTTCCCCCTTCGCCTATCTAGCAGTGTACTAGATTCGGCCAAACTCCTCCACTGTCTCAGAACCCAAATTGGTTCCTACACCTCAGGCCCAAAGCCTTACAACTCAGCTTTATCCCAAAGCCTACACTCAGCCAATCAAGGCATACACTCAGCCAATAAGGCCTACACTTAGAGATCTCAATCTCCTACACTCAGGCTCTCAAGCCCTACCCTCAGCCTTTATAAATATAGGCTTACAATTCACTCAGATCCAAAGGATCCTACAAGTTAAAAATGTATTACAGATATTAACTCTACAACTCAGAAATAAAAGAGGGGAGTTGAGAGTTTCTTGATGAGTTCTTGGAAGAACTCAGCTGAATTCAATCTGACTTAGCTTTCTTCAAAGCTTCTTGAGTAGAACTGAATAAGACTGAATCCTCCTGCAGTAGTTCCTTGACCTCTGCCACTTAAGATCCAGAATGAATCTGAATCCTTCTTCTCAGCCTAGTTCCTGAGGCTGATTACTTGGATGGAGCCCTCTCTCTCCAACTTCTTAGATCTGCACTTGGTCTGCAAGATCTTCTTGATTTGATACTCTGTGTATCACTTTAATAACTTGTTCTTCAACAATGTGATCCACTTGAACAACAATCTGAATCACTCTTGAACAACTTATTTCTGTAAACTGTAGGTGCCTATTTATAGGCCTTCTTCATGGTAACCGGCTGGTCCGGTCCATAACTGACTTCTGATATCTCTGACAGGTGCTGTAGACCGGCTGGAACGGCAGCTGTCAAGTCATCCAGTCATTTCTTGAAAATCTCTAACTGTCTGAAAGTGTCGAGACTTTCTGTCTTTAAGTGTCGACACTTATAGACCAAGTGTCGACACATGCTGTGTAAGTGTCGACACAAGTCTACAAGGTGTCGACACAACTCCTTGTATATCTCGACACAGATTCTTCTTCAGGTGTCGACACTGAAATTGAGTGTCGACACAAGTACTTGATCTTCTAGCTTTTGCTGAATTCTTCTAAGTGTCGACACATCACCTTTGTGTCGACACAACTTCTTGTGTTGAATCTGTCAAGTGTCGACACTACTTCTTGGTGTCGACACATAATCTTCTATGTTGATACTTGCTGAGTGTCGACACAGCTCCTTGTGTCGACACACCTTCTTTTGTTGAGACTTCAGCTGAGTGTCGACACATTCCCTTAGTGTCGACACTTGTACTTAGAATAATTTTGTTGATCTTTCTGATCTTTGCTAAGTGTCGACACAGCTCCTTGTGTCGACACTTTCTTCAAGTGTAGAGTCTTTAGCTAAGTGTCGACACATTGTGCTGGGTGTCGACACATACTTCAAGTGCTGACTCTTCTGTTGAGTGTCGACACATTGTTCTGAGTGTCGACACTTTAACTTAGTCTCTGCAGACTTTTGTTGAGTGTCAACACAGCTCCAAGTGTCGACACTTTCTGGTGTAGACACAACTTTACTGAGTGTCGACACAGCTCCTTGTGTCGACACTTTCTGTCTGCACTTTTCTTCACTGAGTGTCGACACAGCTCCAAGTGTCGACACAGCTCCAAGTGTCGACACTTTTTGTCTGGTGTCGACTCTGCATCCCAGGTGTCGACACAATTACTCCAAGTGTCGACACTGCTTGTCTGGGTGTCGACACAAGTCTACTTAAGTGTCGACACTTTCCCTCTGGGTGTCGACACATGAACTTAGAAACTTTTTGCTTTAGTCCAGTGATTTCTTAACCTGCACAAGTAAACTCAACATATATCAAATACATTATGATGTATATCATTGAGTTGGGTGAGGCTACTTCAAATCAGGTACATTTGACCAATGTACCCAACAAACACTTCCTGAACCGAAAGCCTCCGCCTTCGAGACAGAAGTTCTTGGAGTATCGCTCCCCCTGCTTCCTGACCCTGACGCCTTTGCCCCGTAGCTAGAATAACATGGATCTCCTGGTGACTCAGGCAGCTCCACCTAAACCTTAGCAACAGCCTCCTTTAGCCCACCATATGACCTACTCATCTCTAGCTCCACATAAGAGCTATCCCAATACAGCATCAACTCATCGAAGACAACGTCTATCGACATGATGAGCCTCTTCGTCGCAGGATCCATACACCTCCATCTTCTCCTTTGCTCATCATACCCAACAAAGACTAGCTTTGTATTGAGAGCATCCGGAGTGTGTACGTAGTAGGTAGATCCAAACACTCGTAGGTGCTTTACACTGGGCTTCACCCCGAACATCAGCTCATAAGGAGTCTTCACATAGATCAGACTAAGAGGCATCCGATTGATGACATGAGCAGTACAGGCCATTCCTTCCGCCCAAAAAGACTCAGGAATGCCTTTTCTCTGTAACGGATCATCTAAGCTGCAACACCACCTTACTATGAAGTATGCCCACAAGAAAGATCCTTCCGGATCCCATGCTTTCTGCAAAAGTTTGAGAACTTAGTTGAGCCAAACTCACCACTGTTGCTTGTCCTCAACTTCTTGATCCACATGCCAAGCTGACCTTCCACAAGCTTCTTGAACTCCACAAATAAGCGCATCATGTTCGACATCGCCTTCATGAAGTATACCCAAGTATACCTAGAATAGTCATCAACCAATATCAACATGTACTTGCTGCCTCCAAGACTGGCGGTTACGGTCGGTCCAACCAGAGCACAATGGACAACCTCCAAATGTGCTTTACATTTGGATTGTGCCTTATCAACCATAAAGAGATAAGTTTCACCATGCTGACATCCCATACACCCCTGACCATCACCATAGGATGACAATCTAGGCAATCCTCTTAAGAGTCTTCTTACCACCATTACTTTCAGCATGTCCATCCCTACATGCCCCAGTCTTTTATGCCAGATAGCTGCACTAACAATGTCCTTCATCCGATCAGCACCTGAACTTGTTGAAGTACCAACTAAGTTCTTCTCCTTACTCCCAACATAAGCTACGTTCGTTGAGAGCAAGACAACCGTGCACTCTTTCCTGAGATGAACATTCTGCTTGCATTTATAGCACCTTGGTCCTTCCTTCCTCTTCCAATCACACCTAGGAGAAACACTCCTCTCTTACTGATATGAAGTAGAAGGATCATCCTCTGCAGCAACCTTCATCTCCTTCCTGAACAACCAATCAAGGGAAGTCCAAACCTCCGCAGCTGACCGACATCCACTGATGTTGTCCAAGAGCTCCGATGAGATCACCTATTTGAGAATAGACTCCGCTCTTGCATTTGTCTCCTTCCAAGCTCTCATCTCTTAAGCATTGCCAGCAGTAACCTCTTATCTTTCTGCTCTGCATACAACCTCCCAAAGGTCCTCGCCAAGAATAAAGCTCTCAATACAAGACTTCCACCTATCAAAGTTCATCTCTGTAAGGAGTTAAATTCCAAGACAACTTGCATCTTCCACTGCCATGGTTCAACCACTGGTTTCCTCTTCACAAGAGCAACAACCACTTCAGTTGATCACTTCTTATCGACTCCAATCCAGCTCTGATACCATGTTGAAATTTCCCAGACCTTCGAGTTAGCAGGGGTTATCTCAACCAAAGATAGTCACAACCAAAAACACATGCAACACAAGAGTCTATATTGATTAATAGCAATCTTCTTTACAACGCGAGACATACATGGAGAGACATGCTTCACCAAAACCACCAAAGGGAAAGCAGAGAACTACAAATACAAGACAAGATAAATAAGCCACGCCGACTCAAACACCAAGCTGCCGGTCTACTACTGTGGAGTCCGCACAGTCCGCTGGGTCTCCAGACCGCAACCCAAGCCGCGCGAAAAACCCCTTATTCCAATACTAGCTCTAGCCGCCGATCTGCAAGCCACCTAACTGCGAGGTCGCTAGCCGCTAGACCACACAAGCTGCGATGCCGAATAGAACAGTCTGCCTGAAGCAGGTGACTTATTGAACACCAAACCAAGTTGCCAAAGAGAAGACCGTCTGGTCGATGTCCGGGACCTAATATTTTCCGCATGTTGCTTAACCGTAGAGTCCGTACTGTCCCTGACTGCAATCAGAGCCAAGTCCTGGCTTTCCAGCGCTATCCACACAACCTACACAGCACAAACCGATCAACTCTATCAAACCACGCGGACACCAAAAGTCAGTCCGCAGCATTGTTGCGGGCTCAAGTTACTGTTCACTTACTTCGATTCTCTCTTATTCCTGATGTGACATGGGTCCTATTTATAGGCACGATGATGAGTGTGGTCACCGCCTTAGCCAATAGGATTACTACCATATCCCGCGCAAGACAAGTGTATCCCCAAGCCCGCAGATACACACACCAGTACGCCGCTGCCTAAGCAAGATAGCCAGTCTGCCTATGCTTCTCCAAGGCCAGACACAATATCAGTCCGCCTTGTCGCCAAAGGCCAAACCAAGACCACCACAGCCGGACTCCGCAGCAACATTGTCCGCCAATCTGCGGATACAGCTCCAACCTGCTTATCCCAAGCCCACAGGCTCGTCACAAGGCAAATGCTGGACGCAGCAGACACCCCACTTCAATCCGCGCATACTGAGCCCAAGGCTTCGCCACCAAGGCAACTGCTGAACTCAGTGGAACCAGCGTTCCAGTCTGCTCAGACTGCGGACAGCTCTAGTCTGCATATCCCTGTAGATAACTCCAATACGCATACCCTGAGTCTATAGGTAACGCCCCAAAAATTGTATTTTAGCTGGTCGCGTCCAAATAGGTTTTTTGAATTCCGTATAGAGGTACACGGCCAGGGACACGGGCTTGTCCATGGCCGTGTCAGGCTGTGTTGGTCGGTTGTGTCCCGAGAAGGACACAACAAGAAACACGGATGATTGACACGGGCGTGTCATTTGACACGGGCGTGTCTTGACCCGTGCCCGTGTTCTGCATTCGACGATCGCGCCTGGTTCGACGATCGTGCAAGACAATTGAGTGAGACGAAAAGTATTGGGGAGGAACATGCTAAGCGACACGGGAATGTCCCCCTGCGTTCGATGATCGACAAAAGGCACTCGACGATTGTCAAGTGACCCTCTGCATTCGACGATCGATGATTTTTGCTCAATGATTGTCGAGTGACACGGGCGTGTTCATACCCGTGTCCCTACCCATATTCGGTTGGGTCGTGTCCGTTGACGTGGTGGTTATATATGACACGCCCCCTAGTCACGGGCGTGTCGAGGATCCGACACGGACGTGTCGAGGATCCGACACGGGCGTGTCGAGTGAGACACGGGCGTGTCGAGTGAGACACGGGCGTGCCGTAGCCCGTGTGAGTCTCTGTGTTCGACAATCGTGCATGGATCGAGGCACACGACCTGGGACACGGCCGTGTTCCAAGCCGTGTTCGGCCCAGGTTTGGGGATTTTTGAGCGAATCTGAGCCGTTCATTTTCTTTAAATAAGATCCAATGGCCCAGGTGGTTTCCTGCTCTATTAAGGCCGGGAATGGGGGAGTTTACTCTTCATTTTCTCCAAGCCATTCTCTTTCCAAGGAGTTAGAAAGAGAAGGAAGGAGGAGGATTCCGGCCACCAGCGGACCATCGGAGCACCATTTTGAGATCTGAGAGCGGATCCGTGGACGAAAGTTCATTGCGAAGACTTCTATCAGTGTAGTTTTTCCATGGCGCCAAAACAGACTACATGGGTAACGATTCTCTACTTGAGCATGTGAAGCTCTCTTCCTTTTTTCATAGGTAAACCCACTCCCGCGACTGTGTGGTGCGTGTGTGGTGTTCCTTGGGGTTGATGTGAATAGTCCCCCTTGTGTTGCATATAGAGTCCGGAATCGAAGTACGGGCATAGGCATTGTATGTGAAGCCTACCCGGACGTGTATTGTCTGGATCAGTGATGTTGCATTTGTTATGTTTTGCTGGAGAAGACTCCGTGCTTTGGGTTTTTTCGGGTTTCTACGCGGTAGATTGCAACAGGGATCCTTGGGAATTATCTCCAAGGCGCACCCAGAAAATTGAGCGGAAACGTGTTCTGCTAACTTGGCGGTCAGGGAACCGGCCTTGAAAATAACTAGGTTATGTGATTGTTTGGAAAAGTTTTCAGATCCGAGAGAAGCTTGGCTCGTGCATACGTCTTAAAGTGACTACGTGGTGTGAGCAACGGGCAAGTGGAATTGGACCTAAGCTATGTGGTTCGGTGCGAGAGACCCAAAAAGGGGACTGGCCGTTGGCATAGTCGGGAGCCTTAGACGGTGGTCAGAAAGGCTAATTGCTCACGTGGTTGCCATCTTTGGGATGGTGATGAAGATGCTAAAGTGTCAGGATTCAGCGTTAATATGCCCTGAGTGCACGGGGTGTTTGGCCGTGCGAGCCTACACCTGTAGCATAGTATAATTGTGTTTTATTGTTTTACTGGGCTAATGATATGCAGGGAAAGAGCACCGCCGTCCCGAGTAAGGGGCGGGGTCGTTATAATTTGGTCGGCTTTGGCTGACCGTTGCTTTTTTTGCCACCGTACGGTGGAATGTTGCTTGCAGGTGCTGCGGAGCCGAGTGCTAGATAGAGGGCTGGAGCCCATGTTGCTGTGATGGACCTTGAAGGCCGTAAAGAATAGTTGTTTTTATTTTGTCATGTGTGGCCGGCCTGCGAGCCGATGTATGTAAGACACTATTTTGTTAAGTGAACATCTGTAAGGCCATAAAGCTGTGTACCCTTTCAGTGTATTTGGTTTTCATTCCAGTGGTGTGGTTGTGGACATTCATGATTATTGGATTTAAGTTTTGGGTTCTTTCAACTTTTAAAAGCTTCTGCTAGAATGCTCTGTGTAGGACGAGTAGTCTTAATTGGATAGTTTGAATATTCTTATGTAACCCTTCCGACTGTCTGTGGTATATGGCATCGGGTTCCAGCTAGACCTTCTGTTATATGCCATGCAACAGATGGGGTGTTACAATTTGGTATCAGACTTCTGGTTACGGTCAGGCTTAACTGAATTCGTGGCGAATTCTTTTAAGGGGTGGTGAGCACATGTGTGCGTCATCGTTATAACATTAAAAAGAACCCATGAATGTCCACTTACAAATGAAAAATACTCGTGTTTGAGGAACTTGCGCGTTCCTATAATTGCTTTTTGCAATTTTTTTGGTCACTTATTGGTGTTTTGTATGACTATAGGTGACCGGGAGTGGCGCAGAGCCGACAAAACATCTGGTTTCTGAAGATTATAGTGCACCCAATGGCGTGCTTGAGACCCCTCTTTCGTTTGAAAACATAAGAAGGATCATTGAAATGGTGCTCGCTGTGACTAGTGCACAGCAAGGAAGTAATGTGCAACCCTTTGTCCCTGAGATGACTTCAATACCGGGTGGTGTGTTGGATCAAGTGACATTTAGAAGGCCATCAGGTCAGTCGTTGAACATGTGCTTGGTGCAGGGTACACACTCAGTTGATGAGTATTTGCAGCCGTTTCTTTTGATAAGCCGCTACCCATCCTTTGAGTTGGAGAATTAGCGGTCTATAGTTGAGAGATTCTATAGTGGTCTGCGTGACGAACTGTGAATTCTACTTCTAGGACCAAAACTATTGGGATTCCGAGCCTTGGTGGAGTCGGCTAGATCTTTGGAAGTGGATATGGGAAAAATTCACCAGATACCAGTGAGTAGGGTATCGAACTCTGCAAGTCCTATGAGGGGTGCATCTCGCAGAAGGCTGAAGAAGAAGGTTAGATCATCGACTAGCAAGGTTACTTACAACTGTCATACTTGTGGCAAGAAAGGGCACTTTTTCCAAGCTTGTAGGGATGGTGCTCAGAAGACTAAGGAATCTATGTCAGGAGCGGTTGAGGACTCTAGTGCTAAGAAAATAGAGTTCAAAGTGCCGGCTACCTCAAAGTCTGGATATCGTAGGTGGTATAAGAAGGCTGGGACTTCGGGTCCAGCCCCCCTTTTGGTGCTTCAGGGGAAACTACAGGCCGAACCTTGGGTGCTTGTTATTACTGCGGGAAGACGAGGCATTTTGCTCGTGAGTGTTGGAGCGGACGTGCAAAGTCCGAGAGTAAGTCTGAAGTGTATAACCTGGGCCAGTAGGAGGCCAGGAAGCTCACTGTCGTGGTGACAGGTACGATTTAAAGTTATAGCAGTTAACTGTAAATACATGTCGCCCTTGTGCATGTTAGCTTAGAACTATTTGTGTTGAGATTTGTCCTGACTTTCATTTATTTGGCGAGAGCACCGTTAATTTAGGGGGATTCGCGTTCCCGTTTGCCCAAAGGAATTGTAATGCATGTCGGAGTACCTCTTCCGATGGAAAAAGAGATAATGGATATGTTGTTGACTAATAGTGCTCAATGCACGCGGATAGAATCTGTTGCATTTAGATTTGGGTTGGGAGTCAAGAGTTTGACTTACGAGTGTTGTTGCTACCGTTAGGGGGGGGGGTTGGACGTAGTCTTTGGTATGGACTGGCTCTTGGAGCAGCAAGTATGCATTGGTTGTAATTGCTTGGAGGTCAGTTGGGAGCTAGTCGTGAGATGGCATTTGGGTGCGTGAAGGGGGTCGAGCAAGACGTATACGTCTACCCCTCAGGGGATCAAGGCAGTTCGGTCTGGGGGCAGAGCTGTTTGTCACTCGAGGGCAGACTTCGACGCCTAAGCCAAATCTTGACAGTATCCCAGTTGTGTTCGAGTATCCGGATGTGTTCCCAGATGATCTCCCAAGAGCCCCTCCTCAGCGGGAAATTGATTTTACTATTAAACTAGTATCGGGTGCCAAACCAGGGTTACGCTCCCTGTATCGGATAGCGCCAAGAGAGATGGCAGAGTTAAAGGTGCAACTACAAGAGTTGCTGGAGCAAGGGTACGTGCGTCCAAGTTCGTCGCCTTGGAGCGCACCGGTCCTTTTTGTCAAGAAGAAAGATGGGAGTTTGCAACTTTGCATTGACTATCGGGAATTGAACAAGCTTACGGAAAAAAATAAGTAACTGATACCGAGGATTGACGATCTATTTGATCAGTTGGTTGGGTCAACGTTGTATTCGAAGTTGGATCTGAAATCCGGTTACTACCAATTGAGGATAAGGGAGACGAACATCCCAAATACAAAATTCAGTACGCAGTTTAGGCATTACGAGTTCACGGTCATGCCATTTGGTTTGACCAAAGCGCCATCTGTGTTTATGGATCTGATGAACAGGACGTTCAGAGAGTACCTGGACAGTTTCGTGATAGTATTTATCGATGATATCCTGGTGTACTCGCAGTGCGAGGAGGATCACTGCAATCATCTTCACACAGTGTTGGAGACGTTGAGGAGAAACCAGTTGTATGCTAAGTTCTCCAAGTGTGAATTATGGTTATCCTTGATAGCGTTCCTTGGTCATGTTGTTAGTGGAGAAGGGATAGTTGTGGATCCGGCGATGATAGTGGCGATACGAGAGTGGCCTGCTTTGACTACGGTGGCAGAGGTCCGGAGTTTTCTGGGGCTTGCTGGCTATTACAGGCGCTTCATAGAGAACTTCTCGCGGATAGCACTATCACTCACGACGTTGACAAGGAAGGATCAAAAGTTTGTGTAGTCTCTAGAGTGCGAACAGGCTTTTGAAGAGTTGAAGAGACGGTTGACCACGATACCTATTTTATGTTCGCCAAGTGGAACCGAAGGATTCAAAATCTATAGTGATGCTTCAGGCAGTGGTTTGGGTTGTGTTCTGCTACAGCATGGGAGTGTGATAGCCTACGGTTCACAACAATTGAAGGCTCATGAGAAGAATTATCTGGTTCACGACTTAGAATTAGCGGCCGTGATATTTGCTCTAAAGCTATGGAGGCACTATCTGTACGATGTGAAGGTCAATATTTACACCGATCTTGAGAGCTTGAAGTACCTGTTAGATCAAAAGGATCTGAACATGAGGCAGCGGAGGTGGATGGAGTCCTTAGGGGACTACACCTTCAAGATTCATTATATGCCTGGGAAAGGAAATGCAGTAGCAGATGCGTTGAGTCACAGGACTCCTGCGCAGGCCAACTGGTTATCGTTACATGATAAGACATTGGTCTGTGAGTTGGAGGCTTTGGAGATATCTTACATCGACAAGCAGTCTGGTGCTGAGGAGAAATTGTTTTAGACAGAGGTGCGGTGTGACCTAGCTGAAAGAGTTAGGCGGGGCTTTGATTCAGGATAACAGCATGAAGCAGATCTTGGATGAATCTTTGGATGGGTCAAATTCCAAGTTTGCTGTTGAGGATAGGTTGCTAAGGAAGGACGATCGCCTATGCGTTCCTAGTGCAGATAATCTATGGATTTATTGAAGTCCCTACCTATCCCGGAATGGAAATTCGATGACATATCTATAGATTTTGTGCATGGTTTGCCAAAATCGCAGAAGGGAAACGATGCCTTTTGGGTGGTCATAGATAGGTTGACAAAGGTGTTTCACTTTATCCCGGTCAGGAAGGAAGATCCGGTGGAAAAGTTAGCCAAACTCTATGTGGAGAATATTGTACGATTGCATGGTGTGCCCCGCAGTATTGTTAGTGATCGAGATGGACGCTTCACGTCGAATGACTGGAGGTTGGTGCATAGTTTGTTGGGTACTAAGCTAAAGTTCAGCACAGCCTTTCATCCGCAGACGGATGGACAAACCGAGAGGGTCAACCGGACAAGGGAAGACATGCTTCGCATGTGCGTCCTAGATTTAGGAAAGTAGTGTGAGGATCACCTGTACATGGTGGAGTTTGCGTATAACAACAGCTCTCAGGCGAGTATTGGATTGGCGCCTTTTGAGGCCTTGTACGGGAGAAAGTGTCGCACGTCGTTGTCTTGGTTGGAGACAGGCGAGTCGAAGCTTTACAAATGTCAAGCAGTGGAATATGCCACTTCAGTGATTCAGATAATTCAAGAATGGTTGAAGATCGCTCAGGACAGACAGTCAAAGTACTATAACGCCAAACATAGGAATGTGGAGTTCAATGTTGGCGACTAGGTGTACTTAAAAATTAAGCCGTTCAAGGGTGTCTCACGGGTTCGACGCTTGAAGAAGCTGAGTTCGAGATACCTTGGACCATTTGCAATCCTTGAGCGTGTTGGCGAGGAGGCATATAGATTGAAGCTATCGACGGAATTGAGTGGGCTACATGACGTGTTCCACGTGTCGGTGTTGCGTAAGGCGGTGCAAGAGCCTTCGCCGATCATTGCGGACAATCAAGTACCGGTTGATTTTGAGTTGACGATAAGGGTCAAGCCAGTACGTATTGAAGATGTTGAAGTCAAACGACTCCGCAACAAGGAAGTCCGAATGGTTAAAGTCCGTTGGGATAATTGCGGACATGAGGATCCCTCATGGGAGCGAGAGAAAGCTATGTTGGAGGAATACCCCGAGTTATTCCACTCAGGTACATTTAGATTTGTGTACCTTTATTTAATTTCGGGACGAAATTCCTTAAGTGGGGGAGATTTGTAACGCCCTGAAAATTGTATTTGAGCTGGTCTCGTCCAAATAGGAATTTTGAATTCTATATAGAGGTACACGGCCAGGGACACAGACATGTCCATGGCCGTGTCAGGTTGTGTTGGTCGGCTGTGTCCCGAGAAGGACACGATAAGAAACACGGCTGATTGACATGGGCGTGTCTTGACCCGTGCCCGTGTTCTGCATTCGATGATCGCGCCTGGTTCGACGATCGTGCAAGCCGGTTGAGTTCGACGAAAAGTGTTTGGGAGGAACACGACAGGCGACACGGGCGTGTCGGGAGGGCGTGTCCCCCTGCGTTCGACGATCGATGAAAGGCACTCGACGATTGTCGAGTGACCCTCTACGTTCGACGATCGACGATTTTTGCTCGACGATTGTCGAGTGACACGGGCGTGTTCATACCCATGTCCCTACCCGTGTTCGGTTGGGTCGTTTCCATTGCCATGGCGGTTATATGTGACACGCCCCCTAGCTATGAGCGTGTCGAGGATCCGACACGGGCGTGTCGAGTGAGACATGGGTGTGTCGTAGCCCGTGTGAGTCTCTGTGTTCGACAATCGTGCCTGGATTGAGGCACACGGCCTGGGACACGGTCGTGTGCCAAGCCGTGTTCGGCCCAGGTTTGGGGATTTTTGAGCGGATCTGAGCCGTTCATTTTCTTTAAATAAGATCCAATGGCCCAGGTGGTTTCCTGCTCTGTTAAGGCCGGGAATGGGGGAGTTAACTCTTCATTTTCTCCAAGCCATTCTCTTTCCAAGGAGTTAGAAAGAGGAGGAAGAAGGCGGAGGATTCTGGCCGCCGTCGGAGCATCGGAGCACCGTTTTGAGATCTCAGAGCGGATCCGTGGAGGAAAGTTTGTTGCGAAGATTTCTATCCGCGTAGTTTTTCCATGGCGCCAAAGCGGACTACAAGGGTAACGATTCTCTAATTGAGCATGTGAAGCTCTCTTCCTTTTTGCATAGGGAAACCCGCTCTCGTGAGTGTGCGGTGAGTGCGTGGTGTTCCTTGGGATTGATGTGAATAGTCCCCCTTGTGTTGCATATAGAGTCTGGAATCGAAGTACAGGCATAGGCATTGTGTGTGAAGCCTACCTGGAAGTGTATTGTCTGGATCGGTGATGTTGCATTTGTTATGTTTTGCCGGAGAAGACTCCGTGCTTTGGGTTTTTCGGGTTTCTACGTGGTAGATTGTAACAGGTATCCTTGGGGATTAACTCCAAGGCGCACCCGAAAAACTGAGCGAAAACGTGTTCTGCTAACTTGGCGGTCAGGGAACCAGCCTTGAACATAACTGGGTTATGTGATTGTTTGTAAAAGTTTTTGGATCTGAGAGAAGCTTGACTCATGCATATGTCTTAAAGTGACTACGTGGTGTGAGCAACAGACAAGTGGAATTGGACCTAGGCTATGTGGTTCGGTGCGAGAGACCCGAAAAGGGGACTGGCCATTGGCATAGTCGGGAGCCTTAGATGGTGGTCAGAAAGGCTAATTGCTCATGTGGTTGCCATCTTTGGGTTGGTGGTGAAGACGCTAAAGTGTCAGGATTCACCGTTAATGTGCCCTAAGTGCACGGGGTGTTTGGCCGTGCGAGCCTACACCTGTGGCGTAGTATAATTGTGTTTTATTGTTTTACTGGGCTAATGATATGCAGGGAAAGAGAACCGCCGTCCCGAGTAAGGGGAGGGGTCGTTATAATTTGGTTGGCTTTGGCTGACCGTTGCTTTGTTTGCCACCATGCGGTGGAATGTTGCTTGCACGTGCTGCGGAGCCGAGTGCTAGATAGTGAGCTGTAGCCCATGTTGCTGTGCTGGCCCTCGAAGGCCATAAAGAATAGATGTTTTTATTTTATCATGTGTGGCCGGCCTGCGAGCCGATGTATGTAAGACACTATTTTGTTAAGTGAACATCTGTAAGACCATAAGGCCGTGTACCCTTTCAGTGTATTTGGTTTTCATTCCAGTGGTGTGGTTGTGGACATTCATGATTATTGGATTTAAGTTTTGGGTTCTTTCAACTTTTAAAAGCTTCCGCTAGAATGCTCTGTGTAGGATGAGTAGTCTTAATTGGATAGTTTGAATATTCTTATGTAACCCTTCCGACTGTCTGTGGTATATGGCGTCGGGTTCCAGTTGGACCCTTCTGTTATATATCATGCGACGGATGGGGGTGTTACACCATAGCCGTCACCAAGACACCTACCAGACTCAGTGGACACTGCTTCAGTCTGCTTACACAGCAGACACCTCCAGTTCCCATATCATGAGTCCACGACCATGCCAGCAAGGCAGCTGTCAGACTCAGTGGACCCAACTCCAGCCAGCACGTAGTTTCGGGCACAATCTCCAGTCCACTTCTCCCAAACTCACAACTAAGGCACACAACTCTTCTGCCGAGCTCAGTAGACTGAGAAGCAGTCCGCGCTCCACAACGCGATCTCCCCGGACTGAGCCAAACATGGACCTGTTTCAGAACCAACCAAGTCCACACCACTGGCCACAAGGGCCAGTCCGCACTTACTGGCTGACGCTGGATCCAGTCAGCCAAACCTGGCGACCTCCTGCACCTGTCCGCACTGACTGGCGATCTCTGCGACTTCCACTTTCCACTTCACCAGAGCAAGACCAAGGCTTCTGCCAAGCCGATCTGTCGTGCTCCAGTTCTTTAGTCCACTTCGTGCCGGACTCCGTAGATAGAATTGCTATCCGCCCGGTTACCTTCTGGGATCCAGCTGCTTGCAAAGCATAAGCCAGACTGGATAACTGCCGCTGCTGTCTATATAGTCCGCACAAACAGACCGCCCAGGCCGCCACAGAACAAGCCATCTGCACCAGCGCTGCCGACCTGGCTGTTCGCCAACCCTGTCTGAATAGTCCGTGCAGATAGGTTGCCCATGTCTTCCATTCACCAACTTTCACTTCACGATTTTCAACACCTATGTCTGACAGGTTCTCATTGATGTGGGATAATTATGCTGCTACTGTAACACCCCCTATCCGTCACATAGCATATAGCAGTAGGTCCGTCCGGGGCCCAGCGTCGTATGCCACAGACTGACCGGGTGGTTACTTATGGAAACCATCCAGCGGATCTCAACGTCCTACACAGAGCATTCTAGCGGAAGCATTTTATAAAAGTTGTAACAAAGAACCCAGCATTCAAGCACGAATGTCCACTAACACGAATTATGAATGTTATACAAAATACCCAAAATAAGCCTTAAGGCCTTACAAAATGTTTCACTTCAAATTACATGTTTTACAAACCACGGCACGCAGGCCGGTCACACATGAATAAAGCTGTAAACACTTCCAAATAGGCCTTCAAGGGCCGGCTTCGCATTCGGGATTTAGCCCGCTATTGACCGCTTGGTCCAGCTGCACCTGCAAGCAACAAACCACCGCACGGTGGCAAAACAAGGCAACGGTCAGCTATGCTGAACAAATTATAACGATCCCGCCCCCAACTCGGGGCGGCGATGCTCCTTCCCTGCATTTCATTAGCATAAGCGAGCAATATATATATAGCCATTTCATCACAGACGTTGGCTCGCACGGCCACACGCCCCGTGCTCTCAGGGAACATTCTCGGTGAACCGGTCGATGTCACGTCAATTAAAGCCATAGACATTCCGGACTCACCACCGCCACTTGGACGGCCAAACCTATGAGCAATTTGTCTTCCTGGCCTGGGTCACGACAATTTAAGTCATTGACCGCCGAAGACCCTAATCTATGCCAACGGTAAGTGCCACGTGCCTTTAGGTCTCTTTAACCGAACGACATGGAACGGGTACGGTTCCATATAACCCGTGCTCACGTCGCAACGACAATTTAAGCCATTTGCGCAGGTCAAACTTCTCCCGAGTCCCATTTTCGTCACACAATTTCAGATAACTCGGTTATGTTCAAGTTGGCTCTCAGGCCTCCAAGTTGGCAAGATCTCGTATCCGCCCAGTTTTCCGGGTGCACCTTTGGGTTAGTCCCCAAGGCTCCCTGCTGCAATCTACCGCGTAGAAAACCCAAAAAAACAACCAATAGCACGGAGTCTTCTCCGGCATTATGCAATGTGATAAGTAAAGTTTGTTTTAAAGAAGATAGATTTGGTTTTATATAATCTTTTACGTATATAAGTCTATCTTTTTTTTTTACTTATATCCTGTGGATTAAGGCAAGAGTACCTATCACATAGGAGTATATTATTTTGTAGAAAATATCAAGGTCGTATTTTTCCTGCGATCGGTGTTAATTATTCTACTTTTGAGAACAGACTATTATTTTATCGAACGAACGGAGTGGAGTGTATATAAAAGAAAAAAAAATTTATATCTACGTGATTTTATTAAGATAGGGACTTAGAAGGTAGTCCTCGATTTCAGAATTACTTTGAGAGAATATTAATTCACCTATTAAAGAACAACTTTATTCCTTAATTACCTAACTTAACGAGAGGGTCCCTTTGGTAGCATCACTGACTCGAAAGTACGACCGGGGAGGCTTGCGTTTAAAACGGGTTAACGTAAACGTAGTGTCTCTTCACCTGGTATATGATCAATTAACAGAAAACCCTAGTTAGGATAACTAGAAAGTAGAGTTGAAATAGTTGAAAATAATATCCAGCCCAGAGCTCATCTTGACCATGTGCTAAGGGTTCTTAGCCTCTTCTCAGGATGGGGGCGGTATAAAGTGCAGAAAATAATATCTACCTATCTATCTTAATCCAGGACTTAAGCTTTCGCTTCGCCTTTCATTCGGGATAGGGTAGTAAAATCTAAAATTTTGCAGAGCTTTCGCACTATCTTAATCCAGGTCATAGGCTTTCGCCTCGCCCTTCATTCGGGATAGTATGAAATAATAAGATTTTGAAAATAATTTTAAAAGCAGTTTCACGCTATCTTAATCCAGGACATAAGCAGAGCTTCGCCTTTCATTCGGGATAGTATGAAAAAAATAAAGGTGAATAAAACAGTAAAATACTCAGAATTGAATTTGAAAGAGTCTATTTTATAAAGTTCAAAAATTATTACAACTTTCTAAAAAGCTGAAAAAAAACTAAAATATTACAACTTACAGAACTTTTGAATACTTGAAAGCTACTACCAGTTCCTTGTCAGAGAGCTGGGGAGTCCTAACAGTTCTTAAGGAAGCTGCTAGTGTTCGAATAATTCTACTCAGCCCTGCCCCTCTATTTATAGGAAAAAAATAAATGCTTTTGGAAAAGCACTTTTGAAAAAGTTGCCAAACAGCTTATGGAAAAGCTGCCAAACAGCTTTTGCAAAAGCTGAAAATCTACTTATAGAACAGCTGGCTATTGGACAGCTTGACACGTGGCGGTTTGGATATGGATGGAGCTGACTTGGCTGGCTGGATAAGAACTGCATCTGCTGTTGGAAAAGCAGCTGATGGATAAGCTGGCAGCTGGCTGATTGAAAAGCTGCTGGTGGGCTGCTGATGGAAAAGCTGGAGGGTTGGCGGGTAGCAGGTTGAGCTGGCGGGTTGCAGGTTGACGGGTTGCGGGTCCGAGTAGCAGGTTGCGGGCTGGCGGGTTGCGGGTCCTGGAGAGTTGGCGGGCTGGACTAAATCCATTCAAAAAATGCGCTGGCCTGGTCTCGATCCCAAGCAAACAGAGAGAACAACTAAACACCACTCCACTAGGCCAATTGATCTTTATTGTTTGAAACCTGCATATAATATATTTATAATATATAGAAATACAGATTTTATTATACAATAATTTTGAAAATCTTATATTATTTTAAAATATAATTATATTACTTACAAGATAATAAAAAATATTGTTTTAATAATATTTTACATTCGTAATAAAATTTTATTTAAAAGATAATATACATAATATTACTTATATAATATTACTAAATATTAATAATACTATACATATTATATTATAATTTATAAGTACAGTGTAATTAAGTAATATAAATTATATTAACTTTTATTATTATTATTATTATAAATATTTATTTAGAGAATAAAAAAAACAAACAATTTATTCAATAATTTACATAAACTTTTACAAATTATATTTAGAAATTAAACTAAAATGTATACTAAAATGTTTATAAATAACTACTCATCAAATACCTCCATACTTAATTTTTGCTATTCCAGAGCAAATGTAGAGTTGAGTATATTTACAAGTTATGAAATTTTCTATTTACTATCAATTTAATTCTTCAAGATAAAACATGTATAAACATCCGGTGAATAAAGAGTTAAATGCTTTCGTATATATATATCATTGATACCAGAGTTAGAATTTATAGCCATAAAAAGTTTTTGAAAATAAATAGTAAGCACATATTAAAATCAGATATAACAAGGATAGAGTGGCTTTATGACTACTATATCTTGTATGAGATATGTTGAAAAATTACAACCTATTACTTATGCTCTCTCAAAATTTTAAGCAAAGTTAATTCAATTTTGTAGTGGTTGTATGGGATATCAACTTGGTGGTTTTGCCCATGTAGGAGGTGATGAATTTTATCCTCTCACCTTTTTTTCATATTCATGCATTGTTACAACTATTTTAGGAAAATATTTTCCAAAATAGCAAAAAAAACTTTGCAGAATTGAACTTTGAATTAATTCAATGCATATGTTTAGGAGCACATACTCCATTTCATATGATCTTTTAATATTTATTGGATGTCTATGTTTACGGAATTTTTTTTTTATTCCCATGGACATAAGATCTTTTCTGTTCTAGGAGCACATACTCTTAGATGCTTGCGTGCGTAAAGAAACATGCCAAGCGAAATAGTAGGTAGGGGTTGTAAAAATAATTTTGATAAAAGATTTTGAGAGCAATGGTAATAGCTTGATATTTTCTATATTTTAACAAGATTGAAGTAATGATAATTACAGTCTAAAATTGTTTGGTGAACATAATATGATAGCTTCTATTGTATATATATGTATTTCTTTTGATATATTAAAGCAGGCTTGCTAAAAAACTAACTCCGATTGTAATGAAATTTTACAAGATAGGTTTAACAAGTTTATTCCGGATATTTATATCTATCTAGTTATGAGAAGGAGTAGTAAATTTGAAAATTGAATAAGTTGCATTTTTATCAACTCAGATTTTTGGAATATATTTACAAAGTATAGTTTTGGAAATTTTGACTTATTTTGGATGAGTAATAAAATAAACAATGTTTTTATTTTAAAAGGAAAGATATAACATAAAAGTGAGAAAAAAATTGCAGCTAAAAGCACCCCCATACTTATGTTAGGCATAGGTATGAAGTGAAAAATATGTACAGAATATACAAAAGCATAAAAGATGGAAATATACAGGTGAATTTATATTTCGAGGTTATGGAGTAGTGTTAGGGTTTCAGGTTCTTTTTGAAAAGGGTCCCCAGTAAAATATAGTTTTAAACGGTGCCCGTTTACTTTGAAAGTTCCTAGTTCAGGGTTAGAAATAAGAACGGTCCCATATGGCCAGATTTGTTTAACAGTATAGGGTCCGGTCCATCGGGATTTTAATTTTCCTGGAAATAATTTAAGGCGTGAGTTATATAGTAGGACAAGATCACCTGGTGAAAAAGATTTTGGAAATTTAATTTTCCTATTATGATAAAACTTAGATCGCTCTTTATAAAATTTATTATTTTCATAGGCATTTGCACGCCATTCCTCAAGTTCATTGAGTTGAAATTTACGTTGTTCGGCGGCTAAGTTTGTATCTAAGTTAAGAAATTTTAGCGCCCAGTATGCGCGATGTTCTAATTCTACAGGTAGGTGGCATGCCTTTCCATATACTAAATGATAAGGTGTACAACCGATCGCAGTTTTGAATGCTGTACGGTAGGCCCAAAGTGCATCATCTAATTTGAGGGACCAATCTTTTCGATTGGTATTTACAGTCTTTTCTAATATGCGCTTTAGTTCTCTATTGACTACCTCCACTTGGCCGCTTGTTTGGGGGTGATAAGCGGTAGCGAGTTTATGAGTAACTCCATATTTGGCTAACACTTTAGCCATCTGGGTGTTACAAAAATGAGTACCTCGATCGCTAACTATAGCCCTAGGCGTGCCAAAACGTGAAAACAAGGTTTTCAGAAATTTAACGACGACTCTCGCGTCAGCGGTGGGAAAAGCTTGCGCTTCAGCCCATCGTGAAACGTAATCGACCGCTACTAAGATATAACGATTTTTAAAAGAAGGAGGTAAAGGGCCTACAAAATCTATGCCCCACAGATCAAAAATTTCACATTCTAAGTAAAAGTTTTGGGGCATTTCGTCCCGACGGGAAATGTTACCTGACCGTTGGCAGCGGTTGCAAACACTTACCAATTTTTGAGCGTCCTTGAATAAAGTAGGCCAAAAGAATCCTGCTTCAAGGGCTTTACGTGCAGTCCGGTTGGATTGATAATGTCCGCCAGTTGGTCCTTCATGGCAGTGTCGTAGTACTTTTAGTCCTTCCTCGTTCGAAATACATCTTCTAATTACTTAGTCTGCACAGACTCGGAATAAATACGGGTCTTCCCAAAAGTAGTTTTTCAAGTCAGAAAAGAATTTCCTCTTTTCTTGAAGTGAAAAAGCTTTTGGAAGGACTCGGGCTACTAAATAGTTAGCCAAGTCTGCGAACCAAGGAGTAGAAGAGTTTGTTACCTTTTCGAATGCGAGGAGACTTTCTTCAGGGAATTTATCTTCGATGTCGGCTTCCACGAGTGTATCTGTTGCAGCATTCTCTAGTCGAGAAAGATGATCGGCTGCCAAATTCTCTGCGTCTTTCTTATCTCGGATCTCTAAATCAAATTCTTGTAATAAGAGAATCCAACGTAATAAACGGGGTTTTGCATCTGCCTTAGTTAGTAAATATTTTAAAGCAGAATGATCCGTAAAAACTATAACTTTTGATAGTGTTATATAAGATCTAAACTTATCAAATGCAAATACAATTGCCAGTAGTTCCTTTTCCGTGGTCGTGTAATTGGTTTGTGTGGATGTGAGAGTTTTACTTGCATAATAGATAGGATGAAAATATTTGTCTACTCGTTGTCCTAAGACAGCTCCTATCGCATAATTACTCGCATCACACATGATCTCAAAAGGAAAGGACCAGTCTGGGGCTACTAAAATAGGAGAGTTGATAAGTTTGACTTTAATAATATTGAATGCTACTAAGCATTCATTATCGAATATAAATGGGGCTTCTTTTTCTAATAAATGAGTTAACGGTTTTGTTATTTTAGAGAAATTTTGAATAAACCGTCTATAGAAACCTGCATGGCCTAAGAAACTTCGAATAGATTTTACATTTGTTGGAGGAGGAAGTTTTTCAATTATTTCTATTTTGGCCTTATCGACCTCGATTCCCTGGGAAGAAATTTTATGACCGAGAACTAAACCTTCACGGACCATAAAGTGGCATTTCTCCCAGTTCAACACTAAATTCGTGTCTTCATAGCGTTGAAGAACACGAGCGAGGTTATCTAAACACGTATGGAATGAGTCTCCAAATACGGAGAAATCATCCATAAATACTTCCATAACGTCCTCTACTAACTTGCCAAAAATAGCTAGCATACATCTTTGAAATGTAGCTGGCGCATTACAAAGTCCAAACGGCATTCGCCTATAGGCAAAAGTACCAAAGGGGCAAGTGAACGTAGTTTTCTCTTGGTCTTCAGGGGCTATAGGAATTTGTAAATACCCTGAATAACCATCGAGAAAACAATAATATGAGTGACCCGAGATTCGCTCTAATATTTGATCTATAAACGGTAGTGGAAAGTGATCTTTACGGGTGGCATCATTTAATTTTCGATAGTCGATGCACATCCTCCAACCCGTAACAGTACGTGTTGGAATTAGTTCATTATTAGCGTTTGGCACTACCGTTATACCGCCCTTCTTAGGGACGACTTGTACGGGACTAACCCATGTGCTATCTGAGATTGGATAAATAATTCCTGCGTCTAATAATTTCATTACTTCAGCTTTTACGACATCCTTCATATTAGGATTTAAGCGTCGTTGGGGCTGGATAGATTTACGAGGGTTATCTTCCAAAAATATTTTATGCGTACAAAAAGATGGGTTGAGTCCTTGGATATCAGAAATTTGTCATGCTAATGCATGACGATGTTGTTTTAACACTTCTATTAATTCAGACGTTTTTTTATCATTTAATTCGGCAGAAATGATAACAGGGAGTTTCGATTTGGCTTCAAGGAAAACGTATTTTAAATGTGCGGGAAGTGTTTTCAGCTCGAGGGTTGGTGGTTTTTCATATGAAGTTGGGGTTTTTAGAGTTGTAGAAGTTAAGGATATAAAAGGTTCTAAAGGGTCATCGGTAGGCATTTCTTGTGAAAGGGGTAAGTCTGCCAAGTCTGATTCTTCTACAGTTATTGAAAGTAAATCAGAATAGGGAAAACCATTTTCCTCAAAAGAGGCTTCCGCAAGATAGCAGGAATCGTCGTTTATTAAAGAATTTTTCATAGAGGGATCTATATCGATAGTAACCTCGTCATCCCCTACTCGTAAGAGAAGTCTACCGTTACTTACGTCTATTATCGCGCGAGAGGTTGCGAGAAAAGGACGACCGAGAATTATGGGAACATCGGCGTCTTCCTCTATGTCAAGTATAACAAAGTCTACCGGGAAGATAAACTTGTCTATTTTGACCAGAACATCCTCTACTATCCCTATTGGATATTTAATAGAACGATCTGCTAACTGGATGTTCATTTTTGTTGGGCTGGGGTTACCTAATCCTAGTTTTTGAAAGAGCGAGTAGGGCATTAAATTTATGCTAGCACCTAAATCTGCTAACGCATCTTTTATTAATAGATTACCGAAGAGACACGGGATGGAAAATCGTCCCGGATCGTTTAATTTTGGTGGTAATTTATGTAATAAAACGGCTGAACATTCGGCGTTAAGGAAAACTCTCGAAATATCTTCGAGTTTCTTTTTATTTGAAAGTAACGCTTTAAATATTTTGCGTATTTAGGCATATGTGCAATTGCCTAGCAGAAAGGTATATTGATTTGAATTTGTTTTAGCATTTTTAGAAAGTTTTTATATTGTTCATCTTCTCGTTCTTCTTTTAATTTAGATGGATAAGGTAAAACAACATGTGGGGAAGAAATTCGCGGGGGTTGAGGAGGCAGAGACGTAACAGGAAGTGGTGTAGGAAGGCTAACCTTAACTTCTTTTTCTACCCTAACGGGTGGTGGTAGCTCCCTGCCACTTTGTAGTTTAACGGCTTGTCAACTTGATGGGTTACTGGAATGTCCAGTATCCCGCGGATTTGGTTCCGTATTTCCTGGCAAATTACCAGGTTGGCGTTCCGATAACATTTTTGAAATTTGTCCAATTTGTGTTTCTAAGTTTTTAATTGATCCGGTCAGGTTCCGGATATTGGACTCATTAATACTGACATATTTCGTAAATATGTCTTCTATCGGGGTTGGCCTAAATTGGTGCGGCTGCGGTGGTGGTATTTGTGGTTGTGGGGGTTGCGGTGCAAATCCACTTGGATTTGCAATCGGAGGGCGTTGAGCATTATTGGGGTTGCTCCATGAAAAATTAGGATGTTTCCTATATCCTGGATTATAAGAATTATTATTATTATTATTATTATTTGGATTATAGGAATGTCTATATGAGTTCCCCATATAGTCGACTTCTTCATTATTATTAGTTGAATTAGGCGGATTCCAAGATGTAGAGGCGGAGGAAGCAGATATTCCTGCCAATTGTTTAGTTAAATTTTCTACTTGGAGTGCTAAAGTAGAAGAAGTGTCGAGCTCATAAATCCCAGCTTGTTTAGGGCATGACCTTGGCACGTTCCACTGGTATACGTTCATGGCCATCTCCTCAAAAAGGGTTTGAGCGGCCTCGGGGGTTTTGTTATTGAGCGTGCCCCCGGCGGCAGCATCAATGGCTTGCCTGGTTTGAATATTCAAACCATTATAAAATATTTGTACCTGGAGCCAAGTTGGCAGTGCGTGATGTGGACACCGACGTAGATATTCCTTAAAACGTTCCCAAGTCTCATAAAGAGACTCGAACTCGCCTTGCACAAAGGAAGAAATATCCGCACGCAGACGTGCGGTTTTTGCAGGTGGAAAATACTTTGTAAGGAATTTTTCGGTCATTTCAGCCCAAGTGGTAATAGATCCTCTGGGGAGAGAACCTAGCCACTGTTTGGCTTTCGTTCGTAGCGAAAAAGGAAATAAGCGAAGACGGATGGCATCATCAGTGACGCCATTTATCTTAAATGTGTCGCATATTTCTAAGAAGTTGGACAAGTGTGTGTTTGGATCTTCGTCGGGCAATCCATCGAATTGAACGGAATTTTGAATCATTTGGATTATACTCGATTTAATCTCGAAGTTATTATTAGCAATTGTTGGACGAACGATACTAGACCTGGTGTCATCTAAATTGGGTCGTGCATAATAAGACATGGTCCTTTGGGGGACCACCTCTGGCATTTGTTGTTGTTCTGCTGCCATTTCATGTACGTGTGTGGTGCCTACGGACTCTTCCAGATTTAATACAAGCTCTTGATTCAGAGATCGGAGGCGCCTGCGAAAGGTGCGATCGATTTCAGGATCAAGTTCAAGAGTTAAATCAGATGGAGTTCTGCGGGTCATACACTAAAAAAGACTTTTTGAGCAAAACAAAAACTTAAAAAGTAGGTTTTATATAAACACAGGTTTTATATAAACTATTTTTTAAAATATATCTAAACACACAAATACAAACACACGAAAAGACTTAAAACGGAAAATAACTAAAAATAGGTTTTTTATATAAAACAGGTTTTCTATAAAAGAGGTTTTATAATAAAAAGCAGTTTTTATTATAATCTGGTTTTTTTTAAGAAGAAATTTTTTATAAAATATGTTAAAATAGTAGGTTAGGTTTTTTTTTGTTAGAATTCGTTAGTGGTTTTATAAAAACAAAGTTCTAAATTCAGGGAATTTTATGTTTGTTTTATTTTTATAAAAACTAAGGTTTTTAAGTAACAAGAAAAAGAAAAGATAAAATTAATAGCGTTCTTTTATTTTCAAATATTAACACATATAAACTAATCCCCGGCAACGGCGCCAAAAAGCTTGATAAGTAAAGTTTGTTTTAAAGAAGATAGATTTGGTTTTATATAATCTTTTACGTATATAAGTCTATCTTTTTTTTTTACTTATATCTTGTGGATTAAGGCAAGAGTACCTATCACATAGGAGTATATTATTTTGTAGAAAATATCAGGGTCGTATTTTTCCTGGGATCGGTGTTAATTATTCTACTTTTGAGAACGGACTATTATTTTATCGAACGAACGGAGTGGAGTGTATATAAAAGAAAAAAAAATTATATCTACGTGATTTTATTAAGATAGGGACTTAGAAGGTAGTCCTCGATTTCAGAATTACTTTGAGAGAATATTAATTCACCTATTAAAGAACAACTTTATTCCTTAATTACCTAACTTAACGAGAGGGTCCCTTTGGTAGCATCACTGACTCGAAAGTACGACCGGGGAGGCTTGCGTTTAAAATGGGTTAACGTAAACGTAGTGTCTCTTCACATGGTATATGATCAATTAACAGAAAACCCTAGTTAGGATAACTAGAAAGTAGAGTTGAAATAGTTGAAAATAATATCCAGCCCAGAGCTCATCTTGACCATGTGCTAAGGGTTCTTAGCCTCTTCTCAGGATGGGGGCGGTATAAAGTGCAGAAAATAATATCTACCTATCTATCTTAATCCAGGACTTAAGCTTTCGCTTCGCCTTTCATTCGGGATAGGGTAGTAAAATCTAAAATTTTGCAGAGCTTTCGCACTATCTTAATCCAGGTCATAGGCTTTCGCCTCGCCCTTCATTCGGGATAGTATGAAATAATAAGATTTTGAAAATAATTTTAAAAGCAGTTTCACGCTATCTTAATCCAGGACATAAGCAGAGCTTCGCCTTTCATTCGGGATAGTATGAAAAAAATAAAGGTGAATAAAACAGTAAAATACTCAGAATTGAATTTGAAAGAGTCTATTTTATAAAGTTCAAAAATTATTACAACTTTCTAAAAAGCTGAAAAAAAACTAAAATATTACAACTTACAGAACTTTTGAATACTTGAAAGCTACTACCAGTTCCTTGTCAGAGAGCTGGGGAGTCCTAACAGTTCTTAAGGAAGCTGCTAGTGTTCGAATAATTCTACTCAGCCCTGCCCCTCTATTTATAGGAAAAAAATAAATGCTTTTGGAAAAGCACTTTTGAAAAAGTTGCCAAACAGCTTATGGAAAAGCTGCCAAATAGCTTTTGCAAAAGCTGAAAATCTGCTTATAGAACAGCTGGCTATTGGACAGCTTGACACGTGGCGGTTTGGATATGGATGGAGCTGACTTGGCTGGCTGGATAAGAACTGCATCTGCTGTTGGAAAAGCAGCTGATGGATAAGCTGGCAGCTGGCTGATTGAAAAGCTGCTGGTGGGCTGCTGATGGAAAAGCTGGCGGGTTGGCGGGTAGCAGGTTGAGCTGGCGGGTTGTAGGTTGACGGGTTGCGGGTCCGAGTAGCAGGTTGCGGGCTGGCGGGTTGCGGGTCCTGGAGAGTTGGTGGGCTGGACTAAATCCATTCAAAAAATGCGCTGGCCTGGTCTCGATTCCAAGCAACCAGAGAGAACAACTAAACACCACTGCACTAGGCCAATTGATCTTTATTGTTTGAAACCTGCATATAATATATTTATAATATATAGAAATACAGATTTTATTATACTATATTTTTGACAATCTTATATTATTTTAAAATATAATTATATTACTTACAAGATAATAAAAAATATTGTTTTAATAATATTTTACATTCGTAATAAAATTTTATTTAAAAGATAATATACATAATATTACTTATATAATATTACTAAATATTAATAATACTATACATATTATATTATAATTTATAAGTACAGTGTAATTAAGTTATATAAATTATATTAACTTTTATTATTATTATTATTATAAATATTTATTTAGAGAATAAAAAAACAAACAATTTATTCAATAATTTACATAAACTTTTACAAATTATATTTAGAAATTAAACTAAAATGTATACTAAAATGTTTATAAATAACTACTCATCACAATGCAACATCACCGATCCAGACCAACATGTCCGGGTAGGCTTCACACATCATGCCTATGTCTGTTCTCGCTTACGGACTCTAAACAACGGGGACTTCACATATCTACCCGAAGGAACGCCTCCAACTCTCCGCAAACTCGCAAGAGCTGGCTTCCTATGCTAAGAAAGAGAGCTACTCATGCTCAAGATGAGGATCGTTACCCTTGCGTTCCTCTTTGGCGCCATGGAAAAGTAATCGGATGAAAACCACCGCACTAGCGTTGCCTCCGTGGATCCGGAGTCGGCTCGCGATTCGGAGCTCCGAAGCTCCTCCAATGGCGGGATCTAGCTCCTTCTTCCTCCCTTGGCTCTCCTCTCTCTCTAAGGTTTTAGAAAGATGAGAAGTTATGAAAAGTAAGGGTTTTCCAAGTCCATTCACGGGTATATCCCTTCAGGAACAACCCCCAGCCGTTGGATCTTCAGTTAAAGAAAAGAACGGCTTCGATTCGGGGCTGAAATGCCCAATCTGGACCGAACACGGCCTGGCACACGCCCGTTTCCAGGGCCGTGTGCCTCATTCGCCGTCAAAATCGAATCACCTGGAAACTCACACGGGTATCGAACGCGCCCGTGTTCGAGCTGACACGCCCGTGTTCCACCTGACACAGCCGTGTGGCCGGCCGTGTACCCCATCATTTTTCCCCAAAATCAACCCGAGCACTGCACGGGTTCTAGGACACGCCCGTGTCCTTGCCTGTGTCACCTTGACACGCCTGGGCTCCAGGGCCGTGTACACGGTCTCCACACTCGACACGGCCTCGGATACGCCCGTGTCCTAGGCCGTGTGCCTTGTCTCGACGATCGTCGAGCAAGATTCGTCGACTTCCAGGATGAGTGTCGACACGGGTTGACACGCCCTGTGACACGCCCGTGTCGCAGGCCGTGTGCCCACTCTCGATGCATCGTCGAGCGAATCTCGTCGACTCCCCGGGACGATCGTTGACACGGGTCGACACGCCCTGCGACACGCCCGTGTCGCAGGCCGTGTGCCCAGTCTCGACACAATGTCGAGACCAAAGTGTCGACTTCCCGTCTTAGTGTCGACACAGGCTTGACATGCCCTGGGACACGCCCGTGTCCCTGGCCGTGTGCCTGCAGCCAGAACTCAAACTGGCCCAAAACGTCACACTTTTGCTCCTTTGAGTTTTGGGGCGTTACAACTCTCCCCCTCTTAAAAGAATTTCGTCCACGAAATTATATAAAGGAAAGACAGGTACAAAACCAAAATTTGTACCTGAGCGGAACAACTCCGGATACTCGTCAATCATAGTCTGCTCTCGCTCCCAAAAGAGCTCCTCACGACCGCAATTGTCCCACCGGACCTTGACCATCCTGATCTCTTTATTGCGTAGTCTCTTGACCTCCGAGTCCTCAATCCGCACGGGCTTAACCTTTGTCGTTAGCCCACTATCCACCGGCACTTGATCAACCGCGATCACTTGCGTAGGCTCTTGCACCGCCTTCCGAAGTACCGAAATGTGGAATACATCGTGTAAACCACTAAGCTCCACTGAAAGCTTCAACCGATAGGCTGCTTCACCAACTCGCTCCAGAACCTCAAACGGTACAAGGTACCTCGGGCTTAGCTTTTTCAAACGCCGCACCCGCGAGACACCCTTGAATGACTTGATCTTTAAGTATACATAATCACCCACAGCGAACTCCACGTTCCTGTGCTTGGCATTATAGTACTTTGCTTGCCGGTCCTGAGCGATAAGCAACCTCTCACGAATGGTTCTCACCAAAGAAGTAGCATCCTCCACTTCCGATCGCTTATACAACTTAGACTCACCCGTTTCTAACCAAGATAACGGCGTGCGACATCTTCTACCATATAGGGCCTCGAAAGGAGCCATCTGAATACTCGCTTGGTAGCTGTTGTTGCATGCGAACTCCACCAAATAAAGGTGGTCTTCCCATTGCTTTCCAAAATCCAAGACACACATGCAGAGCATGTCTTCCATGGTTCTATTGACCCTCTCGGTCTGCCCATCTGTTTGCGGGTGGAAGGCTGTGCTGAATTTCAGCTTTGTTCCCAACATTTGTTGCACCAGCCTCCAATCATTGGACGTGAACCGCCCATCTCGGTCACTCACGATGCTGCGGGGCACACCATGAAGTCGTACTATGTTATCCACATAAAGCTTTGCTAACTTCTCCACCGGATCATCCTTCCTATGCAGAATAAAATGCGACACCTTCGTTAATCGATCCACGATCACCCAAATGGCGTCGTTCCCCTTTTGCGACCTTGGCAAACCGTGCACAAAGTCCATAGAGATGTCGTCAAATTTCCACTCCGGAATAGGCAAGGACTTAAGAAATCCTCCCGGCTTTTGGCACTCCGCCTTTACCAAGGCGCAAGTTTGGCACTTGGCTACGTATAGCGCCACATCCTTCTTTAAACCCGGCCACCAAAATAGTTTCTTCACATCACGGTACATCTTCGTGCTCCCCGCGTGAATCGAGTACTTGGTATGGTGCGCCTCGTGCAACAACTCCACCCGTAAATTGCCCACACTTGGGACGCACAAACGACCGTCTCTCCAAAGTAATCCGTCCTCCACGACGAATTGGGAATTTGACCCATCCAGAGCCTCTACCATGAACTGCTTCATATGAGCATCCATATCCAAAGCCTGCCGAATACGATCAGCCAGGTCATATTGGACTTCAGTCCAATTCAGAACTGCTTCAGCACTTGATTGTCTATCCACACAAACAATCTCCAACGCCTCCAACTCCCGCACCAACCGCTCATCATGCACCGATAGCCAATTGGCTTGAGCTGGGGCTCGGCGACTCAACGCGTCCGCAACCGCATTCCCTTTACCGGGCACGTAGTGGATCTTGAATGTATAGTCCCCCAGGAACTCCATCCATCTACGCTGCCGCATATTCAGATCTTTCTGATCTATCAAATATTTCAGGCTCTTGTGATCGGTGTAGATATCAATCTTCATACCGTACAAATAGTGCCTCCACAGCTTCAAAGCAAAAATCACGGCCGCTAACTCCAAGTCATGGACCGGATAATTCCTCTCGTGCACTTTTAGCTGTCTCGAGCCATAAGCTATCACGCTTCTGTGCTGCAGTAGCATGCAACCCAAACCGCTGCCCGAAGCATCGCTATATATCTCATAGACTTCAGTCCCAACCGGTGAACTCAGCACAGGCGCCGTGGTCAACCGACACTTCAACTCCTCAAAAGCTCGCGCGCACTCCGGCATCCAAACGAACTTATGCTCCTTCCTCGTCAAAGTAGTGAGAGGTAACGCTATCCGCGAGAAGTTCTCTACGAAGCGCCTATAATAGCCGGCAAGCCCCAGAAAACTCCGGACTTCCACTACAGTAGCAAGCTCAGGCCACTACCGTATCGCAACAATCTTCGCCGGATCCACAGCAATACCCTCTCCACTTACTATATGCCCGAGGAACGCCACTGAGGATAGCCAAAACTCGCACTTCGAGAACTTGGCATACAACTGATTTCTCCTTAGCGTCTCCAACACCAAATGAAGATGCTTGAAGTGATCTTCCTCACTTTGCGAGTACACCAAAATATCGTCGATGAAGACGATCACGAAATGGTTCAAGTACTCCCTGAAAGTCCTGTTCATCAAATCCATGAACACTGAAGGCGCATTAGTCAGCCCAAACGGCATGACCGTAAACTCATAATGCCCGTATCTCGTACTAAATGCTGTCTTCGGGATATCACTCTCCCTTATTCGCAGCTGATAGTACCCAGACTTGAGATCTAACTTCGAGTACACCGTCGACCCGACTAACTGATCAAAGATATCATCAATCCGAGGGATCGGGTACTTGTTCTTCTCAGTCAGCTTGTTGAGCTCCCGAAAATCAATACATAGCCTCAAGCTTCTGTCCTTCTTCTTAACAAAGAGGACCGGTGCGCTCCAAGGCGAAGAACTCGGGCGCACATACCCTTGCTCCAACAACTCTTGCAGTTGAACTTTCAGCTCCGCCATTTCCTTAGGCGCCAGCCGATAGGGAGATCGTGACACAGGCTTTGCACCTAGCACTAGCTCAATCGTAAAATCTATCTCCCGCTGAGGTGGGGCTCCAGGAAGATCTGCAGGGAACACATCAGGGTATTCTGATACCACTGTAATACAATCCAACGCGAGCTTCGGCTTTGCAACCTCCACTAGTGTAAAGAACAGTTCTGCTCCGGCACGAACCGCCTTCACCACCTGAAGAGCAGACATCAACGTCTTGCTCGACCCCTTTAAGCCCGTAAAAGTCGTCTCACGACTTGCTCCCAGCTTAACTTCCTTGCTACCGCAATATATATGGGCTTGCTGCTCCGAGAGCCAGTCCATGCCAAATATGATGTCGAACTCCACCAACGGAAGTAAAGACGCCTGCAGGTCGAACTCCTGCTCCCCAATACGAATCTTAACATCGCAGATCCTATCCGCTCGCATCGAACACCCATTGGGCAACAACACATCCAACTTATCCTCACCATCGAAGAAGGGACTCCGATGCGTGATATAAATTCTTCGGACAAGAAGGAGTGTGAAGCTCCCGTATCGAAGAGTGCTCGTGCCGGGTTTTCACAAATCAATACAAATCCTAAACAAGCAGTGGTAAGGTAACATGTGCATAACAAGTATTTATGGAAATTGACTTGCTATAAATTAAATCGTACCTTTCACCACATCGGCCTGTTTGATGGCCTCCTGTTGGCCAAGATTATAGACCCTTGGTTGGGCCGGAGCATAATGGGATGCGGTCGACTCCACCGCCTTTCCCTTCTCTTCATAAGTAGCTCCCGGACTTCTCTCGGACTTAGGATATCCGCTCCAACAATCACAGGCGAAATGCTCCGTCTTTCCACATGTAAAACACGCGCCCGGGGTTCGACTCGTAGTCGCCCCAGAAGCACCAGAAGGAGCTGGACCCGAAGTCCTATGCTTCTTGAAAGACCTCCGATAGCCGGACTTTGAAGTAGTCGGCACTTTGAATTCAGATTTCTTCTCACCCAAGCTTTTCTTTGCTTGTACGTTCTTCATGTCCTTCTCCAAGGACCGGGCAGTATTGACCAAGGTTAAGAAACCCTACGTCATCGGCCCCGAGAGTAGTAGTCTTAACTCATCTCTCATGCCTTCGTAGAAGCGATTAGTCTTACGCTCCTCATCCATGATGGTGGAGCTAGCATATCGACTCAAACGAGTGAACTCATGGAGATATTCATCCACGCTCCTCTCACCCTGAACTAACTTCAGAAACTCATTCTCCATCGAAATCCTCTAAGTAGAAGGGAGGTATCTTGCTAAGAACAATCCCGAGAACTCTTCCATCGGAACGTCTATAAGTTGTCTACCTCTCAAATGATGCAGCTCCAATCCTTCCCACCACATCCTCGCTTCACCGTCCAGAAGGAACGTAGCGATGGTGGTCATTTGCCACTCCTTTGTCTCCGTTGCTGTCATGACTCTATTCACCCTAGAGAGTCAGTCTTCAGCCTGAGATGGGGTTCCCAACCCCGAGAATAACGGAGGGTTAAAGCTCATTACATGCTTGAGCTGCCTCTCAGTTGCCCTCCTTGGCACCACCGGTTCCACAACCACTTGCTCCACTCTCCTCGGCTCAGCCTCTTGAAGAGGTTCTTGCTCCATCGCAGGAGCGGGCTGCTGCGTTTGCCTTCCAGGCTGCGCATTTATCACGGCCAACACCGCTTCAGCCACCAACCGTATGTTCTCAACCGATAGAGGTGTTGAGGGAGCAACATCCGGTGCACTACTAGCCTCAGAAACTCGGCGTTCTGACGGCCCAACACCACTTCTGGTCACCTATAGTGGTACAAAACACCATTAAGCAACCAAAAAAAATTGCAAACAGCAATTATAGGAACACACAGGTTCCTCAAACACGAGTATTTTCATTCCTAAGTGGACATTCATGGGTTCTTTTAGCATTATAACGATGACGCACACAATGTGCTCACCACCCCTTAAAAAGAATTCGTCCACGAATTCAGTTTAAGCCCAACCAAAACCAGTAGTATGATACCAAATTGTAACACCCCCTATCCGTCACATAGCATATAGCAGTAGGTCCGGCCGGGGTCCGACGCCGTATGCCACAGACAGACCGGGTGGTTACTTATGGAAACCATCCAACGGATCTCAACGTCCTACACAGAGCATTCTAGCGGAAGCATTTTATAAAAGTTGTAACAAAGAACCCAGCATTCAAGCACGAATGTCAACTAACACAAATTAGGAATGTTATACAAAATACCCAAAATAAGCCTTAAGTCCTTACAAAATGTTTCACTTCAAATTACATGTTTTACAAACCACGGCACGTAGGCCGGTCACACATGAATAAAGCTGTAAACACTTCCAAATAGGCCTTCAAGGGCCGGCTTCGCATTCGGGCTTTAGCCCGCTATTGACCGCTTGGTCCAGCTGCACCTGCAAGCAACAAACCACCGCACGGTGGCAAAACAAGGCAACGGTCAGCTATGCTGACCAAATTATAATAATCCCGCCCCCAACTCGGGGCGGCAATGCTCCTTCCCTGCATTTCATTAGCATAAGCGAGCAATATATGTATAGCCATTTCATCACAGACGTTGGCTCGCACGGCCACACGCCCCGTGCTCTCAGGGCACATTCTCGGTGAACCGGTCGATGTCACGTCAATTAAAGCCATAGACATTCCGGACTCACCACCGCCACTTGGACGGCCAAACCTATGAGCAATTTGTCTTCCTGACCTGGGTCACGACAATTTAAGCCATTGACCGCTGAAGACCCTAATCTATGCCAACGGTAAGTGCCACGTGCCTTTAGGTCTCTTTAACCGAACGACATAGAACGGGTACGGTTCCATCTAACCCGTGCTCACGTCGCAACGACAATTTAAGCCATTTGCGCAGGTCAAACTTCTCCCGAGTCCCATTTTCGTCACACAATTTCACATAACTCGGTTATGTTCAAGTTGCCTTTCAGGCCTCCAAGTTGGTAAGATCTCGTATCCGCCCAGTTTTCCGGGTGCACCTTTGGGTTAGTCCCCAAGGCTCCCTGCTGCAATCTACCGCGTGGAAAACCCAAAAAAACAACCAATAGAACGGAGTCTTCTCCGGCATTATGCAATACAACATCACCGATCCAGACCAACATGTCCGGGTAGGCTTCACACATCATGCCTATGTCCGTTCTCGCTTACGGACTCTAAACAACGGGGACTTCATATATCTACCCGAAGGAACGCCTCCAACTCTCCGCAAACTCGCGAGAGCGGGCTTCCTATGCTAAGAAAGAGAGCTACTCATGCTCAAGATGAGGATCGTTACCCTTGCGTTCCTCTATGGCGCCATGGAAAAGTAATCGGATGAAAACCACCGCACTAGCGTTGCCTCCGTGGATCCGGAGTCGGCTCGCGATTCGGAGCTCCGAAGCTCCTCCAATGGCGGGATCTAGCTCCTTCTTCCTCCCTTGGCTCTCCTCTCTCTCTAAGGTTTTAGAAAGATGAGAAGTTATGAAAAGTAAGGGTTTTCCAAGTCCATTCACGGGTATATCCCTTCAGGAACAACCCCCAGCCGTTGGATCTTCAGTTAAAGAAATGAACGGCTTCGATTCGGGGCTGAAATGCCCAATCTGGACCGAACACGGCCTGGCACACGCCCGTTTCCAGGGCCGTGTGCCTCATTCGCCGTTAAAATCGAATCACTTGGAACCTCACACGGGTATCGAACACGCCCGTGTTCGAGCTGACACGCCCGTGTTCCACCTGACACGGCCGTGTGGCCGGCCGTGTACCCCATCATTTTTCCCGAAAATCAACCCGAGCACTGCATGGGTTCTAGGACACGCCCGTGTCCTTGCCCGTGTCACCTTGACACGCCTGGGCTCCAGGGCCGTGTACACGGTCTCCACACTCGACACGGCCTCGGACACGCCCGTGTCCTAGGCCGTGTGCCTTGTCTCGACGATCGTCGAGCAAGATTCGTCGACTTCCGAGACGAGTGTCGACACGGGTCGACACGCCCTGCGACACGCCCGTGTCGCAGGCCGTGTGCCCACTCTCGACGCATCGTCGAGCGAATCTCATCGACTCCCTGGGACGATTGTCGATACGGGTCGACACGCCCTGCGACACGCCCGTATCGCAGGCCGTGTGCCCAGTCTCGACACAATGTCGAGACCAAAGTGTCGACTTCCCGTCTTAGTGTCGACACAGGCTTGACACGCCCTGGGACACGCTTGTGTCCCTGGCCGTGTGCCTGCAGCCAGAACTCAAACTGGCCCAAAACGTCCCCCTTTTGCTCCTTTGAGTTTCGTGGCGTTACAGCTACAACTTGAATTGTGGGGCCAGATTTAAGCCATGTTGCTGCTGCCTTCGACTATTTTCCCCTAACAGGCCACTCATCGACGATGAGTGATTTTGATGGGGGGGGAGCATTAATGGCGACGTTGTCCCGCCACTGCTTCATGATAATGTTGCTGATGCGGCAGTTAATCCACGACATAGAGAGTTTATTGATTGGGACGATTGTTGCAGCAAGCTTGAAGATGGGATTCTATCGCGACATTCATCGCCAACACCGCGCCCCGCAATATGTTATGCACACTGTCCGCCGTTGTTGTTACCCTCTTATAAAAATATATGATTATAAATTAAATATTTATAATTATATATTTTTAAACATTTTTATTGTCGCATTTTATTTATGCATTGTACTGTTGTTATTTCATGTTTAGGATGGGTTCGTATAACCATCTAATGTTAATTTAATTTTGAATGGTGGAGATTGAGTGGTGTAGCCTATAAAAGGCCATGATATTGAAGGATTAAGTTGAAGTTGAAAAAAATGAAAATTAAAATATAGTTCTTTCTAAGGATTCCTCTCTCTTGCTCCCTCCCCTCGCCCTAGCCGCCGACCACCCTCTTCCCCTTCTCAAAATTTCGGCCACCACCATCTCTTTCTCCTCTTCCCCCTTCAAGACCACCACCCAAACTCTCCCTCTCCAAAATCTAAAACCGGCCACCCCGCTCTACCTCCAAAACCTTGCAGCACCTCCTTACCCCTCTCTTCCTCCAAAACTGTGCAGCCCCTCCTTCCCTTTATCCAAGCCGCCAACCACCCACCTTTCTCCCTCTCTTTCCAAACACCCTTTGGTTTCAGCCAAATACAAGTCACCACCCATCTTCTTCCCCCTTGGAAGATTTTAGCCTCCTCCGCCTTGATAAATAGGCCACCAACTTTTCTCACTCCTCTTGAAATATTCGACCAAGAAGGTTCTCCCTCTCCTAGGGTTTTTGCAAAGGAAAACAACTTGTACCTTCATCATCTGGTGCGGATCTGTAGCATTGAGTGGAAATAGACCCTACCCCCGTCATTGTGTGATTCCTCCATTCATCTTATGGACGGATTTCTTGGGATTGGGTTACGGTTTATAAACCTCCTCTTGTGTGATTCTTCTTTGTATTTGTGAGAGTTGGTGGATTAGATGGCTAGTGTTTTGTCCGAATATGTACAAAATAGTGCCTTAAAAAATCTGAATTTCAGGCATTATATATCTGAATATTTTCGTATAAATCGGATCGGGTAGATCTCGTGAATGCTAGTAGAAATCGGGTTATTTAACCCTTGATTTCTTCCTGAGTTCAAGTGATTTGGACTTCCTCTTATAAATTAATTTGGGATTGATTTTGGACTTTGTTGAAATAGTTGTTTTAGATCGGATATTCTCTTATTGCGTTTCTGATTGCTTTGCGGTGTTGGGTACATTGGAAAATATGTACCTGATTTGAAGAAGCCTCACCCTACTCAATGATATACATCAAGGTGTATTTGATGTATTTTGAGTTACCTTGTGCAGGTTAAGTATTTGCAGGAAAAGCATGAAAAGTTTCTAAGTCCATGTGTCGACACCCAGAAGAAACGTGTCGACACTTAAGAAGACTTGTGTCGACACCCAGAGAAGCAGTGTCGACACTTGGAATAATTGTGTCGACACCTGGGATGCAGAGTCGACACCAGAAGGAAAGTGTCGACACATACATGCTGTGTCGACACATAATGAAGAAATGTCCAGAGAAGCTGTGTCGACACTTAGAAGCAGTGTCGACACCCAGAGGAACTTTGTCGACATCAGAAAGTGTCGACACTAGGAGGCTGTGTCAACACTCAGCAAACTTCAACAGAGTTCAAGTACAAGTGTCGACATAATGAAGAATGTGTCGACACACAGTAAAAGACTCAACACATGAAGAAAGTGTCGACACTAGGAGGCTGTGTCGACACTCAGCAAATTTCAATAAAGTCTAAGTACAAGTGTCGACACAAAGAAGATGTGTCGACACACAACAAGTATCAACACAGAAGGCAAGTGTCGACACTAAGAAAATGTGTCGACACTCAGCGAGTATCAACACAATAAGATGTGTCGACACAAAGGAGTTTTGTCAACACTTACAAGAATTTAACTAAGTACTAAAGTACAAGGAGTTGTGTCGACACACAATATCAGTGTCGACACATGTTAAAGCAGCAGTGTCGAGAAGCAGATTCTACAACACAAGGAGTTGTGTCGACACCATGAAGGCTAGTGTCGACACTTAGTCTACTTGTGTCGACACTTAGTCTATAAGTGTCGACACTTAAAGACAGCCTGTCTCGACACTTTCAGACAGTTATATAAAATTCAAGAAGTGATTGGATGACTTGACAGCTGCCATTCCAGCCGGTCTACTGCAACTGTCAGAACTGTCAGAAGTCTGTTAGAAACCGGATCAGCCGGTCACCATGAAGAAAGACTATATAAAGACTTATTCTGTCAACAGCAAAGGATGATTAACAATAAGAGGTGATCAAGGAATCATTGAAGTACAACACAACTAGAAGAAGACCTTCAAGTGAAGATCTAAGAATTTGGAGAGAGAGAGCTCCTTCCAAGAAGACAGCTGTTGAACCCGGCTGTGAAGTAAGTTTCAGACTGAGTTCTGATTCTTAAGTTAGCAGTGATTGAAGATCAGCTGCATAGAGACTCAACACTATTGTGTTCTAAATTCAAGAAGCTTTGAAGAAATCCAAGGGTGGTTGATCTCAGCAAAATTCTTCCAAGAACTCATCAAGAAACCTGTCAACTCTTCTCTCTTATTCTGAGTTGTAGGTTTATACTTTGTAATCTTAATTTCTTGTAGGATCCTAAGGGATCTGAGTTGTAAGCCTGAAATTATAAAGGCTGAGTGGTAGGGCCTGTGTGCCTGAGTGTAGGAGTTCCATTTCTCTGAGTGTAGGCCTTGTTGAGGGCTGAGTGTAGGCCTTAGTGAAGGCTGAGTGTAGGTATTTGTGAAGACTGAGTGGTAGGGCCTTGGGCCTGAGTTGTAGGAACCTGGTTGGGGTTCTGAGTGTAAGATCTGAGGATCTGAGGAATAGTGGAGGAGTTTGGCCGAATCTAGTACACTATTAGATAGGCAAAGGGGGAAAGTGGATGTACCCAGACCTTGGGGAACCACTATAAAACTGTGTGTACTATGTGTATGCTTTATTCTGTGATTTTTGTACTGTATTGCTGTGAAGAATTGTTTATAATTCTGTGATTCTGCCTAAAAGTACAATTAAACTAGATAGAGATGCAGTATGACTTTGCTGATAGAATTTGATAGGCTCTAGATTTGGATAGCAACATGAAGTAGATCATGGATGAGGCTTTGGATGGGTCAAATTTCTAATTTGGTGTTGTTGATGGACTGTTATGAAGGGACAGTCGTCTGCGCATCCCAAATATGGGTAAACTGCGGGTGGAATTGATGTACGAGGCTCATCATACCAAGTACTCAATTCACCGAGGGAGCACGAAAATGTATTGTGATATGAAAAGGTTGTTCTGGTGGCCAGGACTTAAAAAGGATGTAGCACTTTATGTGGCAAAGTGTCAAACGTGCGCCTTAATGAAGGTGGAGTGCCATAAGCCTGGAGGTTTCTTTAAGTCCTTACCTTTCCCGGAGTGGAAGTGCGACGATATTTCAATGGATTTTGTGCATGGGTTGCCAAGGTCGCAAAATGGAAACGTGGCCATCTGGGTGATCGTAGATCGATTTACGAAAGTATCGCACTTCATTCCGAATAGGAAGGATGATTCGGTGGATAAGCTAGCAAAACTCTATGTAGATAACATTGTTCGACTGCACGGTGTGCCCTGCAGCAGCGTGAGTGACTGAGATGGGCGCTTCATGTCCAAACACTGGATGTTGGTGTAACAAATGTTTGGAACCAAGCTGAGTTTCAGCACGGCCTTTCATCCGCAGACGGATGGTCAGACTGAGAGGGTCAATAGGATGATGGAGGACAAGCTTCGCATATGCATTTTGGATTTCAGAAAGCGGTGGGAAGATCACCTGTACATGGTGGAGTTTGCTTATAACAACATCTACCAAATGAGTATTCAAATGGCATCCTTCTAGCCCCTTTACGGTAGAAAATATCGCACGTCGTTGTCATGGTTGAAGATGGGTGAGTCAAAGCTGTACAAATAACAAGAAGTGGAAGGCGCCACTTCGTTGGTACAAACAATACGAGAATGATTGCTGATCACTCAGGACATGCAGGCTAAATACTATAATGCCAAGCACAGGAACGTTGACTGCGATGTTGACAACTAGGTATATTTGAAAATTAAGCCATTCAAGGGTGTCTCTCGGGTACGACGCTTGAAGAAGTTGAGTCCGAGGTACCTTGGAACATTTGAGATTCTAGAGCAAATTAGTGAAGCGGCTTATTGACTGAAGTTATCAGTGGATTTGAGTGGTCTACACAACGTATTCCACATATCGGTGTTGCGGAAGGAGGTTCAAGAGCCTTCACAAGTGATTGTGGTAGATCAGGTACCAGTTGATAATGGGTTGACGACGAAGGTCAAGCCCGTTCGCATTGAGGACTTTGAAGTCAAGCGACTTTGTAACAAAGACACCAGGATGGTAAAAGTCCGTTGGGACAACTGCGGTTATGAGGAGCTTTCGTGGGAGGGAGAGCAGACTTTGCTTGAGGAGTACCCCGAGCTCTTCTACTCAGGTACCGTTTAAGTTTGAGTACTTTCTATTCCATAATTTCGTGGCAAAATTCATTTAGGGGGGAGAATTGTAACACCACAAAACTCGGGAATGATCTGGTAGCTTCATAAGGCTAATCTGGGGCCTGATAAGGGTCACACGGCCTAGGACACGGGCATGTCCATGGACGTGTCCTGTTATGAGTTCGACGAATTTTCATGAGGTCGACAAAATACATTCGACGATCCTTGGAGTCAAGCTAGGTTGGGCACACGGCCTGGGACACGAGCGTGTCTCATGGCCTTATCCCGCTCGGTGTCAGCAGGGCAGTGTCGAGTGAGGTACACAGCCTAGGACATAGGTGTGTCAGAGGCTGACACAGGCATGCCAAGCTGTTACATAAGAGTGTCTCATGCTCGTGTCCTAGTTGTGACACGACGGTTTCCTGCGCCGCATGAGGAACACGCCCTGTGACACGAGTTTGTCGGAGGCTAATACGGGCGTTTCAAGAGTAACACGTGCGTGTCTGAGCCCGCGTCCTATTTTGTGTTCGATGATCATTTTTAGATCGTGAGACACGGCCTGTGACACGGGCGTGTCACATGCTGTGTTCGGCCCAGGAAAGTGATTTTCAGGGTGATTCATGGCCGTTCAATTCCTTCTAATAGGATCAAACGGCCCAGAGATCTCCCTGATGTTATAAGGCCGGGAGTTGAGGGTTAAACCCTCATTTCTCTTAGGTCATTCTCTTTCTAAAGAGTTAGAGAGTGGGGAGAGCAAGGAAGAACGAGAAGGAGGAATCCGGCTGCCGATGGAGCTTCGGAGCCCCAAATCGCAAGCCGAGTCCAGATCCGTAGAGGCAAGTCCGTTCAAGTGCTTTTCATCCGGCTAGTTTTCCATGGCGCCAAAGTGAACGTCTAGGGTAACGATTATCTTCTTGGACATGTGAAGTCCTATTCCTTTCTACATAGGAAACCCACTCTCGCCAGTATGCAGTGAGTGTGAGGTGTTCCTTCGGGTGGATATGAATAGTCTTCCTAGTTTTGCATGTAGAGTCCGGAATCGAAGTACGGATATAGGCGTGGTGTGTGAAGCCTACCCAGACAAGTTGGTATGGATCGGCGATGTTTCATTATGCATGAATAGCCGGAGAAGACTCTCTGCTGATGGTTGTTTTCTGGTTTTCTACATGGTAGATTGCAATAGTGAGCCTTGGGGACTAACCCCAAGGTGCACCTGAAAAACTGGGCATATGTGTGGTTCTGCCATCTTGGTGCCCTGGGAGCCAACTTGTACATAACTGGGTTATGTAAAATTATATGATTGATACTCGGTCTTCGGGGAAGCTTGACCCACGCCGATGACTTAAATTGACATGGCGATTGATGAGTCCACATTTTACACTGATTTTTGGACTCATCTGGGCTAGTTTTATCGTCTTAGCACTACACTTGAGAGCCTTTATTGCTTATATGTGCTTATGTACTTATTTCACGATTAAGTGCACTGTAGGCCCGTTTCTGTGTGCTTTCTGTGTTTCTATATTTTTGTTATTCTTTAGCCCTATCTCGGGGATGTGGTGTGCACGTTTTGGTGGCCTATCTGCCTCTTCTGCTGGTGCAGGGGTCGTGTGCATGCTCCGAAACTGCTCGGGAGACACCGACGATGCAGGAATACTGCGCACGACCACTGGACTTATTGCGCACGAACACTGGTCGTGCGCCCCTGATCGTGCGCATTACACTCCCTTTTTCCTAATCCTGTCTAGGTAATCGCATGAGCACTGGCCGTAGTGCGCACGACCACTGGTCGTGCGCCACTACTCGTGCACATATATGCTGATGCTTCTTGTCCAGGTTGCAGGTCTATTTGGAAAAGTCGCACGATCATCGACTGACAGTACGCACGACCACTAGTCGTGCGCCACTGATCGTGCACACTGCTTCTGCTGCCTCCGTATTTAAGGCCCTACTCCGCGATTTAGATGAATGTCTGTCATTTGCTGCGATCGGAGAGTGCACGGGAATCACCATTTCACTTCTCCAACTGCTCCATCACCTCCACCTTCGTCGGGAGGCCATTGCCAACTACTCCGAAGCTTTTCAACTCTCCGGCGAAGCCCTCCGCCATTGATGACTTCAACTCCAAGCTTTCCTCCGGAGTTGGTGAAGTAAACAACCTAGAGAACGGACTTAAAGGCCTTCAAGGTGACAGCTCGTTGGTATTGGAAGCTTCCTTGGACTGAGCCCAGACGCGGATTGACAACTCGCTACTCCGGCCACGACCCGCGGTGGATCTTCACTCTCTTTTGGTTTACTCCACTTCCCCTTCCTCTGTAGTATGAATATTTTGAGCAGTGTAATGAACACTTCCATCCATGAACATCAAGTTTATTTTATATCTAATGGAATGTTAGTTTTTTCTTATGCTTGTGAGTATTGTCTGTGAATGTGCCTCGCTCACCCCACATCCACTCCATTCCCGTGTCTTATCTGATTGCACTCCACATAAGAACACTTCAATCCGTTAGCTTCCCTTCCACTCGCCCAACAGAAGTTCGGCATCGCAGCCGACAAACCCACTCCACCTTGCGAAGCGGTGCCTTCGACCCGCATAGCTTTTACTAGTTCAGTAGATCAAACATCCACAATCTCCCAAGTCCTCTATTTCCTATTTTTTTCTATTCATAACTCTTATAACGATATTCTCTGTATTGTTGTCGTTCTACGCTAATTACATTCCTCAAGAAACCGACACTCGGGGATTTATTCCCAAAACTTTATTACTTGTGCGACCGGTGCGCTTGCCGATTTACACGTATCACGTTTTTGGCGCCGTTGCCGGGGAATGCAACTATAGAGCGACTCCGGATGACTAAGAATTTTGTTATACGAGTTGTATTGTTTTGTTTTGTTGTTTTTGATCCCTTTTCTCTTGTGTTGTTATTCCGTCAGATGGAATTGTTAGTTTTATTCGCAGAATCTATGCCAAGTAGTTGTATCCTTTATATTTGAAATCTCTGCAATGTGGGCCAATTTCAATATCCGTTGCCGTCATTGTGGAGACATCTCTCATGCTAGCGACAGATGCCCTCAGAAGTATAGTAGCCAGGAAATTCAGGAATCTACATATCGTAGACATAAGCCGGTTAGCTACCGACCCGCAAAGCCATTGTCGCACTACTTTTATTCGGCTTCAGCACCCATTGCACCGCCGAAGCCGGCTAAGTAGTGCCTTTTTTGTCGAAGCTGGGATCATGCATTGAAGGATTGTGCTGCTTACCTAGCTGAGCTAGCGGTGGATGACGAGCCGGATTTTCGGATTGTCTCTGAAAGGGGAAACTAGATCTGATATACTCTAGAGGGGGGGGGGGGAATAGAGTATATGGTGCTTTTTTTTAAAAACACAAAGAAAACTTTTTGCAAAGCTTTACAACAATTGTTGTAATGAGTGTAAGCAGGGAAGCATAAATAAAACTAAGCTATGCAGATATTAAGCACAAGAAAATCTAGGCCAGAAACAAAAAAGAAAACATGCAGAACCAGATGACACAAGGAAATATAGTGGTTCCCCAACTTGGGTACATCCACTCTTCTACCACCCTAGGTAGGAATCCACTGCAGGATGAGTTGATCAGGTGTCCTGGGCACCAATGAGCTTTTGATAAGGTGCTCAAAAACCAAATCAGATTTTTTGATCAGGTGTCTTGCCACCAATGAGCTTTTGACAAGGTGCTCAAAAACCAGCTTCAAACTTTTGAAGGGAGTTTGAAAAACCCTTTACAGAATGGGAGTGAGAGAGTGATGGCAGTCTTCTCTTTCTCAAGCAACTGAGAAGACTATGTGGATTCAGTGATGTTGTCAAAGCTCCCCCTGAGTCCTTGAAATCTTCAGGAAGATGAGCTTTGCTGAGGGTGATAGGCCTTCAAAGATAGATCTCCAGCAAAAGATGATTTCAGCAAGCTGAAATGTTGAGTGTCTGGAGTCTTGAGATGATGTTGGCCTTGAACACTTGAGAGCTGAAGAGATCTGAAAAATGTTTGAAAGCTTGATCTCTTTTTGATGAGTGTTCTTCTGAATTCTTGTTGACAGAAGATTGAGAGAGTCTCTGTGTATTGAGTTGTGTCCTGTTCTTGTCAATCTCTATTCTCTTGTTCTTGTCTATCTTCTTGTCTGATTCAAAAACATTCTCTCTTTTATTCTCTGAGTCTGAATAGAAAATGCTCTGTCAAAGATAGCCGTTGGTCTGAATTAATTACAGCATTAATTGCATAAAATGTTCTGAAGGAAAGTCCACTGAATTATTCCTTGAAAAAATCCCTTGAAACTTGCTCCAGAAGTAAATGAAAACGGCTGGCAGATCTTCTGAATTAAATGCAGAATAACTTCTATCTGATTTGAATTTGAATTCTGAAAGATAACTGAAATCGTCGAACTGAGCTCTGCTATCGTCGAGCTGAGCTCAGCGAACTGGAAAAAACAAGCAGCAAAGAAATCGTCGATCTGAGCTCAAAGATCGTCGAACTGAGCTCAGAGATAAGGATCCAGTGCAAAGTCAAAATCGTCGACCTGAGCTCAGCGATCGTCGAATGGAGTTCGACGATATTGAGAAGTTGAGCTCAGCGATCGTCGACCAGAGCTCGACGATATTATGAGGGTTGAGCTCAGCGATCGTCGAATGGAGCTCGACGATCTGTCAATAGTTGAGCTAGACGATCGTCGACCGGAGTTCGACGAAACGTCGAGCTGAGCTCGACGATTTGGACTTAGTCTCCAGAAAAACTTGGGTCTTCAGGGCAGCTTCCAAACCTAGACTCCTGATCCCTTAGACTCAATTCTAATTGACCTATTATCTATACAGAAGGTCAAAGCATAAATTCCTAGAGACATAGTGATCCTGACCCAAATTAGTAATAGGGTGTTCCAACAATCTCCCCCTATTTGGGTTAGGAAAACTATTTACAGACTTTGAAAAACAAACAACATCATACAGTCAGAAAAACATAAAACAACAATAACAAGACACAGAGCAGAACCATCACAGAGATATATATATGTATGTTATCCAGAAGGCAGTCAGAAAAACCAAAAGTTGTCACCTTACAGAGTTACTCCTTTTCTTTGCCTTTTACCATTTTAATTTCTCTGTTGGGATCTAAAGCTTGTTGTTTGGATCTGGTATCATCAGCTGCACCCAAATAAATTTGCTTTGAAGCCCTGGGAACCACTGCAGCTGGATGCAACTCCATGTACCTGTCTGCATCAAAAAATTTGCTGGAGGCATATCTCTCTAATTCTTTTTGCCTTTGTTCTGACATTGTAGATATGTTGGAAGTGTCTAGCCCTTGTTCTTTTGCTTTCTTTATCTGATCTAAAGCAGCCAGCTCTTTCATTCTTGCAGTCCAAGCCATAGGATTTTTCTCAGGGTCCTCAAATGGAACAGGTGGCTCATACCCGTTGGAAGCAGTATCTTGAGGAGTCCTGGTAGTTACAGTATCTTTGAGCTTGTAGGGGAAAGGACCAGAAGATGTATCAGCAGAAACATGTCCTCCCCTAGAGTAAGGATGCTGCCTGGAGTATCCTTTGGAGTAAACCTGAGTCTCTCTTTGGTTTCCCCTATATCCTCCCCTTCTAGAGTAAGACCCCCTAGACTGGCTTTCCCTTTGATATGTTCTTGCATGAGGTTGGTAGGGAGCCTGGCTTCTAGCAGGGCCTGATCTTGCAGAGCTGCCACTTGCACCTGCATCAGGTGGAGGTGGTGGAGGAGGATGATGGTGCTTGAACTGAGTGGAATCTTTATCAAACTTTCTTTTCTTCTTCATTGCCTTTAACTGGTTCTTAGAGAATTGCATCCAATGCTCAGAGATTGGGCAATTGTGCAGGATATAATAGGGGACATCATTGTCATCTCTGACTTTGGCAGGAGGAACTCTCTTCAAGGCCTTACTTCTTGCCTTTCTTTTCTTTGCAATTGTGGCAGATGAGTCATCAGAAGCAGTGTTATAATCCTCAGATTCAGAACTTTGGGCATCATACAATGCATCAATCTTCTTCATCAAATCTTCTTTCAGTTTAACAGCAGCTGATGGGGAAACAGATACAGAAGCAGGAGGAGCAACAGGAGCAGCAGCAGATGTAACTATAGGTACTGGAGCAGCAGATGTTACAACAGGAATGAGGGCAGCAGCAGCAGCTTCAGAAACAACAACTTCTACAGCAGGCTCAAAAGCAACAGCCTCTGTCATCAAAACATCCTGTGAAATGGGCTCAACAGCAGCAGATATAACTTCAGAGGTAGACACAACATTGTCTTCAGCAGCAGCAGCAGCAGTAACATCATAAGCAGCAGTCACTGACAGAAGAAAATCAGAAATGATTCTGGGGTCACAGCAAGAGAAGGGCACTAGAGCCTTGGACAAATCTTCTGACTGGGCAGCAAGAACCTCTGGAGGCTGGACAGGATATGGATCTGGGAGGCAGCTGAAGTAAGCAGTATCAAAAGTAGATAGCAAGGACCTTAGGTCTATTGCTAGTACTGGTGTAGCAGCAACAGCAGAAACAGACACAGCAGCAGAAACAACAGCAGGGGCAGCAACAGCTTCATAGGGCATCTCCCCCTGCCTGGATGCAGAGACCTGTGCATCAAGGCACACTGCTGGGGGTGCTGCTAGAGGAGTAAGGAAGGAGGAAAGCCTGGCAGAGAGAGCTGCCACTGATTGTTGTAGAGGAGCTAAAGAGGCCTCCATGAGAAGAGAGAGCCTAGGTGCAAGGAGCTCATACAACTGATCAGCAAGGGCTGGGAGATCTACATGCTCAATGAGAGGAGCAGAGGTAGAGGGTTGAGGGATGGCTGAGGATGCTGGAGGAGGAGGGCTGAAAGGTGGAATGAATGGCTCAGGAGAGGGGATGGTAGAGATGGAGGATAGAGGGATGGATATGGAGGGAGTGAAGGTGGGTTGATCAATAATCTGGTGGAGAAGGTCTTGGAAAGATGTGGAGGAGGATGGCAAATCTGGAGGAGAGGAGGGGGAATCATCCATGTAGGATTCATCCAAAAGTGTGAAGGATGGAAGGGATGGGGATGAGGTGACATCTGGAGGGGGATAAGAGAATAGGGGATGGAAGTGGTCTGCTGGAGGAGAGGAAATAGTTGCTGGGGATGGAATTGAGGTTGGAGATGGGCTGGAGATTGTAATGGTGGATGAGGCTGGAGTGGTGGATGGAGCTGGAGGTAGGGTTGAGCTTGGAGGAGGAGAAGCAGCAGCACTAGCAGCAGGCAGGTCTTCTGCAGGGGCAGAGACCTGGGGTGGAGTGACTCTTAGAGTCCTAGTGCCTGAAGGGCCAGAAGAAGAGGGCCTGCTGGGCTTGGAGATTTGCCTGTCCCATTTCCCAAAGAGGGCACAGGTGAGTCTCTTGGAGGCATTGATGTGCACTCCAGAGGAGACTAGCAGGGCAGGGCACTTAGCCTGGAGGAAGATTCCCAGTATTCTTCCAAAGTTCACAAATGTCTTGTTTATCTTTTTCTTCAACAAATCAAAAAATACTTCTCCCCAGTTCAAGCTTTTTCTATCTACCAGAGCTCCCATAAGGCAGAGCTGATATCTGGAGATTGTGTCATGAGCAGAATGCTTGGCCAAGAGAACCTTGCCTACTACATCAGCCATAAACCTGTATTCCACAGACAGGTTCCTCTTAAACAGCTTGCTAGGGTTCCCCTCAGGATGACCCATCCTGGCAAGAATATCAGAGAACTCATCTCCAGAGAGTTCAGCAGAATCTTCACCATTTCTTAAACCAAAAACCTCTGTGAGTACTGTTGGGGTCAGAGGTACCTGGGTGCCACCAATAGAACCAACTATGGTATTGTTGTCAAGGTTGTGGGCAGTGTATACCCATTCTTTAATCTCATCAGATGCAAGTTTGATTCTGGTTGTCATCAGGGCAGACAGTTGCTGATCTTTGAATAAGGTGAGAATATCCTGGAAGATTTGATCGGTTGTGTTGAAGGAGTCGAGATCGATGTCAAAGCCTGCATCAAATTTCATTGCAGAGAGTACAGCAACTGAAACGGCCATGGTACCTGCAAAAATCAACAGACAAAACGACCAAGGTAGAACTGTTTGGAGGGAAGAGAAGTTTGCAGAGAAATTGAAAGCGCAAGAGAGAACGACGACGAAAAAAGAGTTTTATATTAGGGTTCGACGCAGAAAAGGAAAGATAGTTGAACTCAGTTCGACGATCGAGGCTTCTAAAGGAATCTGAAGAGACTCCAAAATCGTCGATCTCCGTTCGACGATCTGGAAGGGCGTCGAGCTCCGTTCGACGATCGTTCAGTGAACAAAATCGTCGAGCGCCGTTCGACGATCGTTGACCGAAGGAGACAGTTCATACTGTCTGAGGGGCGCTGAACTCAGTTCGACGATTCTGGAAATCGTCGAACTCCGTTCGACGATCTTGGGGAAATCGTCGAGCGCAGTTCAGAGATCAGAGAAATCCTAGACACTAAGGAAAATCAGAATTTTGCCTAGTCTTGGTCATTTTTAGCTTTCAAAATCTTGGGGATTATTTAAGACTTCCTCCATCTAACATTCCTAACTGATTTAGGAAGAAGTATGTTTCTTTTCATCCAAAGGCTTGGTGAAAATATCTCCCCTTTGTAAATCAGTTGGGATATACTGCAATTCAATTTTATTCTTTTCAACATTATCCCTTAAGAAATGATGCCTAATCTCTATATGTTTTGTCCTACTATGGAGGACTGGATTTTGAGCTATGGAGATAGCACTTGTATTGTCACAAAAGATTTTTGACTTCTCTAAGTTGTAACCATAGTCTAGGAGTTGATTTTGAATCCACAGTATTTGTGAACAACAACTGCCTGCAGCCATATATTCAGCTTCAGCAGTTGAAGTTGACACAGATGTTTGTTTCTTGCAAAACCAAGAGACAAGTCTATCACCAAGGAACTGACAAGTTCCACTGGTGCTTTTCCTGTCAATTCTGCATCCAGCATAATCAGCATCAGAGAATCCAGTTAACTCAAATGCTGAATCTTTTGGATACCAGAGACCTAGATTTGGACAACTTTTAACATACCTGAGAATCCTCTTTACTAATGTGAGGTGTGACTCTCTAGGGCTAACTTGGAATCTAGCACATATACATGTAGCAAACATTATATCTGGTCTACTAGCTGTAAGATACAGTAAAGAGCCAATCATTGCTCTATATGTTGTCTGATCAACAGGTTTCCCATGTTCATCAGCATCCAATACAGCATTGGTAGGCATGGGTGTTTTCATACAAGATGCCTCAGACATGCCAAATTTCTTAACCAGCTCATTAGCATATTTGGTTTGAGAAATAAAGATGCCTTCAGCATGTTGTTTGACTTGCAATCCTAGGAAGAAGGATAGCTCACCCATGCTACTCATCTCAAATTTAGAATGCATTAGGTTAGAAAACCTTCTGCACAATTTTGAGTCAGTAGAACCAAAAATGATATCGTCTACATAGATTTGTACTAGTAGGGTATGGGACTTATGGGTTCTAATGAAAAGAGTTTGGTCTACTCTACCCCTTATAAAACCATTTTCCAAAAGAAAGCATGCTAGGGTCTCATACCATGCTCTAGGAGCTTGCTTGAGACCATATAATGCTTTATTTAGTCTAAAAACAAAATCAGGATGAGTTGGAGAGATAAAACCTGGAGGTTGTCTGACATAGACTTCCTCTTTGATGTCTCCATTTAAGAAGGCACTCTTGACATCCATCTGATAAACCTTGAAGCCTTTGTGAGCTGCATAAGCTAGAAAAATCCTGATGGCTTCCAATCTTGCAACAGGTGCAAAGGTCTGGTCGTAGTCAATTCCTTCTTCTTGAGAATATCCTTGGGCAACTAGCCTTGCCTTGTTCCTTATTATTACTCCTTGATCATCCAGTTTGTTTCTGAATACCCATTTTGTTCCAACAATGGAATGATCCTTAGGCTTGGCACTAGTTCCCATACTTTGTTCCTCTCAAATTGATGCAACTCCTCTTGCATGGCAATGATCCAGTGTGGATCTTGCTCTGCATCTTGAATGGACTGAGGTTCAATTTGAGAAAGGAAGCAGGTGTGCAACAGGTTTTGGTTGACCTGATTTCTGGTTTGCACACCAGCTGAGATTTCTCCAATTATTTGGGAAATTGGATGGTCTCTTGATGTTACTAAATCAACAGGGGGTGTTGATTGTTCACCAACCTGTGTTGTTGTTTCCTCTTGTGGTACAACAACTGGCTCTTCAGGTTGAGCTTCAATATGTTGAGCATTGCTTTCATCTTCACTGCTTTCATCCTCTTGAGCAACCTGTAGCTTGTTCATATCTTCAACTAGAGAGTGTTCCTGCAAAGGTTCTATGGTAGAAGAAATCTTCTCCTTGAAAGACATGTTAGTTTCATCAAAAGAAACATGAACAGATTCCTCAATTTTTAATGATGATTTATTATATACCCTATAGGCCTTGCTGATCATGGAGTATCCCAGAAACACTCCTTCATCAGCTTTGGCTTGAAATTTTGCTAGATGTTTCTTATCATTATTGTGAATATAGCAAATGCAACCAAAAATTTTGAAATAGTCAACTTTAGGTTTCTTCCCTTTGAGTAATTCATAGGGAGTCTTTCCCTTCAGTTTATGTATCAGGCTTCTGTTCAGCACATAGTTGGAGGTGTTCACTGCCTCTGCCCAGAAGGATAGAGGTAGATGAGCATCTGACAACAATGTAGTGGCAGATTCAATAAGGGTTCTATTTTTCCTTTCAGCTACCCCATTTTGTTGAGGAGTTCTAGGAGCTGAGAAAGTATGCCTGATCCCTTCACTCTGGCAGAACTCTTGCATAAGAAGAGAATCAAACTCTGTCCCATGATCACTTCTGATCAGGGCAATGTGAGTATTGAACTCAATCTTTATACATTTGAGAAACTCTGTCAGACACTTAAAGTTATCAGACTTCTTCCTTAGAAAGAACACCCAAGTGAATCTAGAGAAGTCATCTACAATCACTAAAGTGTAGGATTTCCCTCCTAGGCTTTGTACTGTGATGGGTCCAAATAGATCCATGTGTAACAGATACAATATCCTAGGTGAATCACTCTTATTAAGTGACTTAAAACTGTTTTTAGTTTGCTTGCCTAATTGACAAGCCTTGCAGAGTCCTTCCTTCTTGTAGGGGCCAGAAGGTAGTCCTCTAACAAGATTGTCCTTGGATAGCCTAGCAATAGTTCTAAGGTTTAGGTGTCCTAGTCTCTTATGCCATAAAACATTTGGTCTATAAACTGAATTGAATAAACAGATATCTATAGAAGTTGAAAGAAAATCTACAAGGTAGATGTTACCTTTCCTTTTACCTGTCAACACAGTTGGTGTTGTCCTCTGACTTGATCTTTGCATAGGGTTTTGCTGAAGGTCACCTGGTAGCCTTCATCACATAGCTGACTGATGCTGATTAGGTTGTGCTTCAGTCCTTCCACATATGCTACCTTCTTGAAGGTTACAGAACCAATCTGGACTTCTCCATATCCTTTAGTTTGTCCAAAGTTGGAGTCACCAAAGATAACTTTGGGTCCAAGCTTGGCTCTAAAGGAATTGAGGTTGTCCTTGTTCCCTGTCATGTGCTTAGAGCACCCACTATCCAAATACCATTGCTGGTTAGATGTTGGATAGGTCTTCACCTGCACATAAAGCAATTCACTTGTTTTTGACCCAGTTTACCTTGGGCCTAGGTTGATAACCTTTAAATTCAGAAATGAAAGACATCCCTGGCTGACTCTTATATCCTTCAGGATGATATCTCCTTGGAGGTAAAATCCATTCAGTATAAGGGTTAAATGTTTGGGATGAAGAACCCTCAGGATTCAATTTTGACTTGCCATTGAAAAAATTTCCAGAGCTCTGACCTCTGTTCGACGATCTTGGAGCTGAGTTCGACGATCTTGGGTCAGATCGTCGAGCTCCGTTCGACGGTCGACTATGGCTGAGGTCAGGTATATGGGATCGTCGACCAGCGTTCGACGATCTTGGCTTAGATCGTCGATCAGCGTTCGACGATTTGTCCTGAGATCGTCGAGCTGCGTTCGGCGATCGTCGATCTTCATTCGGCGATCGTCGATCTCCGTTCGACGATTTGTACTGGACTTTGGTTTTCTGAGGCAGATCAGAATTTTTCCTGGCAACCTCTACAACTCCCTTTCCCTTGTCAGAAATGAACTTGATAGGGGTTGTTAGAACAATAGGTTGGCTGGATGAGGCACCCAAGCCCAGTGTACTGTTGAATCTTGAGTTCACTGTGCTTGTGATGTCCATCAGCTTGATGCTTCTCCCATTGAGAGATTCTTCAAGCTTCTTGGCCTCAGAGAGTTCACTCTTCAGTGAAGCTATCTGTTCCCTATAGTTCTCCAACTCCTGAGAGAGTTTGAGGTTTTCTGATTTTAAACCACTTTGTTCAGATAGTTGCTTTCTGAGAGAGATGATCTCTTTCTCAGACTTTAGCAGGTCTAAACATAGTGCTTTAAATTCAAGTTTAAAATCTTCTGAAGTGAAATCAAAAGAGCTGATTACCTGATCTTCTTCAGGTTGTATCTCTGAGTGTCACAACCCGCATTTTCCCAGCATTTAAAACACTAACAGAGTAGGGGAAACTACGCATTGTGATGCCACGTCACGTAGGGGGCATCTACTGACGTTAAGGCAACTCATCGTCCCTCGCAACTTATAGAAATCATTTTTTTAATCTCAATATGATCCATAAATAATTTATGCACAATATGCGAAGCCGTGTCCCTCGGCTAGGTGGATCAACTAGTCCACGGTTTGAAAATATAGTTTTACGCAGTGGAAAAATACTTAATTTATTCATTTGGTGACCTAAGTGCTCGTGAAGACCAAGTGAGGTGCACCATGCAGTATCAGACGTCTAGATTTACTGTACATAAAAGTAGATTTATCATGCGCAGAAAGTAATGAGATTAACATTTCAAATCATGGTATGCAATGCTCCAACTGCCTTAGCATATCTAAGCAAGGGGGGCTCTCAAGCCAAGCCATAACTAATTGTTCCAGAACAAGAGTCCAAAAGCAATCAAAGAGTAACAACAGCAAGGTAGTAGAAAGTTTAACAAAGCGACACCATGGGCGTCAACACCTGACACGAACCCATGGGCCGGCAAGCTCAGAGAAAACCCTACCCCAAGAGGGTTAGAAAACGGCCACTGACGCAGCTTCCCACTAACACCTGCTACAGTCCAGAACCTGAGGCATTCAAAGAAAGAACACCTCAGAAACAAGTTACAAGCAACGAAGAAAAACAGGAAAGTAAGCAAACCTCCGTGAGACCGGAGGGAAACATTAGCTGCAAGGGTCAGATTAAACAAAACTAGTCATAATTAGAAATAGCATTCAATCGGAAAAGAGCCCGCCAAAGATGAGTGGAGACGGACAAAATCAAACTCACCACAGACAAAAAAACATTCATTTGAGATCATTAATCTTATTCAAATTAAAGAGACTGATCAGCTCAACAGAAAACAAAAGAGAAACTGTGCGGGGATAATACCATCACACATCGTCACAGCCCTCAGAGCGTCGCACCGGTGGCACCGCCAACATCGTGTACGACCTCTAACAGATTTATCATTTCAAAAGAGCATCGCACCGGTGGCACCGCCAACATCGTGTACGACCTCCAACAGATTTATCATTTTCTGACTCAACAAAGGCAAGAGATAAGACCTACCAGATAATAATTTAGGATTTTAAGAAACAAGATATGATATTGTAATGAGAAAGGGCTAAACGAACAAAAAAAAACTTAGCATTTGAAAACTCGCTAGGAGCATAAAGGAGAGAAAAGAAAACGTAACAAAAAGGAGAAGAGCAAGATCACCACTTGCCTCAACCACCCGAAACCGCACTTCGGAAGGCACCACGACGCAGATCGGCCCTAGCGAAGGCGAGAAAAAGAAATCTACAACATTAAGGTCGAAACGGAAGTTTAGGGCCAAAAACCCTAACAGAGAAATTCCATGAAAGAAGAAATACTCACCACGACCGCGTAGATCTCGGCGAGAGCTTTCCGAATCTATGTTCGGCTCGCGATTCCGAGCACCGGAGCTCCGTCGGCGGCGGTCGGAGGACTCCCGAGAAAAAGGAATTCGCCGAAAAGAACAGGGGAAAAGAAATGGGGGGGCTCGTTTCTTGCTTCGGGAGGAAAAACCTTATAGTAAAAATAATAATAATAATAATAATAATAATAATAATATCATTATTATTATAAAGTTTATAATGGTATAAAACCAAAGAAGAAAAAAAAGATGGCTCAGAGATCTCTGAGCTGAGCTCGGAGATCTCTGAGCTCGGAGATCTCTGAGCTGAGCTCGGAGATCTCTGAGCTGAGCTCGGAGATCTCTGAGCTCGGAGATCTCTGAGCTCCGCTCGGAGATCTCTGAGCGCAGAGATCTCTGAGCTCCGCTCGGAGATCTCGGAACGCAGAAAATCTAAAAAGGGTTAAATTTATTTAAGATTTCTATACTATTACGAAGACCCAAACGCGCGCCAAAACGGACGAAATTCGCATCCCAGGCGAATGTCGACGCTACGAACCCAACTACGAAGTCGGAATCAAAATCCGACGCACCGAACTCGAGTTATGGCCTAACGAAGTTACGGTAAATTTTAATTATCCGAATTTCAAACGTGGGCCGAGACTCCAAAAAAACAAAGCTCGGATTGCGACGAAACTCGACGAGCAAGTCAGAAATTATATAACTCAGCTTCCCGATGTAAAAGAAATTTCGGTTCCGACGCATATCCCAAAATCTAGCCGGTCAAACCTAACGGACGCCAAAAAAAACACAAACGGGGTCGCACCGTCAACTCACGGACACGTAACGCCCTTCCGCTATTATGACGTCAGCAGACAAAAGAATAATAATAGGAAAAACCGGGGGCGTTACAACCACTCCTCCTAAAAGAAAGTTTCGTCCCGAAACTTGACGTACGAACAGAAAACATTATCAGGACAAAAAAAATAAACGGTGCAGGAAGAAGAGTTTCACTTGGGATAATTAAATGAAGAGGTGCGGATGAGACTCCCGCATAGCTGATTCCAACTCCCATGTCGCGCTCTCGACGTCATGATTTCGCCAGAGAACTTTTACCATGGGAAAGGATTTCCTCCGCAACACACGCTCTTGAGTCTCTAGAATACGGACAGGTTCCTCAACATAAGACAAATTGGGCTGAATCTGAGGCACCAAATCGAGGACTTGACGATTGCTGCGGACACACTTCCTCAACTGACTCACATGAAACACATCATGGACACCAGGGAAGGTAGCAGGTAACTCTAATCTATAAGCAGACACTCCGATGCGCTCAGCGACCTGAAATGGCCCAACATATCTGGGATCCAACTTGTGGTTCTTCCCAAATCTTTTAACGCCTGGCACCGGAGAGACTTTCAGAAAAACACTGCTCACAACCTCAAACTCCAGATCTGCCCTTCTTTGATTGGCATACTTTTCATACCGCTCCTGAGCAACACAGAGCTTCTCCCGAATATTAGTCACCGCCTCTTCCATTTCCACCAAAGCTTCTGGACCTAACAACGGTCTCTCACCGACTTCGGCCCAAAATAAGGGAGTCCTGCAGTGCCTCCCATACAATGCTTCAAAAGGTGCCATCTGTAGGCTCTCTTGGTAACTGTTATTATATGCAAACTCCATCAATCTCAAGCGCTGATCCCATGCGCCACCATGATCCAGAATATAATACCTAATCATGTCCTCCACGATCTGATTCACTCTCTCCGTCTGACCATTTGTCTGTGGATGATAAGCGGTAGAATACCGGAGGTCGGTGCCCAAAGCTCCATGCAAGCTCTTCCAGAAACGCGACATATATCTTGAGTCCCGATCTGACACAATGTTTACAGGCACGCCATGCAATCTAATGACCTCATCCACATACAACTCTGCAATCTTCTCCATCGAATAGCCAACCTTGAAGGGAACGAAATGGGCACACTTCGTCAATCGGTCCACTATGACCCAAACAGAATCATGTCCACGAGGGGACCTCGGTAATCCAGTAATGAAGTCCATCGAGATACTCTCCCATTTCCACATGGGAACTTCCAAAGGGGTCAATTTTCCTCCAGGCCTGCCATGATCGGCCTTCACCCGCTTGCATGTGAAGCACTCCGATACAAATTTGGCGATGTCATTCTTCATGCCCGACCACCACACGATTTGCTTCAGATCTCTATACATCTTGGTGGAACCCGGGTGGTAAGCCACGCTAGATCCGTGAGCTTCGTTGCAAATCATTACTCGAATATCTCCCACCGCCGGGATACAGAATCTACCTCTATACAAGAGGGTGTCAAGCTCATCAATAGAGAAATCAGATAATTCTCCTTTCTTGGTCCTAGCTCGCAAGTGCTGCAAATCCGGGTCATCCTTCTGATGCAATCTCGTCAGAGAAATCCAAGAAGGCACCTCGGCTTCCCAGCCAGAGGGCTCGCCACGGCTCGCCACCGAAATATCCATCAAAAGAAACTCCTCAACCAAGGCTCGAACCGATAAATTAAATATCTGAGCCGTCTTCCTACTCAAAGCATCGGCCACCACATTGGCCTTACCAGGATGGTAGAGGATGTCCACTTCATAATCAGCCACATACTCCAACCACCGGCGCTGGCGCAAATTCAGCTCCTTTTGTGTGAATACATACTTCAGACTTTTATGATCTGTATAAATCTTACACACGGCGCCATATAATAAGTGCCTCCACAGCTTCAGGGCATAGATCACTGCCGCAAACTCCAAATCATGAGTAGGGTAGTTCTTCTCATGAACCTTCAATTGCCTAGATCCATAGGCGATCACCTTCCCCTCCTGCATCAAAACACAACCAAGTCCAATGTGTGAAGCATCAACATACACCGCATACTCCACTCCCTCAATAGGCAGAATCAGAATTGGGGCAGTGCACAACCTTCTCTTCAACTCTTGGAAAGCCTCCTCACACTTATCACTCCAAATGAAGGCGACATTCTTTTGCGTCAGACGCGTCATCGGAGCGGACAGCGTGGAGAAACCTTCCACAAATCTCCTATAGTATCCAGCCAAGCCCAAGAAACTTCTGATCTCCTTTGGTGTAGAAGGACTCTTCCAATCCATCACCGCTGAAATCTTGGCTGGATCAACAGAGATTCCATCCTTGCTCACCACATGTCCTAAGAAGGACACCCTAGACAGCCAAAACTCGCACTTGCTAAGCTTAGCATACATCTTATGCTCTCTCAGGACAGACAGAACCAACCCCAAATGATGGGCATGCTCCTCATCGCTGCGAGAATAGACGAGGACGTCGTCTACGAAGATGACCACAAAACGATCAAGGAAATTCTTGAACACACGGTTCATCAGATCCATGAACGCAGAAGGCGCGTTAGTCAAACCGAAGGATAACACGAGGAACTCAAAATGTCCGTGTCGGGATCTAAAAGCTGTCAGAGGAATGTTTGACTCACGAACCCTCATCTGGTGGTAGCCTGAACGGAGATCAATCTTCGAGAACCTGGTGCACCCACGCAGCTGGTCGAACAAGTCGTCAATCCGCGGCAAAGGATATCTATTCTTGATAGTCACCTTGTTCAGCCCTCGGTAATCGATACACAACCTCATGGAACCGTCCTTCTTTTTCACAAAGAGAACAAGAGCTGCCCATGGAGAGGTACTCGGTCTAATGAAACCACACTCCAGCAGCTCATCCAACTGAACACGTAATTCTTCTAACTCACGAGGCGCCATGCGGTACGGTGCCTTAGCAATGGGTCGGGTGCCTGGCTCGAGGCCTATAGAAAACTCCACCTCCCTTTCGGGAGGGAGACTGTAAAGCTTATCAGGAAAAACATCAGGAAACTCTCGCACCACCGGGATGCCCTCCACGGCTGGCTCAATACGAGAAGCTCCCAATGCACTGATAGAAACCAAGAAACCCTCACAACCAGATGCTAAAGCTCGGTGGGCACGTACCGTGGATATGATTGGAGATCCCTTTCGAGGAAGGCCATAAACACTCAATGGACGACCGTCTCCCAACTTGAAATCTAACCGCTTCTCCTTGCACTTGATCACGGCATCAAATTTGGACAACCAATCCATTCCAAGAATCACATCGAAGTCTGCCAAATCCAGCATCTTTAAATCTGCTAGAACTTGGACACCACCCAAGGAGATGGGGCACTCCCGGATACCCCGATCTGACGTAACCTGTTCTCCAGATGGAAACTTAACAGACAAGGCATCATCCAACCGATCAACAGGCCATCGGTGCCTGTCAACAAAACTCTGAGCGACGAAGGAGTGAGAAGCTCCCGAATCAAATAGGACACGCGCCCACTTATTTCTCACATTGAATTCACCTAAGCAAGTATGCATCCCCAAACAACTAGTAAGCTAAAACAAGAAGGAAGGGAACAAGCTAGGAAGAAGGAAACTGACCAGATATCACGTGTGCTGAAGCTTGAGCTTCATCTCTAGTCAACACATTAAGCTTGCCCTTCCCTTTGTCCACGATCCGCGAGGGCGGCGGCAAGGTCTGCAGAGGAACCGCTGAAGTCACGGTTTGAGAGCTTGGGCAGTCGGCCCTACGATGGCCTCTCTGCCCACAGAGAAAACAACACCCAGTTTTCCTGAAACACCGGGCCGCCTCATGACCGGGCTTAGAGCAGAAAGAGCATACCGGGATAACCTTGGGTGCGTCCTGAATCGCACTAATCCTCGACTGCTCCTGCGTATCGAGCCTCTTGAAACACTTTTCGAACGGATGACCCCGCTTGCCGCAGAAGCTACAGTGCCCCATACCCCTCTTCCTTGGGTCCGACTGTGATGCCTTTGAACTCTCTCGATCGTCCAACTTCCTCTTATCACTCTTCACCTGTTGTCCACGATTCTTTATCTTTTCAATAGACTCGGCCTTCAAAGCGGCCTCCACTGCTTCAGCATAAGTTCCCGACCCATAAGCACTAGCCCACTGCTGGATGTCGCCAGTGAGACCACTCAAAAACCGCTTAACCCTCCCTTCCTCAGAAGCCACCAATTCTGGGGCGAACCTGCTCAACTTGCTGAATTCAATCTCATACTCACTGACGGTGAGCTGCCTCTGCTTCAGATGCAAGAAGCTGTTCATCAATCGGTCGCGCTCAACCGAAGGGAGAAACTTCTTAAGCAACATGGCTTTAAACACCTCCCACGAGCATCCCTCGACAAGACTTTCCTTCTCCCTGATCCACCAACCTTTCGCCAGTCCCTTCAATTGATAAGCAGCCACCATCACCTTCGAAGCTTCGGAGATGCCTGAATAGAAGAACATCTCCTCCATGCCGATCACCCAATCATCCAAGGCCATGAAGTCTGCCCTACCATCATAGGTAGGAGGTCCCAAGCGCTGGAAGTGGGAAATGAAGTTCATCTCCGGTGGCAATGCCACTGGAGGCGCCAAAGGAGCAGGAACAGCTGGACTCACCACCGGTTCTCGCGCGACAGGTTGCTGCACCGCGGCAGCAGACACAAGGGACTGAATTTGAGTCTGCATCGCGTCTACCTGCCTAGTCAAGGCCTCATTGCTCTGACGCAGACTTTCGATCACGGACGTGCTCTGACCACCAGAAGACTCTCCCTCAGGCTGGGGAGTCGATCGCGTTGCTCTCCCACGACGCATGTCTACAAGATAGATGGTCATCAACTCAAAAACCGGCTTAAGGCACTTAAGCCAAACAAACACGAAAAAAAATATCCCGGGTCATTTTGGAACGGAAAAAAAATTTATCTGTTATTGCTGCTACCTTGCTCTGGAATTCCATGAAACAATGCTATGAACTTAACTAGGACGATATGAATGTATGACATGAGTGCATGAACATTTAAATTTCTTTTCAAATCATGTGTGTACATATGTCATCTGGTATGTCTTTAACTTGGCACGCGTGCTTATGCGATGATATGATTGTATGCAGTGCTATGCATTCTAGAAAGAGGCCTTAATGCATGTTATGAGCGGAGTACACATGCAATGTTATGCATCCCATACTACATAACATTACATGTAACGAAAAAAGAAAACGTGCTAATGGGCGTTCATGTAATGGTGGTTATGCATCCCATACTACATAACCGTCACATGTCACCTCCTATGATGGATCCATATACAACACATATTATGCATCCCATACTACATAATATGCCTTGTATACTTCTTATCATGCTATGAGTGTAGTGACTGTGCTTCGGTCAAGACATACCGATGACATATCGGTGTGTGTACAATGAAATGATCGCTTGAGGTTCTGCTTAGGGTAGCAGTCGTTCGGCTCACTCGCCAGACCACCCAACTACCTTTTTCACAGAACCTCCCTCTGATACCAACTGTCACAACCCGCATTTTCCCAGCATTTAAAACACTAACAGAGTAGGGGAAACTACGCATTGTGATGCCACGTCACGTAGGGGGCATCTACTGACGTTAAGGCAACTCATCGTCCCTCGCAACTTATAGAAATCATTTTTTTAATCTCAATATGATCCATAAATAATTTATGCACAATATGCGAAGCCGTGTCCCTCGGCTAGGTGGATCAACTAGTCCACGGTTTGAAAATATAGTTTTACGCAGTGGAAAAATACTTAATTTATTCATTTGGTGACCTAAGTGCTCGTGAAGACCAAGTGAGGTGCACCATGCAGTATCAGACGTCTAGATTTACTGTACATAAAAGTAGATTTATCATGCGCAGAAAGTAATGAGATTAACATTTCAAATCATGGTATGCAATGCTCCAACTGCCTTAGCATATCTAAGCAAGGGGGGCTCTCAAGCCAAGCCATAACTAATTGTTCCAGAACAAGAGTCCAAAAGCAATCAAAGAGTAACAACAGCAAGGTAGTAGAAAGTTTAACAAAGCGGCACCATGGGCGTCAACACCTGACACGAACCCATGGGCCGGCAAGCTCAGAGAAAACCCTACCCCAAGAGGGTTAGAAAATGGCCACTGACGCAGCTTCCCACTAACACCTGCTACAGTCCAGAACCTGAGGCATTCAAAGAAAGAACACCTCAGAAACAAGTTACAAGCAACGAAGAAAAACAGGAAAGTAAGCAAACCTCCGTGAGACCGGAGGGAAACATTAGCTGCAAGGGTCAGATTAAACAAAACTAGTCATAATTAGAAATAGCATTCAATCGGAAAAGAGCCCGCCAAAGATGAGTGGAGACGGACAAAATCAAACTCACCACAGACAAAAAAACATTCATTTGAGATCATTAATCTTATTCAAATTAAAGAGACTGATCAGCTCAACAGAAAACAAAAGAGAAACTGTGCGGGGATAATACCATCACACATCGTCACAGCCCTCAGAGCGTCGCACCGGTGGCACCGCCAACATCGTGTACGACCTCTAACAGATTTATCATTTCAAAAGAGCATCGCACCGGTGGCACCGCCAACATCGTGTACGACCTCCAACAGATTTATCATTTTCTGACTCAACAAAGGCAAGAGATAAGACCTACCAGATAATAATTTAGGATTTTAAGAAACAAGATATGATATTGTAATGAGAAAGGGCTAAACGAACAAAAAAAAACTTAGCATTTGAAAACTCGCTAGGAGCATAAAGGAGAGAAAAGAAAACGTAACAAAAAGGAGAAGAGCAAGATCACCACTTGCCTCAACCACCCGAAACCGCACTTCGGAAGGCACCACGACGCAGATCGGCCCTAGCGAAGGCGAGAAAAAGAAATCTACAACATTAAGGTCGAAACGGAAGTTTAGGGCCAAAAACCCTAACGGAGAAATTCCATGAAAGAAGAAATACTCACCACGACCGCGTAGATCTCGGCGAGAGCTTTCCGAATCTATGTTCGGCTCGCGATTCCGAGCACCGGAGCTCCGTCGGCGGCGGTCGGAGGACTCCCGAGAAAAAGGAATTCGCCGAAAAGAACAGGGGAAAAGAAATGGGGGGGCTCGTTTCTTGCTTCGGGAGGAAAAACCTTATAGTAAAAATAATAATAATAATAATAATAATAATAATAATAATAATAATATCATTATTATTATAAAGTTTATAATGGTATAAAACCAAAGAAGAAAAAAAAGATGGCTCAGAGATCTCTGAGCTGAGCTCGGAGATCTCTGAGCTCGGAGATCTCTGAGCTGAGCTCGGAGATCTCTGAGCTGAGCTCGGAGATCTCTGAGCTCGGAGATCTCTGAGCTCGGAGATCTCTGAGCTCCGCTCGGAGATCTCTGAGCTCGGAGATCTCTGAGCTCGGAGATCTCTGAGCTCCGCTCGGAGATCTCTGAGCGCAGAGATCTCTGAGCTCCGCTCGGAGATCTCGGAACGCAGAAAATCTAAAAAGGGTTAAATTTATTTAAGATTTCTATACTATTACGAAGACCCAAACGCGCGCCAAAACGGACGAAATTCGCATCCCAGGCGAATGTCGACGCTACGAACCCAACTACGAAGTCGGAATCAAAATCCGACGCACCGAACTCGAGTTATGGCCTAACGAAGTTACGGTAAATTTTAATTATCCGAATTTCAAACGTGGGCCGAGACTCCAAAAAAACAAAGCTCGGATTGCGACGAAACTCGACGAGCAAGTCAGAAATTATATAACTCAGCTTCCCGATGTAAAAGAAATTTCGGTTCCGACGCATATCCCAAAATCTAGCCGGTCAAACCTAACGGACGCCAAAAAAAACACAAACGAGTTCGCACCGTCAACTCACGGACACGTAACGCCCTTCCGCTATTATGACGTCAGCAGACAAAAGAATAATAATAGGAAAAACCGGGGGCGTTACACTGAGTCTGACTCTGACTCCTCTTCCTCTGAGTTGTGTTGTGAGGCATTGATTGCCATCATGCAGAACTCCTTTTCCTCTGCATCATCCTCATCATCACTTGAGCTGGAAGAGGCCTCTGACTCCTCTTCAGTCTCACTCCAGGATTCAGCAACAAATCCTTTCCTTGTGTGCTTATTTCTGCTGGAGGAAGGTTTGCTATTTCCATTCCTTTTGGAGTCCTTCTCCTTTCTTCTTTCTTTTCTGTCCCTTCTGTCCTTGTTCTTGCTTTCTGGACAGTCAGGAACCATATGCCCTGGTTTCCTGCAACCAAAGCAAATAGTGTCTTTGCTATTGCCAATGGACTTGTCATATCTTGGCTTGTCCTGCTCCTTGTATGATCTTCTTCTGAAGTCCTTTCTGGCCATCTTATAGAATCTTTTGGCTAACAGGCTGAGAAGTTCATCATTGCCTGTACCTTTTTCTTCAGGCAGATCCTCAGCTGCCTTAAATGCTATAGTCTTCTCTTTCCTTGTGGCTGGTGAAGCAGCCTTCTGTTCTTCTTCTCTGTTCTTGATGAGTAGCTCATAAGATTTGAGCTTACCCAACAAGGCTTCAGTTGTGATCTCATTCAGACTTCTGGCATCTTTAATTGGCCAGATTCTTGAATCCCAAGTGCTGGGGAAGCCATTAGGATCTTATCATTCAGTTCTGTCAGTGAGATCTCTTTGTCTAATGTCCTCAGTTCACTGACAATTAGACTCAATCTGTTGTACATTTCTCCCACTGACTCTGTTTCTCCCTTCTTAAAGTTCTCATATTGGGAGATGAGATGAGATCTTCTGTCCTTTCTCTCATCAACTGATCCTGAAACTATTTCTGAGAGCTTGTCCCAGATCTCCTTGGCTGAGTTGCATTCAGCTACTTTTTGAAAAATGTCATCTGACATTGTTTGAGCTAGAATGTTCATTGCCTTGGCATCAGCTACTTTCCACTTTTTGATGTCAGCATCTGTTCCTGATGGAGGTGGAACAGCATTTATGCTTGTGATCTCTGGAGGTCTTGGACACACTGTTAAGACAGAATTAAAAATATCTTCGTCAATAGAATTCATGTATAGTCTAATCCTTGCTTTCCAAAGTGCAAACTTTGACAGATTGCACACTGGAGGTCTGGTGCTAGCATAGTCTTTGTTTTGGGCCATGATTTGTGCAGACTAAATTTAATGATAAAATATAAAAAGAAGGATCTAGTTTGGGATCTTTGGGGTTCAGGTGTTAGCTTGTACAACCAAACAGATATGGTATGTTTAACCAACCTGGCTCTGATACCAATTGAAAGGGGAAACTAGATCTGATATACTCTAGAGGGGGGGGGGAATAGAGTATATGGTGCTTTTTTTAAAAACACAAAGAAAACTTTTTGCAAAGCTTTACAACAATTGTTGTAATGAGTGTAAGCAGGGAAGCAGAAATAAAACTAAGCTATGCAGATATTAAGCACAAGAAAATCTAGGCCAGAAACAAAAAAGAAAACATGCAGAACCAGATGACACAAGGAAATATAGTGGTTCCCCAACTTGGGTACATCCACTCTTCTACCACCCTAGGTAGGAATCCACTGCAGGATGAGTTGATCAGGTGTCCTGGGCACCAATGAGCTTTTGATAAGATGCTCAAAAACCAAATCAGATTTTTTGATCAGGTGTCTTGCCACCAATGAGCTTTTGACAAGGTGCTCAAAAACCAGCTTCAAACTTTTGAAGGGAGTTTGAAAAACCCTTTACAGAATGGGAGTGAGAGAGTGATGACAGTCTTCTCTTTCTCAAGCAACTGAGAAGACTATGTGTATTCAGTGATGTTGTCAAAGCTCCCCCTGAGTCCTTGAAATCTTCAGGAAGATGAGCTTTGCTGAGGGTGATAGGCCTTCAAAGATAGATCTCCAGCAAAAGATGATTTCAGCAAGCTGAAATGTTGAGTGTCTGGAGTCTTGAGATGATGTTGGCCTTGAACACTTGAGAGCTGAAGAGATCTGAAAAATATTTGAAAGCTTGATCTCTTTTTGATGAGTGTTCTTCTGAATTCTTGTTGACAGAAGATTGAGAGAGTCTCTGTGTATTGAGTTGTGTCCTGTTCTTATCAATCTCTATTCTCTTGTTCTTGTCTATCTTCTTGTCTGATTCAAAAACATTCTCTCTTTTATTCTCTGAGTCTGAATAGAAAATGCTCTGTCAAAGATAGCCGTTGGTCTGAATTAATTACAGCATTAATTGCATAAAATGTTCTGAAGGAAAGTCCACTGAATTATTCCTTGAAAAAATCCCTTGAAACTTGCTCCAGAAGTAAATGAAAACGGCTGGCAGATCTTCTGAATTAAAAGCAGAATAACTTCTATCTGATTTGAATTTGAATTCTGAAAGATAACTGAAATCGTCGAACTGAGCTCTGCTATCGTCGAGCTGAGCTCAGCGAACTGGAAAAAGCAAGCAGCAAAGAAATCGTCGATCTGAGCTCAAATATCGTCGAACTGAGCTCAGAGATAAGGATCCAGTGCATAGTCAAAATCGTCGACCTGAGCTCAGCGATCGTCGAATGGAGTTCGACGATATTGAGAAGTTGAGCTCAGCGATCGTCGACCAGAGCTCGACGATATTATGAGGGTTGAGCTCAGCGATCGTCGAATGGAGCTCGACGATCTGTCAATAGTTGAGCTAGACGATCGTCGACCGGAGTTCGACGAAACGTCGAGCTGAGCTCGACGATTTGGACTTAGTCTCCAGAAAAACTTGGGTCTTCAGGGCAGCTTCCAAACCTAGACTCCTGATCCCTTAGACTCAATTCTAATTGACCTATTATCTATACAGAAGGTCAAAGCATAAATTCCTACAGACATAGTGATCCTGACCCAAATTAGTAATAGGGTGTTCCAACAGTCTCCACTTCAACCTTGGGCAGCATCCCTTCTGTATCGGGGTATGTACCATTGCCATCTCTATGTTATGGATAAGACATCCCAGGTATGTGCACCGATACATGTGCTTATCCCTATTCCGACACTGCTATTTATACTCCTGAAGTGCATACATCACCTAGCATAGAATCATTTAGTTGTGGAGAGCCAGCGCTCAACGTCCTACCGAGCTTCGTGCCTTCACCTTCTTCTTTGCATAACGTTCTTTCTTCTTCTGACAGTGCTGTTGAGATTGAATCGCAGGTGGATATTAGCTTTTCCAGTGTTCTGTTAGATCCAGTCGAGGAGGATGACTCCGTGGCAGAGGTTGTGACATTCACCCCATGTGAGGATGCCCGAGGCATGGACGAGGCAGATGCAGCTTTAGAACATTCCTGCGCCAGCCTAGACAGTTGTATGGAAGCACCCACAATTCCACCGACGGTGGATGACTCCGGGATCATCCCCAAGAACGAGGTTCGTTTATGTTATTCTTCTAGTTTATTTCTTGACCCTGCTCTCGTGTCTACTTCCATGCAGGAACACATTGTGGAATTGGTCCAATCAGTGCAAGGGCCTGTAATGCGGCCTAGGACTTATTGTGACCAGATGCAGGTGGAGTTGGAGCCGATGAGCTTCCCAAGTTACTGTCTGCCCATGCCTGACACCTACGATAGGTATACGTATACAGGTATTAGGGCTTATGTTCTATCTCCATTCCGGTACTCGCTACCGCAGAGCGACCATGAACCTCTGCCTGAGCATTTCCAGTTTCATTCGCCCATCAGTTAGGAAATGTTCAAATTTTGAATTAGTCCTGTTGGGAGACAATAAACCCAACAGTTATCGAGGATAGTGTTTCCTTTGTTTAAATTTTTGTTATTTTCTGAGCAAGGAGACTACTATATTTTTGTGGGAGCCCATCTGGGAGCCGAATGTTTTTTTTATATATACTATTTGAACTGCTAATACAGGTATTTGGTCCACCTTAAGGACGGTAAACAAAAGGGCTTTCGGGAGACAACCCAAGTTGGACCGTTTGGTCCTATGCTGTGTTTTGATTTCTTTTTATATATTCATATATTCCTGTTTCCATATTTTGTTTGGCTGGCATCCTTCAATCGCAGGTGCAGGAATATTTGAGGCGCGACAACTTGGCCGCACTTGGACATCTCATTGCACGATTGGTATGCTCAATTTTGAGCATAGGTACTTCCTAGTCTAGCTTTTTATCATATCTGACATGCTGATTTTTACTAGTTGTTGACTTTAAGTCCGGGGGGGGGGGGGGGAGAGCATGCCTGTGGTCACTACACCACACTTTCTGTTGCATACCAGTTTCTTGTTTACTTATTTCTTGATTTATGTTGCACACACTGAATCACCCACATGAGTGCGCTCTTACCCACGCGCACAACCCGAGTCCAATTTATTGTTTTTGTGTAAACTTTAAAATAGTGGTACTGGCTTAGGATTTCAGGATTGAGTAGTTCGAAACTCATGCAGTGCTCCTAATCGAGTACTCATGGTTTGTGTAGAACTAGGATAGAATTAATTTTTCTTTATGCTCGTAGATTTATCTTTTTCTGCAAACGTAAATATTGTTTGTACTGCTCAAAATCTGAATCTGGGGTAATCGAATGATAATGTAGGAATGTGTGTAGCCGCCACTAGACTCGTATTGCTCGAGTCGGGAGGAAGGATCATCTTTCTCGGTGGCTAAGAACTTTCCCTAAGCTACTCTCGAAGCATTGGTGCACGGTTAGTCAAGCGTGAGCATGACGTAGGCCTTCATTTTGGCTAGTTTGAGCCTTGTTTAGCCTTTCCTACCTGTTAACCGTTGCATGCCAAATTTGTGCCTACCGTTCCTTTGATCCAGCTCCACTCACTTTCACTAAGGCCTAAAGCTAAACCCACCATCACAATCAAATGCTTGAGCTGATTTGTATTTACTGTTTTGTCGAGGTTGTGATAAGTGGACATTGTTTTTGGGGGTGCTGAATTCATTCACGTTTTTCTTGCTACGTTTGGGGATTGCTAGCGCAGAAAAGAAAAAAAATTTAACAAAAAATAAAAAGCCGATAAGCACAAAAGAGAAAAATATGAAAAAAAATTGCTTTGAGATTTCGATCCCCATCCTCTTTATTGATTTAGGTCGGCTTCAGCCGTGTCCGCACCCGGTTTTCAAGCTAAGTCTGGGGGGCGTGTGCCCCGTTCATTTCTAAGTGGCTGTATTGGTTTGGGTTTTATTTGCTCTCTTTGGTTGCATAAAGCCTTCATGTTTATCTTTGACTACCAAGCCTTCACCTAAGCCCCATTGTATCCTACAAGTCCTACTGATTCATGCTTGAGTCTCACCTGCACCGTGGAGAGAGTGTGAACGTGCAAGCATATTGTCCCAGAGATTGGTGGATTCCTTTGGAGGTGATCCTGAGTCCCGAACTTTGGCAATGCTCACCTTAGTGGCCTGCCTACTTTCTTCCTACACATGATCGCAAGATCCTCCAGAATTCTAATTTTGAGCAATTACAATATTTATTTACGTCTGTTGAATAGTTTAAACTACGTCGTATAATTAAAACGTTTTTTCTATTATATCTTCTATACACATGATGTATTTGATTTCTCGTCTTAGTTCTTTTTGAAATTTCTGAGCAGTTAGCTATTTTCTAGTCCACGGAGTGATGATTTACTCGGGACGTGCAAATGGTTAAGTCTGGGGGTGTGATGAGTCCACATTTTACACTGATTTTTGGACTCATCTGGGCTAGTTTTATCGTCTTAGCACTACACTTGAGCGCCTTTATTGCTTATATGTGCTTATGTACTTATTTCACGATTAAGTGCACTGTAGGCCCGTTTCTGTGTGCTTTCTGTGTTTCTATATTTTTGTTATTCTTTAGCCCTATCTCGGGGATGTGGTGTTCACGTTTTGGTGGCCTATCTGCCTCTTCTGCTGGTGTAGGGGTCGTGTGCGTTCTCCTGAACCGCTCGGGAGACACCGACGATGCAGGAATACTGCGCACGACCACTAGACTTATTGTGCACGACCACTGGTCGTGCGCCCCTGATCGTGCGCATTACACTCCTTTTTTCCTAATCCTTTCTAGGTAATCGCACGAGCACTGGCCGTAGTGTGCACGACCACTGGTCGTGCACCACTGCTCGTGCGCATATATGTTGATGCTTCATGTCCAGGTTGCAGGTCTATTTTTAAAAGTCGCACGATCATCGACCGACAGTGAGCACGACCACTGGTCGTGCGCCACTGATCGTGCGCACTGCTTCTGCTGCCTCTGTATTTAAGTTCCTGCTCCGCGATTTAGGTGAACGCCTGTCATTTGCTACGATCGGAGAGTGTGCGGGAATCTCCATTTCACTTCTCCAGCTGCTCCATCACCTCCACCTTCGTCGGGAGGTCATTGCCAACTACTCCGAAGTTTTTCAACTCTCCGGCGAAGCCCTCGACCATTGATGACTTCAACTCCAAGCTTTCCTCCGGAGTTGGTGAGTAGACAACCTAGAGAACCGACTTAAAGGCCTTCGAGGTGACAGCTCGTTGGTACCGGAAGCCTCCTTGGACTGAGCCCGGAAGCGGATTGATAACTTGCTACTCCGGCCACGACCCGCGGTGGATCTTCACTCTCTTTTGGTTTACTCCTCTTCCCCTTCCTCTGTAGTATGAATGTTTTGAGCAGTGTAATGAACACTTCCATCCATGAACATCAAGTTTATTTTATAACTAATGGAATGTTAGAATTTTCTTATGCTTGTGAGTATTGTATGTGAATGTGCCTCGCTCACCCCACATCCACTCCATTCTCGTGTCTTATCCGATTGCACTCCACACAAGAACACTTCAATCCATTAGCTTCCCTTCCACTCGCCCAACTGAAGTTCGGCATCGCGACCGACAAACCCACACCACCTTGCGAAGCGGTGCCTTCGACCCGCATAGCTTTTACTAGTTCAGTAGATCAAACATCCACAATCTCCCAAGTCCTCTATTTCCTCTTTTTTTCTATTTATAACTCTTATAACGATATTCTCTGTACTGTTGCCATTCTACGCTAATTTCATTCATCAAGAGACCGACACTCGGGGATTTATTCCCAAAACTTTATTACTTGTGCGACCGGTGCGCTTGCCGATTTACACACATCAGCGATGTGAGCAACGGGTTGAGTGAAACCATTCCCGCTCTATATGGTTCAGTTTAAGGGGCCTACCGATGGCATAGAGGGTGGGTCTTAGGCTTCGGCCAGAAAGACTCAAACGCTCACGATGTTGCCATCCCAGGGGCGGTGGTGGACCGGGTTCACCAAGAATGTGCCCTGAGAGCACAGGGTGTGTGGTCGTGCGTGCCTACGCCTGTGGTGAAGTGTGCTTAAATTGAACTCTAACTATCTTGTTTTGTTATACTAATAAAATGCAGAGAAGGAGCACCGCTGCCCCTATTTAGGGGTGGGGTCATTATAATTTGGTCAGCTTTAGCTGACCGTTGCTTTTGTTTGCCATCACTGTAGTGGATTATTGATTGCAGGTGCTGCGGAGCGAAGTGGCATGTTGCGGGATGTCACCCATGTTGCTGAGCCGACCCTTGAATGCCAAGGAGAATGTTTACTTTTTATGCTCATGTGTGACTAGCCTGCGTGTTGATGTGTGGAAGACATTATTGTTATGTAAACTCTTATCAGTCCATAAGGCCAAGTACTTTGTGTATTTGTATGCTCATTCCTACTTTGGATTTTTAGTGGACATTCATGCTTTGGTTTGGGTTCTTATAACTGTTTAAAAGCTTCCGCTAGAATGCTCTGAGTTAGGACGTGTGTTTCCTTTGGTGGTAATTTTGTATTAATACGTAACTCCACAAGCTGTCCGTGGTATATAGCATGGGGCCCCGACCGGACCTTTTGTTATATCCCATGTGACAGATGGTTGTGTTACACGGCAGCTCGTCTCCCCTGTCCAGAGGTTCTCTATGCTGCTTGCGAGACAAAGGGGCGAGACGGCTTAACTCGCGCGAGAGCAGCTCAGCTTCATGTGAGCCGGGCCCTATGAGGTCGCGGTGCGACGTAAGTTCTCGCGACCTTGTCCGTCTTTTGGGTGCTGGTATGTACTATTAGGGACATCTGATCCGCTTCGTTCTCTCAGTTGGTAGGAGCCTGACGATGTGAGATATCCGTCAATCAATCTTTCGCTTCGACCAAACATTGGGTGCCTCAGCCATCACATTCAGCTAGGTAAGAGCCTGACGGGGGGTGTTGAGCATCAACCGGGCTCAGCCATCCAGGGTCATAATGACGTCACTCGAGGATCCCATCCCTGCAAGCTAGGTGGAAACCTGACAGCGGGAGCATCTCAGGACCTAAACCCAGAGTGAGATAATTTGCCTTTATCCAACCTCCGGGCACTACCACCAACCCAATCAGCTAGGTGAGAGCCTGACAGCAGGTGTTGAGCATCAACCTGGCTCAGCCCTCCAGGGTCATAACGACATCACTCGAGGATCCCGACACTTCCAGTTAGGTGGAAGCCAGGCAGTGGGAGCATCTCAGTATGTAACCCTATAGCAAGATAATTTGCCTTTATCCAACCTGCGGGCGCTACCACCGGCCTAATCAATAAGGTGAGAGCCTAACGACAGGTGTTGAGAATCAACCGGGCTCAGCTCTCCATGGTCATAACGACGTCACTCTAGGATCCTAGCCCTGCCAGCTAGGTGGAAGCCTGGCAGTGGGAGCATCTCTGGACCTAACCCGAGAGCGAGATAATTTGCCTTTATCCAACCTCCGGGCGCTACCACCGACCCAATCAGCTAGGTGAGATCCTAACGGCAAGTGTTGAGTATCAATAGGGCTCAACCCTCCAGGGTCATAATGACGTCACTCGAGGATCCCGACTCTTCCAGCTAGGTGGAAGCCTGACATCGGAAGCATCTCAGGACCTAACCCCATAGCGAGATTACTTTCCTTTCAACCAACCTATCCCCGGCCCTATCAGCTAGATGGGAGCCTGGCACCGGAGGCATTTCATGATTTAGCTTGAAAGATATTTGCCACAAGCCTAACCTGCAAAAGGGGTGGGGCATCAAAGGATTTTATTCATTAAAGTAGAGTACTTACAAGACTTTATGGATAAAAACATTTCAAGTCTTCACAACTCCAGGTATGACTTAGGGCCTCGCCCTCCGCATCTCGAAGGTGATACCCTACTGACCTTAGAGACTCTCCGACAATGTACGGGCCTTCCCAATTGGGGATGAGCTTTCCCACTTCCGCTGATCTCCCTGCCGCATCTATCTTCTTCAGGACCAAGTCCCCCTCTGCGAATTGTTTGACCCTGACTTGCTTGTCAAAGAATTTATCCCTTTTTATTTTCACCTCTTCCTGTCAGATGGTAGAGATAACACACAGCTCCTCCACCATATCGAGGGAGAGCCATAGCTCCTCCTCATTTTCAGCTTGCCATTCTTCTCTGCCTACCTCCGCCTCGACCACCTGAGGTGTTCATACCTCAAACTCTATTAGAAGCATTGCCTTACATCTATGGGAAAGCTTGAAGGGGGTCTCTCCTATGGACATGTTGGGAATGGTTCTTAGGGCACAGAGAACTGAAGGAAGCTGCTCCACCCAGTTACCCTTCAAATTCACCACTTTTTTCTTGAGGAGGTTCACGATGATCTTGTTTGCCGCCTCCACCTACCCGTTGGTCTTGGTATGGTGGACCGAGGCAAACCTGAGGTCAATCCCAAGATGCCCTCAAAAACTAATGAAGTCGGCGCTGACAAATTGAGTCTCATTATCCATGACGATGGCTTGCAGCAACCCGTGCCAGCAGATGATCTCCCCCAAACAAAGTTCCTGATTGCCTGGGAGGTCACCTTGACCAGCGCCTTCACTTCCAGCCACTTGAAAAAATAGTCTATCATGACAAGCAAGAACCTCCTTTGCCCGTTGGCTTGGGGGAAAGGCCCTACCAAATCCAATCCCTAAATGGCAAAGGGCCTGGGGGGCCGTAATACTCCTGAGCCTCTTAGCCGATTGAATTTGGAGGGGGCAAACAACTGGTACTTTTAAAATTTCATTGTGATTTTTGCGGCATCCTGGCTTAGGGTCGGTCAGAAGTACCCTTGCCGGACTATCCTTCCCTCCAAATTTATGCTCCCTAAGTGGCCTCCAAACTCTCCTAAATGGACCTCCTCCAAGATCCTCTGAACCTCCCTCTCAGCCACATAATGCGCCAACATCCTTGAGAGAGTCTTCTTATACAACTGCCCATCGAGCATAAGATAATACGCCAACTTGTGCTTCAACTTGTTGGATCCCTAGTATGATTTGGGCTAGGTTCACTATCTAGGATAACTGACCCAACATCTATATCCAGGGTCATGTCTGTGTTCTAGAGTTTAGGCTAAGTCCTTAGAAAAAACTGCCAACAGAAGACTGTAGAAGACTCAGACTTAGAAGAAAATCAAGTTCATGAAAGTGAGTTCGGCGTTCGTCGAACTCAGCTCAATGAAAGTCATGCTTTGCTCGACGAACTCAGAGCAAAATCTCTGAGTTGAGCTCGATGATATTCGAGCTCACGTCGACGAATTCTGGGTGATCGACTTCAACACATTAAGTCTAGAATCCTTTCTCTGAACTCAGGTCGACGAAGTTACATTATCAGCTCGACGAACTTAGAGCACAGAAATGGGAAGTTCTTCACAAAAAGTAGTTAGCTGATCTCAGGTCGACGAACTTAGTTCTCATGTCGAAAAACAAGGATTCCCAGGTTGACGAATAAGATTTCTCAGCTTGACAAACTCTAGACTCAGGTCGATGAAATCTGTTCTCTGCTTGACGATAGCTGTGCAGTTCCAGACTTGGAATTTTCCATTGTTTTTGTCCTTATTCTGTTGCAGTAAATCCAGAATAATCAATGTTTATATTCTCTGGAAATAGCCGTTAGTGGCAGTATTGATTATGGTATTCATCAGGATTATTACTTGCCATTTTTTTCTATGACAGTTAGGGAAATCCATTAATGCAATATTCTCTCCAGCCGGATTTTCATTCTCCAGGCAGTCAGCATTCAATGCAGACAATTCAAATTCAAAGGAGAAATTAGACAGAGACATATAAATGATATTCTTCGCTTTCATTCGAAGACACACAACAGACAACAAGGATAGAAGAATAAAAAGAAAGACAGGCACCACAAATTATTCAAGAAAAGGCTCTGTCTGTCTTCATCAAGGGTTCTTCCTCCAGCAAGCTAAAAAGAGAAAATCAACTTCTATCTGTCTACAGCTTTCTGGAGATCTTTTCAAGAAGACCTACTCACCCTGCAAAGCTTCCACTATTCCTGAACAAATCTTCATCTTAGGTGGAGCTTTGACCACATCAAGATCCACTAGTCTTATCAGTTGTTTTTGAGAAAGAGAAGACATCATAACTCTCTCAACCCCTCTCTGTACAAAGGGTTCTGTAACTCCCTTCAAATGTTATTCCTTGGTTGCAAGTCTCCTGATCAAAAGACTTGAGTTGGTTTTTGAGCACCTGATCAAAAGCTTATTGGTGGCAGTCACCTGATCAAAACCTGCAGTGGATTCCTACCAGGGTGGTAGAAGAGTGGATGTACCCAGGTTGTGGAACCACTATAAAAATTCTTGTTTTGTTTGGTTGCCCTTTTGTTTTTGTTCTTGTTGTGCCTGTGATAGATTAGCTTATATGTGCTTTGTTAGAATATCTTATCTTAGAACAACTTTTAGCTTACTGATATTCTGATATCTCTCAAGCCATTACTCTGATATTATTTCTTAAATAGTAAAAAGATTTTTTATTACTCTATTCACGCCCCCCCCCCCCCCTCTAGAGTAAATTAGGTCTAACCCTCACTTTCAATTGGTATCAGAGCAATTTCCTTTGGCTGTACAAGTTAACCCTTGAGCCAAAAGATCCTGTGTTAGATCTGATCCTTTATTTCTCTTAGGATTATTTTCACAGCATGACACAAAACAAGGATTATGCAAGCACCAGACCTCTAGTTTGCAATCTAAATAGATTTGCAATCTAGAAGGCAAGAATAAAGCTCTATATGAACTCTCTTGATGAGGACATTTTCAACTCTATTTTGACTGGTCCTCCTCAAGCAATTACTTCTACATCCACATCAACTTCTAGGACTCATGCAGTTCTACCACCTAAGTGGACTGATGCACAGAATAAAGCTAAGATTGTAGATGCCAAAGACATGAACATTCATGCTCAGACTATGTCTGATGATATATTTCAAAAGGTGGCTGAGTGCACTTCAGCCAAAGCCATCTAGGATTCTCTAAATCAGATGGTGGCTGGATCTGTTGATGAGAGAAAAGATAGGAGATACAATCTCATCTCATAGTATGAGAGCTTCAAGAAATATGAATCTGAGTCAGTGAGTGATATGTACAACAGGCTTAGCTCAATCATCAATGAGCTAGAGACCTTGGACAAGGACATCACTCTGACAGAAATCAATGATAAAATTCTCATGTGCTTCCCTAGCACATGAGATTCAATAATCTGGCCAATCAGAGAAGCCAGAAGCATGACAAAAATCTCTACTGAATCACTGCTTGGAAAGCTAAAATCCTATGAGTAATTAATGAAGACTAGAGAAGCAGCAGCTGAACAGAATACTCTAACACCTATCAGGAAGGCACACAACATTGCATTCATGGCTGCTGAAAATTCTGAAGGGACTCCAGTCACTGAAGAGCTGATGAGCCTCTTTGCCAAAAGATTCTTCAAGATGGCAAAGAAGGACTTTAGAAGAAAATCATCAAGGCAAGATCATAAGCCAAGGTATGACAAGACTCCATCTAAGGAAATTGTCTATTTTGGATGCAGGAAGCCTGGACACTTCATCTCATAATGTTAAGAAACTCAGAAGATGGACAGAAGAAGAGAAAAGTATGCTCGAAGAATACATCATAGCAAGCCCTCCTCCAACAAATACAAGAGGAAGGAGAAAGGGTTTGTTGCAGAAACCTGGAGTGATACTGAGTGAAAGTGCAAGTTAGATCTGATATACTCTAGAGGGGGGGGGGTGAATAAAGTATGGTGCTTGCTAAAAACTTTTTACAACAGTTGTTGTAATCCTAAGTGAACAGGGAAGCAAATAATATAAAGTAATCTAAACAAGAAGCAACTATCTAATCACAGATTAAACACAAAGCAATCACAAAGCATAGCCAGAAATAAAAAGAAACACAAGCAACTAGAATACACAGGGAGCTATAATGGTTCCCCAATCAATCTGGGTATATCCACTCTTCTACCACCCTAGGTAGGAATCCACTGCAGGATGAGTTGATCAGGTGTCCTGGGCACCAATGAGCTTTTGATAAGGTGCTCAAAAACCAAACCAGATTTTTTGATCAGGTGGCTTGCCACCACTGAGTTTTGATAAGGTCTCAGAAACCAATCACAAACTTTTGAAGGGAGTTTGAAAAACCCTTTACAGCAGAGAGAGAGAGGGATGAGGGAAAGAGATGATCTTCTCTGTCAACAGTCAGAGAGAAGATAGTGGATGTTGTCAAAGCTTCCCCTGAGATCTATAGTTGTTCAGGAAGTGAAGCTTTGCAGTAGGGTGATAGGCCTTCAAATGATTTGATCTCCAGCAAAAGATGATTTCAGCAGCAACTGAAATGTGAGGTGTCTGGAGTCTTGAATGATGATGGCCTTTGAACACTTGAATCAAAAGAGATCTGAAGATTTCAGTTTGTTGATCTCCTTTGGTGATGGTGTTCTTGTATGAATCTTTGAGACTGAGAATGTCTGCAACTCGTTTTTCTTTCTCTTGTGTGATTGTTGTTGTGTAAGAGTTGTTGTTGCAGAGAGAGATTCTTGTTATTCTTTTTTTTCTTCTTCTTCTATATCTTTGTTGTAGAGAATAATTCTGTCTTGTATTCCATCTGTCTGAATAGAAATGATCCATTGTTCAAGATAGCCGTTAGCCTGTCATTAATTACTTCCTTAATTACTTTTGTCTTCTGGAGGAAAGTCCAATAAAACATTCCTTGATAATTCCTTGAAACTTGCTTCAGATTAAATGAAAAACGGCTCCAAGATCTCTGAATTAAATGCTGACAGTAATTCCTTAACTGTCTGAATTTGAATCTTGAAAATCGTTGAACTCTTCATAGAAAACGTCGAACTGAGCCCCACTATCGTTGAACTGAGCTCAGAGATTTGGACTTAGACGGAAACAGAGATCGTCGATCTGAGCTCAACTATCGTCGAACTGAGCTCAGAGATAACAGAACAAACTGGAGTCAAGATCGTCGAACTGAGCTCGAAGATCGTCGAATGGAGTTCGATGACTTGATGAAGTTGAGCTCAGAGATCGTCGAATGGAGTTCGATGACTCGTCGAAGTGAGCTCAACGATCGTCGAATGGAGTTCGACGATTCGTCGTACTGAGCTCGACGAAATGACTTAGTCTCCAGAAACTGAAAAACCTGGACTTGAGGGCAGCTTCCAAACCTAACTACTAACACTTAGACTCAATTCTACTTGACCTTTAGATCTATACAATGAGGTCAAAATAGGTTTCCTAAGAGACATAGTGATCCGGACCCAAATCAGTAATAGGGTGTTCCAACAATCTCCCCCTATTTGGGTTAGGATTACTATTTACAGATATTAGAAAATTAAAAGCATATACAAGGCAACAATATAACAAACAAGACATTGCAGAATCACACATATATTGTCACAGATAGATCAGAAATCAAAATAACTGTCACCTTACAGAATTACTCTTTTTCTTTGCTCTTTATAAGTACTATTTCTCTATTTGAATTGATGTTGGGTACATTGGGATAAATGTACCTGATTTGAAGAAGCCTCACCCTACTCAATGATATACATCAAAATGTATTTGATGTATTTTGAGTTACCTTGTACAGGTTAAGTATTTGCAGGGAAAGCTGAAAAGTTTCTAAGTCCATGTGTCGACACCCAGAAGAAAAGTGTCGACACTTAAGAAGACTTGTGTCGACACCCAGAGAAGCAGTGTCGACACTTGGAGTATTTGTGTCGACACCAGGGATGCAGAGTCGACACCAGAAGGAAAGTGTCGACACATACAGGTTGTGTCGACACTCAATGATGAAATGTTCAGAGAAGCTGTGTCGACACTTAGAAGCAGTGTCGACACCCAGAGGAATTTTGTCGACATCAGAAAGTGTCGACACTTGGAGGTTGTGTCGACACTCAGCAAAAGTTCAACAAATTCTAAGTACAAGTGTCGACACAAAGGAGATGTGTCGACACTCAGCCAAAGTCTCAACACATGAAGAAGGTGTCGACACAAAGGAGATGTGTCGACACTCAGCCAAAGTCTCAACACAAGAAGAATGTGTCGACATAATGAAGAATGTGTCGACACACAACAAAAGTCTCAACACATGAAGAAAGTGTCGACACTAGGATGCTGTGTCGACACTCAGCAAATTGCAATAAAATCTAAGTACAAGTGTCGACAGAAAGGAGATTTTTCGACACTAAGCAAAAGGTTCAACACAGAAGGCATGTGTCGACACCAAGAAGATGTGTCGACACTTAACAAGTTCAACACAAGAAGATGTGTCGACACAAAGGAGTTGTGTCGACACTTATAAGAAATCAACAAAGTGCTGAAGAACAAGGACTTGTGTCGACACACAATATCAGTGTCGACACATGTTGAAGAAGCTGTGTCGAGAAGTAATTTCTACAACACAAGGAGTTGTGTCGACACCATGAAGGCTAGTGTCGACACTTAGTCTACTTGTGTTGACACTTAGTTTATCAGTGTCGACACTTAAAGACAGACTATCTCGACACTTTCAGACAGTTATAGAAAATTCAAGAAGTGACTGGATAACATGACAGCTGCCATTCCAGCCGGTCTACTGCAACTGTCAGAGTTGTCAGAAAGTCGTTAGAAACCGGATCAGCCGGTCACCATGAAGAAGGCCTATATAAAGGCTTATTCTGTCAACAGCAGATAATAATCAACACATCAATGAGTGAAGAAGATCAAGCAATTCATTGAAGAATCAATTCAAGTGAAGATCTAAGTAGTTGGAGAGAGAGAGCTCCTTCCAAGAAGACAGCTGTTGAACCAGGCTGTAAAGAAGGTTTCAGATTGAGATCTGAAACTTAAGTTGCAGTGATTGAAGATCAGCTGCATAGAGAATCAACCCTACTGTGTTCTACATTCAAGAAGCTTTGAAGAAAGCCAAGGGAGGTTGATCTCAGCAGAGTTCTTCCAAGAACTCATCAAGAAACCTGTCAACTCTTCTCTCTTATTCTGAGTTGAGGTTATATACATTGTATTCTTAATTTCTTGTAGGATCCTTAGGGATCTGAGTTGTAAGCCTGAAATTATAAAGGCTGAGTGGTAGGGACTTTGTGCCTGAGTGTAGGAGATTCATTTCTCTGAGTGTAGGCCTTGTGGCTGAGTGTAGGTATTTGTGAAGATTGAGTGGTAGGGCTGTTGAGCCTGAGTTGTAGGAGTGGGATCACTCTGAGCTGTAGGAACCTGGTTTGGGTTCTGAGTGTAAGATCTGAGGATCTGAGGAATAGTGGAGGAGTTTGGCCGAATCTAGTACACTACTAGACATGCGAAGGGGGAAAGTGGATGTACCCAGACCTTGGGGACCACTATAAAATTGTGTGTACTCTATGTGTGTGTATGATTCTGTGGTTGCTGTTTTATGTTCTGTGATTAATTCAGTCTGCTGTGATTAAATCTGCCTAAAAGTTCAAAAAGATTAAGGTCACCTATTCACCCCCCCCCCCCTCTAGGTGATTATGTACAATTACTTTCAAGTGGTATCAGAGCCAGGTTACTCAAAAGTGGATATAATTGTCTGAGTAGATACTGTTGGCAGATTCAGTATAATCAAGTGCAGAAACAAGAAAATCAAGAAAATGGGTTCAACAGAGAATCATAAAGAACTTGGATCCATGAAGTTGCCAATTTGCAGAAAGGAGATTTTTGGCATCTGGAAAGAAAAGGTTAGACTGTTTATGGAAGCCTCTGACCCTAGAATCTATATGACAGTCAAAGAAGGGTCATATGTGCCTATGAAAGTTTCAGTCCTGGATGCAAATCAGAGAACTCCTAAGGACTTTTCTGAAATGACCAAGGATGAGATTATTCTGGCCACCATGGACAAAAGGGCCCAGAATATAATAGTAAGTGCAATAGATGATGCTACATTTCAGAACTTGATACACTGTAAAACATCAAAGGAGATGTGGGATACTCTGATAGTGTACATGGAGGGTTCTGAAGAAGTTAGACAGGACAGGAAGTCTTTGTTAAACCAAGAATATGAGAGCTTTAGACAAGGCAGGTCTGATAGTATAACAGAATGCTACAAGAAATTCTTTAGGATTGTCAATGAGTTTATATCCTATGGAAGAGAATTCAGCAATTATGAGCTGAATGATAAGTTCTTGAGGTCCCTAACAAAGGACTGGGACACCAAGATCTGTGCCATAAGGGAAATGACCAAGTTAGTAGATATTCCTCCTCCAACATTGTTTGGAAAGCTGTTATCCTATGAAATGCAGCTAATGGTAAGGAAAGAAGAGGAGAAGACTACAAGAATTGAGCACAAAGAAAGAGCTGTGACATTCAAGACAGAAGCTACCAGGAAATACAAAAGTAAGTCTCCATCTCCACCACCAAAGGTTGCTGGATCTGAGACAGATGAGATAGAATGCAGGGATTCTGAAAGCAGTGAGAGTGATGAGGATTTTGCAGCTTTCACAAGACACTTTCAGAAGTTTCTAAAGAAGAAACAGTGGAGGTCAAAGCCATCCACTTCACAGGGAAAAGATGACTATTATCAGAACAAGAAGTCATCAAAGAAAGATAGGAGAAAGCCCAAGTCAAGCAACGCAACTTTATCAAAAATTGTATGCTATTGCTGTAACAGACAAGGACATGTTGTTGCTGACTGTCCAGAGAAAAGGAAAGAGTCAACTGATAAGAAGAAGACTCAGATCAAGGGCAAAAAGGAAAGGTCCTTTGTTGCCAAGAAGGACAAAAGACTGTTAGACATATCATCTTCAGAAACTGATTCAGAAGCAGAAGCTTACATTGGACTGTTTGCTGAAGAAGAAGAAGAGGAGTTCATCCAGTTAATGAACTCAATATATGTGCAACAGGACAATCAGTGCCAGGGACTGATGGCGTTATCAGAAGGAGACAAAATCCAGGAGCAGCCTGGACCTAGTCAGGTACAAAATTGTTCTTCAAGTTCAATTTCTAGTGCTAGATCAGAATCAGATTCATCATCATCAAGTGATGAGAGTGGATCTGAATCTGAAGGAGATATTCATCAATTAATTGATGAATATAGAGTCTTGTTACAAGCTTTGAAGAAAAGCAAACTCTTAGCCAAAACTCAGGCTAAAGAGATTGCTAGTCTTAAAAAAGTTGCAACAGATTTTGATAAGTTAGTTGATCAGAAATTAAATGAAATAGCCAGGCTGAAGAACATAACTGTTATTCAGATGGGGACTATAACATTTAAGAATGATCAAATCAGAAATCTGGAGATTAGTCTTCAGAAAGAGAGAGACATAGTTGCAAGGTTTTATAAACTAAAGTCTGTTCTACCCTTGATAGATGAATTTGTACATTAGAAGGGTAAAACTGGATTAGGGTTTACACAACCTGCTAGGACTGTAAAGTCCAAGTCTAAGGGCAAAGCCCCAGTACTCAACAAGCCTGCTGTAGATAGAACAACTAGGGTTGTACCTAAGCAAAGGTACAATAGATTTGAGTGCTGGTGCTATGGCAAGGTAGGCCACTTTGCCATTGACTGCTGGCATAATTCTAGTGCCAAAGTGAGTAGCAAACTGCCTGTTGAAAGATCTGCAGGTAGCTTTGTTAAGAGGCAAACTAACCAGCACCAAGGACCCAAGAATTCTTTGGGTTCTAAGGTCAACTAATCTGTTTTGCAGGTGAGTCCAAGTGGCCATGCCCCAATATGGTACTTGGACAGTGGATGTTCCAGGCACATGACTGGAACTAGGGGATTGCTAAAGGACTACACACTAATCAAGGATGGTCCTAAAGTCACCTTTGGTGATTCTGAAAAAGGAATCATCAAAGGTTTTGGTAACATTTCTAGTAACCTTATAATAATTACTCAAGTGGCTTATGTTAAAGGTTTGAAACATAACCTAATTAGTATGAGTCAACTGAGTGATTTAGGATATGACATCTCATTTGTCAAAGATGGTTGTCATATCAGGAGGTCAAATGATCAAGAGATCATTCTGACAGGTTATAGAAAGAGAAATGTCTATTGCCTAGACATTATGTGTGAGAATAATATTTCTCTAATGTGTCTTGTAGCTGATGAGAAAGTCTCTCATTGTGTCAAATGGCACAAGAGGCTAGCCCATCTTAACTACAAGACAATTGGCCAACTCTATAGCAAAGAGTTAGTGAGGAATGGTCCTCAGGTTAAGTGTATTAAAGATGGAATATGCTCAGCTTATCAAAAGGGCAAGCAGACTAGATCCACCTTTAATAGCATTGAAAACAAAGATGCTGTGAGGTGTTTATACCTCTTGCATATGGATCTCTTTGGTCCTATGCCAGTTCACAGCCTTGGAAGGAAGGTCTATACATTTGTAGTTGTAGATGACTACTCAAGGTTTTCCTGGGTGTTCTTCCTTAGACAGAAATCTGAAACACCTAGTATCTTCTATAGTTTTATTAAACAAGTTCAGAATGAGTTAGACAGTACAGTGGTCAAAATAAGAAGTGACCATGGTACTGAATTCCAGTCTGATAGTATGATAATGCTATGTGAAGAGTTTGGGATATTTCAGGAATTTTCTTCACCAAGAACAACTCAGCAAAATGGCATTGCTGAAAGGAAAAATAGAACCTTGATTGAGGCTGGTAGAACCCTATTAAATGACACATCTCTCCCAGAATATTTCTGGGCTGAGGCAGTAAACACTGCATGCCATGTAATTAATAGGGCTACTATCACCAAAAGTCACAATAAGACCCCCTATGAGATTGTGAAAGACAGAAAACCAAACCTATCCTATTTTAGGATCTTTGGTTGTAAATGATATATACTTAACAATGGTAAGTCTTACTTAACCAAGTTTGCTGCCAAATCCCAAGAGGGGATCTTTATTGGGTACAACAATAACAGTAAGGCTTATAGGGTCTACAATTTGACTACACAAGTTGTAGAGGAGTCAGTACATGTAGTATTTGATGAAGCTAGACTCATTGATAATGAATTGTCTAGAAGTATTTGTAGATCCACAGGTGTGACTGAGAAGATGGACAAGCTCACTATTGAAGAAGGTCCTTCTACAAGTCAGCAAGTAGAAGATAGTGGTTGTTGTCCAGGGGAGTACTAGATGCACCTGATGCAGAAGAAGACCAAGGAGTGCAGCAAGTTGAAGAAGCTGAAGGAGTTCAACATGAAGACAGGCTGCCTCGAGCTACTAGGCATCTAAGAGATCATCCAGCAGATCAAATTATTGGTGATCTAAGACAAGGGGTACAAACAAGGAGCAGAAATCTAAGTTCAGTACTCTACTCCAGTTTTCTATCCCAAGTTGAGCCAAAGAAATTTGAAGAAGCCATCCTAGACCCTCATTGGATTGAGGCAATGCAAGAGGAGCTGAACCAGTTCAAAAGATGCAATGTCTGGGAGCTTGTTCCTAAACCAAAAGACCACAATATAATTGGGACTAAGTGTATCTTTAGGAACAAGATGGATGAACATGGAGTTATTGTGAAGAACAAAGCAAGACTAGTTGCTAAGGGATATAGGCAGGAAGAAGGTATTGACTTTGATCAAACCTTTGCTCCAGTAGCCAGATTGGAGGCAATAAGGATATTTTTGGCCTATGCAACCTATCAAGGGTTTAAAGTATACCAAATGGATGTCAAGTCAGCTTTTCTGAATGGAAATCTGAAGGAAGAAGTCTATGTGGAACAACCATCAGGTTATGTTGATTCAACTAAACCTAATTATGTCTATAGACTTAGGAAGGCTTTGTATGGGTTAAAACAAGCCCCTAGGGCTTGGTATGAAACCCTGTCTAGTTTCTTCATTGAGAATAAATTCACAAGGGAGAAAATAGACAAGACTCTATTCCTTAGGGAATCCAGAGGCAAGATCATACTAGTCCAAATATATGTAGATGACATCATATTTGGGTCTACTGAAAATAGACTTTGCAGAAAGTTTGCAAAACTTATGCAAGGACAATTTGAAATGAGCAGTATGGGGGAACTTAAGTTCTTCTTGGGACTCCAAGTTAGAAAGACTGAGAATGGTTTATCCATATGCCAGTCTAAGTTCACTCTAGAATTACTAAGGAAGTATGGTATGGAATCATCCAGTACCATGAAAACTCCTATGGGGTCAAGTATGTCTCTTAGCAAAGATGATGCAGGGAAACCTGTAGATGAGACTTTGTATAGAGGGGTAGTTGGCTCCCTATTGTATTTGACTGCAAGTAGATCAGATATCATGTATGCTATATGTGTCTGTGCTAGATACCAAGCTTGCCCTAAAGAGTCTCATTTGACAGCAGTCAAAAGAATTTTGAGATATCTAAAGGGCACTCCTTATCTAGGCCTTTGGTACCCTAGGAATGGAGACTTTGAACTGACAGGTTATTCAGATGCAGATTTTGCAGGTTGCAAGGAAGATAGGAAAAGTATAACTGGAACCTGGCAATTCCTAGGTGGAAGACTGATATCATGGAGTAGCAAGAAACAAATAAGTGTGGCTATCTCCACAGCAGAATCAGAGTATGTGGCTGCAGGAAGTTGCTGTGATCAACTTCTATGGATACAACATCAGCTTGAAGATTATGGTATTCATGTAAGTAGAACACCTCTATTTTGTGATTCTACTAGTGTTATTTCTATTGCAAACAATCCTGTTTCCCATAGTAGGACTAAGCATATAGAAATAAAATACCATTTTCTAAGAGAACATGTAGAAAAAAGAGATATATCCCTAGAGTATGTTAATACAGAAAATCAGCTAGCTGACATGTATACTAAGCCCTTAGATGAAACCAAATTCAATAGGTTCAAAATTGAATTAGGTATGATAAACTTAGAATAAGTTTTCAAAAATGGCTAAGTAAAATGGTGTCGACACACAGAGTTGTCTGTGTCGACACATAGAAGTGGTGTCGACACTTAGGATTTATAAAGAATTAGTCTGGTATAGTCTCGACTAAGTGTCGAGCTAAGCGGTGTCGACACATAAACAAGTGTCGACACATATAGTCTGTCGACTATACTTGTGTCGACACATGGTTGTCGAGACATTATAAGTCTGTGTCGACACTTATTAACAGTGTCGACACAATTTAAGTATTTTGACGCGCCCTTTCATCTTCGATTCTAGAAAGGTATAAATAGGTTCTCGCCATTGTCTGTCGACACGCTCACCAAAGTTTCGAGACCAAACTTGTGTGTCGACACCTCTCTTCTCTCAATTCAAATTTCTTCAAACCCTAATGGCGCCGAAGCTAGAAGAGAATGTGAATGAAGGATATGAACTAGTGCGGCATGCTTTTGATGATGGGGAACCAGAGATCAAAGGCGTGATAACCCTAATAGAAGAGATAGGGTTAGATTTTCTTGTTTCAGAGCCGACTAAGATATGGAAGAAAGAAGTTCTGGAATTTCTGAATGGAGCAACCCTATATGAATCAGGACTCAAGATTAAATCAAGAGTTCATGGGGCTAAGGTGAAAGTTTCTTCTAAGAGTCTGAGAAAGGTACTTCAACTACCTAGGACTAAGAAAGAAGAAGATGTTTCTGTATCTAAGACCAGAGAAGCACTGACATGGTGTGGTTTCGACTCAAACATGAAAATAGGTTCAGTTTTCAATAGGAAGGGAATGAACATGCAGGGCAAATTTCTATCTGAAATTGTTGGCAAAGTTATCTTGAGCAAGCCTGGAGGGCATGACAGAGTATCAACTCATATGTTTGGTCTAATGACAAGAATTATCTTCAAACTACAAACTGATTGGTCTGCTGTAGTGTTTGAAAAGATTAAGGAGAGTATGAAGAAGCCCAATTTGGGTAGGATTCTAAGTCTTTACTTGGCTGGTAGTATACCAGAAGTAATGAGCCAAGCTGTAGGTTCTAAGATCAATCACATGAGGAAGATGGACATGAGAATCTTCTCTAGATGGGATAGAGTCTTGACTAAGGAAATGCCAACTCCTGAGAAGGTAACACCCCAAAAGAAGAAGAAGAAGAAGACAGCCCCAGTGGCTCAAGAATCATCTAGTAGCTCTGAAGAGCAAGTTGTCTGTACTCATGATGAGGAAGTAACTGGAAATGCTGGACAATCTCCAGCAAGGCAAGAAGATGCACCAAGGTAGGGGGAGCTACCTCAAGCAAGCCCAATCCATCAGGATACCATCCAGGGGGAGCCCTTACTTGTGGATGAGCCACCTCCACTAGAAAGTGAATAAGCTACCCATACTATACTTGAGGTAATCACTGAGATTAATGCATTAGATTTCCATATTGAGGATGATGTTTTGTCTGATTCATTAACTAATGTTAATCAATAAACACAGACACATAGCCAACCCCAAGATGTTGTCATGGACGACACATCTGTTGCAGATCAAGTGGTATCTGATCAAGTTGTTGATGAGATAAGAGTCTCTCCACCCCATTCTCAACAAGAGTTTACCTTAGAAGAACTATTCCCTGACCTACTCCAAACTGACTTTGAGAAAGAAAGTGATGCTGCTGAGGGGGAGAAAGTAATTCTTGAGGGGGAGCAAGTGGAGAATTTAGAGAAAACTGCAGGCAAAGAGACTGAAGTGCCAAAAGATACTGAAGGGCTACAAAGGACTGAGAAGGAGCTACCTCCAAGTATTAAGGACAAAGTGACAATTGATAGCACATCTGCTTCAGAAGATGAAGAGGCTGCAAGAGCCAAGAAGAGAAAATTTCAAGTCTTCAAGAGGAGGAGCCAGACATACAAAAAGGCTTTAAAAACAATTGCACCATAGCCTGCATCACAGCCAGCACCATCTACAGATTTCAGTTCTCTGATGGTTACAATGCAGATAAAGATGGATGAGCAAAGACAGGCTTTGCAATCTTATATGGATGAAGGGCATAAGTCTCTACAGTTTGATCTTGCACAAGATATTAAGTCCATCAGATTTGAGATGAATCTGAATAAGAAAGAGATGACTGACTGCTTTCATAAGGGAGGAAATGCAGTAGTCTATCTAGCAACTCATCAAGAGAAGATCAAAGCTCAAGTGGATGACCTTGAAGTGAAGCAAGGCTATATTCTAGAGAACCAGCTAAGGATGAATGATAATTTAACAGCTTCACATAATGCCATAGTAACTGAGATAAAGAATATAGCCACTGCACAGTCTGCAGAAAGTGCAAAAGCCAAAGAAACTTTTGACAAACAACTACAAGAAAGCCTAACTGCTGTTAAAACTGCTATTGCAGACTCTCAAAAGGCTATAACTGACAGACTCCAAAGGTTGAAACCTTTCTTTAAGGATGGAGTAAACTATTTGGATGTACAAATCAGATTTCAGAAAGATGATCTAAGAGATCACATTGAAAGAGAAGTCATAAAGGGGGAGAGGGTGTTAGTCAAAGCCAGCTCTAATCATGCAAAGTGGATTTCAAATTCCATCAGAGCCACCCTTGGATATCCTCCATTATGTGATGATGATACTGTGGCAGAGTCTGGAATTAATCCTGCATATCTTGGAGGGGAGCAAGCTGAAGTGGCTCAAGTAATATACTCTCCACCAGACTTTGATATGATACATGCAGATATACAGTCAATGTATAGCCCACCTGAGGGAAATCAGAAGGTCATCATAGAAAAAGTAGTTCAGCCAGTGCCTGAGGCTATACTGAAAGAACAAGAAGCTTTGCAGAAAGAACAAGAGGCCCAATTGTCTAAGAAGAGATTCAGGGAGCAAGCTGAATTGAGGCCTGACTTTGAATAATGGAGCCCCACTTCCAGGAATATTATCTTGACTGCATGGAAGGCTGCCAAGGACAATATTCAAGATAGAAACAAGTGGTATTCTGAACTGGAGTGGAGGAAGCATGAGACAAGGCAAGAGGCAACTGTGCAATATAGAAGAAAGGCTAAGATGGGAAAGCTACCTCCTAATACACAGGAGCCTAGCAAGTACTTTCTTAAGCCTTATCATTACTTTGAAAGGTAGAAGATCAAGGCTGAAGAGCAGAAAAAGAAGGATCTTAAAGGAAAGAAGCCTGCTGCTGATGAAGATACTGAAGCTCCTGTCCAAGCAAAGATACAATCTGGAAAGGGTATAGTTATCAAGGAGCCTGAGCAGCAATAGGATAGAATTTTTCTTTAGTTTACAGTTTTAATCATTTGATTTTTAAACTATATGTAAACTTTTGGATAATGAATATGTTGAAGAACAATGTGATATATGTTAAATCTATTACATTAATGTTCTGTAATATTTGTGTATACATGTTTTGCTTATACATGTTTATATACTTACCCTGTTATATAATCCTGCTTTACATCATACTGTGATTTTATTATATATGGTGTATATCATTGACTAAGGGTTATGACTTCTCCAAATAGGGGGAGATTGTTGGGTACATTGGGATAAATGTACCTGATTTGAAGAAGCCTCACCCTACTCAATGATATACATCAAAATGTATTTGATGTATTTTGAGTTACCTTGTGTAGGTTAAGTATTTGCAGGGAAAGCTGAAAAGTTTCTAAGTCCATGTGTCGACACCCAGAAGAAAAGTGTCGCCACTTAAGAAGACTTGTGTCGACACCCAGAGAAGCAGTGTCGACACTTGGAGTATTTGTGTCAACACCAGGGATGCAGAGTCGACACCAGAAGGAAAGTGTCGACACATACAGGTTGTGTCGACACTCAATGATGAAATGTTCTGAGAAGCTGTGTCGACACTTAGTAGCAGTGTCGACACCTAGAGGAACTTTGTCGACATCAGAAAGTGTCGACACTTAAAGGCTGTGTCGACACTCAGCAAAAGTTCAACAAATTCTAAGTACAAGTGTCGACACAAAGGAGATGTGTCGACACTCAGCCAAAGTCTCAACACATGAAGAAGGTGTCGACACAAAGGAGATGTGTCGACACTCAACCAAAGTCTCAACACAAGAAGAATGTGTCGACATAATGTGTCGACACACAGCAAAAGTCTCAACACATGAAGAAAGTGTCGACACTAGGAGGCTGTGTCGACACTCAGCAAATTGCAATAAAATCTAAGTACAAGTGTCGACACAAAGGAGAGGTGTCGACACTCAGCAAAAGGTTCAACACAGAAGGCATGTGTCGACACCAAGAAGATGTGTCGACACTTAATAAGTTCAATACAAGAAGATGTGTCGACACAAAGGAGTTGTGTCGACACTTACAAGAAATCAACAAAGTACTGAAGAACAAGGACTTGTGTCGACACACAATATCAGTGTCGACACATGTTGAAGAAGCTGTGTCGAGAAGTAATTTCTACAACACAAGGAGTTGTGTCGACACCATGAAGGCTAGTGTCGACACTTAGTCTACTTGTGTCGACACTTAGTCTATCAGTGTCGACACTTAAAGACAGACTGTCTCGACACTTTCAGATAGTTATAGAAAATTCAAGAAGTGACTGGATGACATGACAGCTGCCATTCCAGCCGGTCTACTACAACTGTCAGAGTTGTCAGAAAGTCGTTAGAAACCGGATCAGCCGGTCACCATGAAGAAGGCCTATATAAAGGCTTATTCTGTCAACAACAGATAATAATCAACATATCAAAGAGTGAAGAAGATCAAGCAATTCATTGAAGAATCAATTCAAGTGAAGATCTAAGTAGTTGGAGAGAGAGAGCTCCTTCCAAGAAGACAGCTGTTGAACCAGGCTGTGAAGAAGGTTTCAGATTGAGATCTGAAACTTAAGTTGCAGTGATTGAAGATCAACTGCATAGAGAATCAACCCTACTATGTTCTACATTCAAGAAGCTTTGAAGGAAGCCAAGGGAGGTTGATCTCAGCAGATTTCTTCCAAGAACTCATCAAGAAACCTGTCAACTCTTCTCTCTTATTCTGAGTTGAGGTTATATACATTGTATTCTTAATTTCTTGTAGGATCCTTAGGGATCTGAGTTGTAAGCCTGAAATTATAAAGGCTGAGTGGTAGGGCCTATATGCCTGAGTGTAGGAGATTCATTTCTCTGAGTGTAGGCCTTGTGGCTGAGTGTAGGTCTTTGTGAAGACTGAGTGGTAGGGCTGTTGAGCCCGAGCTATAAGAGTGGGATCACTCTGAGCTGTAGGAACCTGGTTTGGGTTCTGAGTGTAAGATCTGAGGATCAGAGAAATAGTGGAGGAGTTTGGCCGAATCTAGTACACTACTAGATAGGCGAAGGGGGAAAGTGGATGTACCCAGACCTTGGGGAACCACTATAAAACTGTGTGTACTCTGTGTGTGTGTATGATTCTGTGGTTGCTATTTTATGTTCTGTGATTAATTCAGTCTGCTGTGATTAAATCTGCCTAAAAGTTCAAAAAGATTAAGGTCACCTATTCACCCCCCCCCCCTCTAGGTGATTAGGTACAATTACTTTCAATTGAGAGCTTCCTTTTTAGATCTTCTGTCATCAGCTGCACCTAAAGAGGTTTGTTGCTTAGGCCTGGGCACTACAACTTCATGATGCAGCTTCATGTAGCTTTCAGAATCAAAGAACTTGCTGGAAGCATATCTTTCAAGTTCCTTTTTCCTTTGTTCGGATAAAGTAGTAATACTGGAAGTGTCTTTGCCTTGTTCTCTGGCTTTCTTAATTTGATCCAAAGCAGCTAATTCCTTCATCCTGGCTGTCCATGAAGTTGGATTGTTCTCTGGATCCTCAAAAGGAACTGGAGGCTCATATCTATTTGAGGGATTGTCTGGAGGAGCTTTGGATGAGACTAACTCTTTAAGCTTGTAGGGAAAGGGACCTGAAGTAGTATCAGAGGAAGCTTGTCCTTCCCTTGAATAAGGGTGTTGCCTGGAATAGCCTTTGGAGTATACTTGAAATTCTCTTTGGTTTCCTCTATAGTTTCCTCTCCTTGATTGGTAGCCTCTGGATTGACTTCCCCAGTACTGGGATCTTCCTTGAGGTTGATAAGGGGTTTGGCTTCTGGCAGAGGGTTGAACAGCAGAGCTACCACCTGCACCTGCATCAGGAGGAGGAGGAGGAGGATGGAACTGAGAGGAACCTTTCTCATACTTTCTCTTTTTCTTCATGGCCTTCAATTTATTCTTGGAGTATTGCATCCAGTGTTCTGTGATAGGATAGTTATGCAGTATGTAATAAGGAATATCATTGGTATCTTTGACTTTTACTAGAGGAACCCTTTTCATAGCCTTGCTTCTGACATTTCTTTTCCTTGCAATAGTTGTAGAGGAGTCATCTGAATCAGTCCTATATTGATCACTTTCTAAGCTTTGTTCATCATACAGTGCATCAATCCTTTTCAGATAGTCTATATGTTGTTGGGATTGAGCAGAGGTAACAGTAGTGACAGCAGTTGTGGCAGTAATAGTAGAAGGAGGAATAAAAGCAACACTAGCAGAGGAGATTACATCAGCAGATACAAAACTTTCAGAAGTAACACTCTCAGAAATGGAAGGTACAACAGTAGTAGATACAGCAGTAACTGGGGCAGCAGTAGATACAGATAAAATACTTTCAGATACAACAGGTTCAGTAACAGAAATAACATCAGTAGTAATAACAGACTCAAATTCAAATGCCTCTGTCATATGTATGTCCTCAGATACTGAAACATCAGAATTAACAGCAATATCAACAATATCAGTAGAAGCAGCAGCAACAGAAACAGCAGGGGCAGCAACAGAAAGGGACTTTACAAAAGAATAAATTAAGCTGGTGTCACAGCTTGAAATGGGCACAATGGCCTTAGATAGATCTTCAGATGGCTGGACTGCAGTGCTCTCTAGAAGACAGCTGAAATGAACTGAATCAAAATCTGATAATAATGACCTGAGGTCCATTGAGAAAACTGCAACTTGTGATGTTGAGGCTTGAGCTTGAACGGAGGTAACAGCAGCAGCAGGCAATCTAACCACTTCATGAGGCATCTCCCCCTGCCTAGATTCAGTCAGGACTGGATCAAGGCACCCAGATGAAGGGATTGCCTGAGGAGGAATGAGGGAGGAGAGCCTCGCAGACAGGTCTGTAACTGACTTTAAAAGTGGAGCCAAGGAGGTCTCCAACAAGAGGGATAGCCTCGGAGCTATCGGCTCATAAAGTCTGTCTGCTAAGGCTGGAAGATCTACATGCTCAATAGGGACTTGAGCAGAGGTAGAGAATGAAGGTGGAACAGCTGGAGATGTTGGTGGAGAGCTGGTGTATGGGGGAAAGGAGGGTTGAGATATGGGGATTGTGTAAATTTAAGATAATGGAATGGAAACAGAGGGTGTGAAGGAGGGTTGTGCAATGATGTCTTGAAGCAATTGTTGATAGGATGTGGATGAAGAGGGTAGATCAGGAGGGGATGAAGGGGAATCATCCATAAAGGAATCATCTATCAGATTGAAAGATGGAAGATGAGATGATGATTCAATTTCTAGGTGAGGGTATTGATGTAGAGGATGGAAAAGTTCTTCTGTGAGGGGTGGAGGTGGAGAAATTGAAGTTGGAGTTGGGGTTGAAATAATGATTGTGGAGGAACTTTGAATGGTGGAGGTGACTGGTCGAGATGAAATAAGAGGTGGAGGAGGAGGAGAAGCAGCAGACAAGTCTTCTACAGGGGCATAGACTTGAGGGGAAGAGACTGCAATAGTCCTTGTGCCTGAAGTTGCACTTGCAGAGGGTCTGCTGGGCTTCACAATTTGCCTGTCCCATTTTCCAAACAGGGCACAGGAGAGCCTCTTAGAGGCATTGATGTGCATCCCATTTGAGACTAGCAGTGCATGGCATCTGTTTTGAAGAAATAGCCCTAGTATCCTTCCAAAGTTGACAAAATTCTTGTTGATCTTTTTCTTAATCAGGTCAAAGAAAACTTCTCCCTAGTTTAACTGTTTCTTATCTACAATAGCACCCATCAAACATAGTTGATACCTGGAGATGGTATCATGGGCTGAGTGTTTGGCCAACAATACTTTCCCAACAACATCAGCCAAAAACCTGTACTCCACAGATAAAGTTTTCTTCAGGAGTTTGCTAGGGTTTGTATTTGAATGTCCCATTCTCTCAAGTATAGTAGAAAATTCTTCTATAGACATCTCAGCAGAATCTTCTCCAGAATGTAATTGAAAAACCTCTGTCAAGATGGTAGGTGTCAGAGGTACCTGAGTTCCTGATACTGTGCCAATCACTGTATTCTGGTCCTGGTTGTGGGCAGTATAGACCCACTCCTTGATTTCATCTGCAGCCAATTTGATTCTGGTGGATATTATAGTAACTAGCTTTTGCTCCTTGAAAAGTTCTAGGATGTCTCTGAAAATCTGATCACTATTGTTAAACGAATCCATATCAATATCAAATCCTGCATCAAATTTCATTGCGGCCAGGACTGCAACTGAGACGGCCATTGATGCCTGCAAAAAAATAAACAACCAAACGACCAAGTGTAGAGAAGTTTGGAGGGAAAGAGAAAATTTGCAGAGAGAATGAAAGCGCAAAGGGAGAACGACAGCCGAAAAATGAATTTTCTATTAGGGTTCGACACAGAAAAGGAAAGATCGTTGAACTCAGTTCGACGATCAGGGCTTTTAAAGGAAAATGAAAGGTCATCAATATCGTCGATCTCCGTTCGACGATATTGGAGAGCGTCGAGCTCCGTTCAACGATAGTTCAGAGAATAAAATCGTCGAGCTTCGTTCGATGATCGCGGACCTGGAGAGATAGTTGAGCACTATCTGAGAAGCGCTGAACTCTGGTCGACGATTTCGGAAAGCGTCAATCTCCGTTCGACGATCTGGGGGAAAATCGTCGAGCGCAGTTCAGAGACCAGAAACACTCTATACACTAGAAGAATCAAGATGTTTGCCTAGTCTTGGTCAATTTTTAGAGTTTTAAAATCCTAGATATTATTTTAGACTTCCTCCATCTAACGTTCCTAACTGATTTAGGAAGAAGGTATGTTTCTTTTCATCCAAGGGTTTGGTGAAAATATCTCTCCTTTGTAAATCAGTTGGGATATATTGAAGTTCAATTTTATTTTTCTCAACATTATCCCTTAGATAGTGATGCCTAATTTTTATGTATTTTGTCCTACTATGGAGGACTGGATTTTGAGCTATAGAAATAGCACTGGTATTATCACAAAAGATTTTAGACTTCTCTAAGTTGTAGCCATAGTCTAGGAGTTGGTTTTGAATCCACAAGATTTGTGAACAACAACTACCTGCAACCATATATTCAGCTTCAACAGTTGAAGTTGACACAGATGTTTATTTCTTGCAAAACCAGGAGACAAGTCTGTCACCAAGAAACTGACAAGTTCCACTGGTGGTTTTCCTATCAATTCTGCATCCAGCATAATCAGCATCAGAAAATCGAGTTAAGTCAAATGCTAAATCTTTTGGATACCAGAGACCTAGATTTGAACAACTTTTAACATACCTGAGAATCCTTTTTACTAATGTTAGGTGTGACTCTCTAGGGCTCACTTGGAATCTAGCACAGATGCATGTAGCAAACATTATGTCAGGTCTACTAGCTGTAAGGTACAATAAAGAGCCAATCATTGCTCTATATGTTGTCTGATCAACAGGTTTCCCGTGTTCATCAGCATCTAATACAGCATTAGTAGACATAGGTGTTTTCATACAAGATGCTTCAGACATACCGAATTTCTTGACCAATTCCTTTGCATACTTGGTTTGAGAAATAAATATGCCTTCAGCATGTTGTTTGATTTGCAATCCTAGAAGAAGGATAGCTCACCCATGCTACTCATTTCAAATTTGGAATGCATTAGATTGGAGAACCTTCTGCACAAATTTGAATCAGTAGAACCAAAACTAATATCATCTACATAGATTTGTACTAGTAGGGTATGGGACTTATGGGTTCTAATAAAAAGAGTTTGGTCTACTTTACCCCTTATAAATTCATTTTTCAGAAGGAAGCGTGCTAGGGTCTCATACCATGCTCTAGGAGCTTGCTTGAGACAATATAATGCTTTGTGCAATTTGAAAACATAATCAGGATGAGTTGGAGAGATAAAACCTGGAGGTTGTCTGACATAGACTTCTTCTTTGATATCTCCATTGAGAAAAGCACTCTTTACATCCATATGGTATACTTTGAAACCCTTGTGTGCTGCATATGCTAAGAAGATCCTTATGACGTCCAACCTTGCAATTGGTGCAAAAGTCTGGTCATAATCTATGCCTTCTTCTTGAGAGTACCCTTGAGCAACTAGCCTTGACTTGTTCCTTACAATTACTCCTTGATCATCCAATTTGTTTCTGAACACCCACTTTGTTCCAACAATTGAGTTATCCTTAGGCCTTGGTACTAGTTCCCAAACTTTGTTCCTTTCAAATTGATGCAACTCTTCTTGCATTGCAATGATCCAATGTGGATCTTGCTCTGCATCTTGAATGGATTGAGGTTCAATTTGAGATAGGAAGCAAGTGTGCAACAGTTTTTGGTTGACTTGATTTCTGGTTTGAACACCAGGTGAGATGTCTCCAATTACTTGGGAAATTGGATGGTCTCTTGATGTTACTAAATCAACAGGAGGTGTTGATTGTTCACCAACCTGTGTTGTTGTTTCCTCTTGTGGTACAACAACTGGCTCTTCAAGAGGTTTCTCTTCAGGATGTTGAATGTCTTCTTCATCTTCACTGCTTTCCTCTTTTTGAATGATTTGTAATCTGTCCAAGTTTTCATCAAGAGAATGTACCTGCAAAGGTTCAATGGAAGAAGTGTTCTTCTCCTTGAAAGACATGTTAGATTCATCAAAAGATATATGCACAGATTCTTCAATTTTAAGAGTTGATTTATTATATACCCTATAAGCCTTACTGATCATGGAGTATCCCAGAAACACTCCTTCATCAGCTTTAGCTTGAAATTTTGCTAAGTATTTCTTGTCATTATTATGAATATAACAAATACAACCAAAAATTCTAAAATAATCTACTTTAGGTTTCTTCCCTTTGAGTAATTCATAGGGGGTCTTGCCCTTCATTTTATGTATTAAACCTCTGTTCAGCATATAGTTGGAGGTGTTCACTGCCTTTGCCCAAAAGAATAGAGGAAGGTGAGCACTTGACAACAATGTAGTGGCAGATTCAATAAGGGTTCTATTTTTCCTTTCAGCTACCCCATTTTGTTGAGGAGTTCTAGGAGTTGAGAAAGTGTGCCTGATCCCTTCACTCTGACAGAACTCTTGCATAAGAAGAGAATCAAACTCTGTCCCATGATCACTTCTGATCAGGGCAATGTGAGTATTGAACTCAGTCTGTATGCATTTGAGAAACTCTGTCAAACACTTAAAGTTATCAGACTTCTTCCTCAGAAAGAACACCCATGTGAATCTAGAGAAGTCATCTACAACCACTAAAGTGTAAGATTTCCCTCCTAAGCTTTGTACTGTAATGGGTCCAAAAAGATCCATGTGTAACAGATACAAAATCCTAGGTGAATCACTCGTATTAAGTGGCTTGAAACTATTTTTAGTTTGCTTACCTAATTGACAAGCCCTGCAGAGTCCTTCCTTCTTGTAGGGGCCAGAAGGTAGTCCTCTAACAAGGTTGTCCTTGGATAGCCTAGCAATGGTTCTAACGTTTATATGCCCTAATCTCTAATGCCATAATACATTAGGTCTACTAACAGAGTTAAACAGGCAAATATCTACTTCAGTTGAAAGAAAGTCTACTAAATAGATGTTACCTTTCCTTTTACCTGTCAATACAGTTGTGTTGTCCTCTGATTTGATCCTACATAAGGATTTGCTGAAAGTCACTTGGTAGCCTTCATCACATAGCTGACTGATGCTGATTAGGTTGTGCTTCAGTCCTTTCACATAGGCTACCTTCTTGAATGTGACTACCCCAATTTGGACTGCACCATATCCTTTTGTTAGTCCAAAGTTTGAATCACCAAATATGACTTTGGGTCCAAGCTTGGCTTTAAAGGATATGAGATTATCCTTGCTTCCTGTCATGTGCTTTGAGCACCCATTATCTAGATACCATTGTTAGTTTAATGTTGGATATGTCTTCACCTGCAAAAAAAATAATTTACTTGTTTTTGACCCAGTTTACCTTGGGCCTAGGTTGATAACCTTTAAATTCAGAAATAAATGACATCCCTGGTTGACTCTTATAACCTTCAGGATGATATCTCCTTGGAGGTATTATCCATTCAGTATAAGGGTTAACTCTGGATGAAGGACCCCTAGGATTGGAATTTGATTTACCCTTGAAGAAGTTTTCAAATCTCTGATCTCTGCTCGACGATCGTTGAGCTGCGTTCGACGATCTTGGGTCAGATCGACGATCGATTGTGGCAGAGTTCAGAGTTTAGAGATCGTCGACCTGAGTTTGACGATTTTGCCTGAGATCGTCGATCTGCATTCGACTATCGTCTAGCTCCGTTCGACGATTTCTGTTGAACACTTGATTTCTTGGGTAAGTCAGAATTCTTCCTAGCTACCTCTACAACTCCCTTCCCTTTATCAGAAATAAACTTAATTGGGGTTGTTAGTACTATAGGTTGGCTGGATGAAGCACCCAAGCCCAGTGTACTGTTGAATCTAGAGTTTACTGTTCTTGTGATGTCCATTAGCTTGATGCTTCTCCCATTAAGAGATTCTTCAAGCTTTTTGGCCTCTGATAGCTCACTTTTCAGTGAAGCTATCTGCTCCCTACAGCACTCCAACTCCTTAGAGAGTTTGAGGTTTTCTGATTTTAAGGTACTATGTTCAGACAATTGTTTTCTGAGGGAAATGATTTCCTTCTCAGATTTTAATAAGTCTAAACATAGTGTTTTAAATTCATACTTAAAGTACTCAGAATTAAAATCAAAAGAACTTATCACCTGGTCCTCTTCAAGTTTAGTCTCTGAGTCTGACTCTGAATCTTCTGCATCAAAATTGTGTTGTGAGGCATTGATAGCCATCATGCAGAATTCCTTTTCTTCAGCATCATCCTCATCATCACTTGAGCTGGAAGAAGTTTCAGATTCTTCTTCTGTCTCACTCCAAGATTCAGCAACAAACCCCTTCCTTCTATATTTGTTCCTGCTTGAGGATGGTTTGTCATTACTGTTCTTCTTGAAGTCCTTGTCTTTTCTTCTTTCTTTATTGTCCTTTCTGTCCTTATCTTTGTTCTCTGGACAGTCAGGCACAATATGGCCTGGTTTCCTGCAACCAAAGCAAACAATTTCTTTATTGTTTGATTTATCATACCTTGGCTTGTCATGCTCTTTGTATGATCTCTTCCTGAAGTCCTTTCTAGCCATTTTGTAAAATCTTTTGGCCAGTAGACTAAGCAGCTCATCATTGCCTGTGACCTTGTCTTCAGGCTGATCTTCAGTGGCTTTGAAAGCTATTGAATTTTCCTTTCTTGTGGCTGGTGAGGCAGCCTTCTGCTCTTCTTCTCTATTTTTGATGAGCAGCTCAAAAGACTTGAGCTTGCCCAAGAGAGCTTTTGTTGTGATTTCATTGAGACTTCTGGTATCCTTGATTGGCCAGATCCTTGAGTCCCAAGTGCTTGGGAAGCACAATAGGATTTTGTCATTTAGCTCAGTCAATGAGATCTCTTTATCCAAAGTTTTCAGTTCATTGACTATCAGACTGAGTCTATTATACATGTCTGCTACTGACTCAGCTTCTCCTTTCTTGAAGTTCTCATATTGGGTTATGAGGTGAGATCTTCTGTCTTTTCTTTCATCAGCAGATCCTGAGACTATCTCAGATAGCTTATCCCGGATTTCCTTTGCTGTGTTGCATTCAGCCACCTTTTTGAAAATGTCATCAGACATAGTCTGGGCTAAGATATTCATAGTCTTTGCATCTGCTACTTTCCACTTCTTGATCTCTGCATCTGTTCCTGAGGGAGGTGGAACAACATTTGTGCTTGTGTTCTCTAGAAGTCTTGGACACACTGTCAAAACAAAATTGAAGATGTCCTCATCAATAGAATTCATGTAGAGTCTAATCCTTGTCTTCCAAAGTGCAAACTTGGATAGATTGCACACTGGAGGTCTGGTGCTAGCATAATCTTTGTTTTGGGCCATGTTTTGTGAAGAAATAATTCTAATAACAAAATCTACAACAAGCAGATCTAACTATAGGAATCTTTGGGTTCAGGTGTTAGCCTGTGCAACCACCAAGGTGTGGTATGTTTAACCAACCTGGAAGATGTGGTATATTTAACCAACCTGGTTCTGATACCAATTGAAAGTGCAAGTTAGATCTGATATACTCTAGAGGGGGGGATGAATAGAGTACGATGCTTGCTAAAAACGTTTTACAATAGTTGTTGTAATCCTAAGTGAACAGGGAAGCAAATAATATAAAGTAATCTAAACAAGAAGCAACTATCTAATCATAGATTAAACACAAAGCAATCACAAAGCACAGCCAGAAACAAAAAGAAACACAAGCAACCAGAAGACACAAGGAGCTATAGTGGTTCCCCAATCAATCTGGGTACATCCACTCTTCTACCACCCTAGGTAGGAATCCACTACAGGATGAGTTGATCAGGTGTCCTGGGCACCAATGAGCTTTTGATAAGGTGCTCAAAAACCAAACAAGATTTTTTGATCAGGTGTCTTGCCACCACTAAGTTTTGATAAGGTCTCAGAAACCAATCACAAACTTTTGAAGGGAGTTTGAAAAACCCTTTACAATAGAGAGAGAGAGGGATGAGGGAAAGAGATGATCTTCTCTGTCAACAGTCAGAGAGAAGATAGTGGATGTTGTCAAAGCTCCCCCTGAGATCTGTAGTTGTTCAGGAAGTGAAGCTTTACAGTAGGGTGATAGGCCTTCAAATGATTTGATCTCCAGCAAAAGATGATTTCAGCAACAACTGAAATATGAGGTGTCTGGAGTCTTGAATGATGATGGCCTTTGAACACTTGAATCAAAAGAGATCTGAAGAGTTCAGTTTGTTGATCTCCTTTGGTGATGGTGTTCTTGTATGAATCTTTGAGACTGAGAATGTCTGCAACTCTTTTTTCTTTCTCTTGTGTGATTGTTGTTGTGTAAGAGTTGTTGTTGCAGAGAGAGATTCTTGTTATTCTTTTTTTTTCTTCTTCTATATCTTTGTTGTAGAGAATAATTCTATCTTTTATTCCATCTGTCTGAATAGAAATGATCCATTGTCCAAGATAGCCGTTTGCCTGTCATTAATTACTTCCTTAATTACTTTTGTCTTCTGGAGGAAAGTCCAATAAAACATTCCTTGATAATTTCTCGAAACTTGCTCCAGATTAAATGAAAAACGGCTCCAAGATCTCTGAATTAAATGTTGACAACAATTCCTTAACTGTCTGAATTTGAATCTTGAAAATCATTGAACTCTTCAGAGAAAATGTCGAACTGAGCTCCACTATCGTTGAACTGAGCTCAGAGATTTGGACTTAGACGGAAACAAAGATCGTCGATCTGAGCTCAACTATCATCGAACTGAGCTCAGAGATAGCGGAACAAACTGGAGTCAAGATCGTCGAACTGAGCTCGAAGATCGTCGAATGGAGTTCGACGACTTGATGAAGTTGAGCTCAGAGATCGTGGAATGGAGTTCGACGACTCGTCGAAGTGAGCTCAACGATCGTTGAATGGAGTTCGACGATTCGTCGTACTGAGCTCGACGAAATGACTTAGTCTCCAGAAACTGAAAAATCTGGTCTTGAGGGAAGCTTCCAAACCTAACTACTAACCCTTAGACTCAATTCTACTTGATCTTTAGATTTATACAATGAGGTCAAAATAGGTTTTCTAAGAGACATAGTTATCCTGACCCAAATCAGTAATAGGGTGTTCGAACACTGAGGAAGAGTCATCATCCTCCAGCTCCAGTGATGATGAAGAAGAAGAGAAGGAAAAGGAAGTTTGTTTAATGGCAATAGATAATTCCTGCAGTCAGTTAGAGGCTGAAGCTTCAGAAGATGAGAGATCTCTATCTACAAAGGATCAGGTAATAACATCCTATGATTTTAATTCATAAGAATTTAAAACTGAATTTAAAAATCTATGCTTAGATCTAATAGATTCTGAGAAGGAAATCAAACTTCTCAGAGAAAGATTAACTGAACAAGATAAGTACAATACTGAAAATGCTAAACTAACAGATGAACTTACCTCAACAATTGAACAAATTGCTTTCTTAAAAACTGAATTAAGTGAGGCCATGAAATTAGAGGAATCACATAATGGTAGAAGTTTAAAACTGTTAGACATAACTAGTACTCCAAATGCTAGGGCAAATAACAGTAATCTTGGACTAGGTGCATCATCTAGTGAACCACCAATAATCCATAAGAATCATTTATCTAAACCTGTAAATTTCATTTCAGATAAGGGTAAGAAAAATACTGAACAAGTAGACAAAGTAAATGAAGTCTTAAAACAAATGGAACTCAAACAAAAATCTAAGAAGAAGAAGGAAAATAACTACAACAATGTTCAACAGATTTCATCGAACTCAGATCGACGAAATATGTATAGTTCGTCGATCTCAGAACGACGAACTCCGAACGCCAACTATAATAATAGTAATTCTTTGATCCATGATCGAAGAAACCAGTTTGGTTCATCAACCAGAGATCGACGATATTAGTGTCCTGAGAATGAATATTTTCATTCTTCGAGCAGAGATCGAAGATCTTTTCCCAATTCGTCGACCTCAGTTCGAAGAACGTACCAGAGTTCGTCAATCCTAGATCAATCTTATAGAAACTTCAACTCTAACATAAAGTATAATAATCACCTTAATCAGCCTAGGGCGAATATCAACCCATTCACCTAATGGATAATTCCTCCAAGAAGATTTCACCCTTTAGGGTATAAAAACCAACTTGAATGTTTTTATATTTCTAGTTATTCATATGAAAAGAAACAAGGACCCAAGGTGACCTGGGTCAAGAACATCTAACTTGTTTCCTTGCAGGTGAAGAACTATCCTATCACTCAAAATAAGTGAAATCTAGATAGTGTGTGCTCAAAGCACATGACTGGATGGAAGGATAACCTAATCAATTTCAAGGCAAAGCTGGGTCCAAGAGTGATCTTTAGAGATTCCTGCTTTGGACAAACTGAAGGCTATGAAGACTTCAACAATGGAGCTGTCACTTTCAGAAAAGTGGCATATGTAAATGGTCTCAAACATAACCTAATATCCATAAGTCAGTTATGCGATGCAGGTTATCAGGTTTGCTTTACCAATTCCAAATGTATTATTTCTTCAAATAACCAAACTGTTTTAACAGATTATAGATGAGAGAATATATACCTAGTAAACTTTAACTTTGCTAGTTCAGAACTATGTTCATCCAATCAAGTTAGTAATAGCAATATTCTTTAGCATAAGAGACTAGGCCATGTTAACCTTAAGAACATCTCTAAGCTATCTAGGGACAACCTTGTCAGAGGATTGCCTTCTAGCCCCTACAAGAAGAAAATCCTATACAACGCTTGTCAAGAAGGCAAGCAAACTAAAAATAGCTTTAAGTCAATTAATAAGAGTGACTCACCTAAGATTCTGTACTTACTACATATGGATCTTTTTGGACCCATTGATGTACAAAGATTAGGAGGGAAGTCTTACACTCTAATTATTATAGATGATTTCTCTAAATTATCTTGGGTGTTCTTCTTGAGAAACAAGTCAGATAACTTTAAAGTTCTTACAAACTTTCTTAAGAGCATAAGGATTGAGTATTCTACTCCAATTGCATTGATCAGAAGTGATCATGGTACTGAGTTTGAATCTCTTCCCATGCAATGATTCTGTGAGGAGGAAAGTATCAGGCATTGTTTCTCTGTTCCTAGAACTCCTCAACAAAATGGGGTAGCAGAAAGGAAAAACAGAACCCTCATTGAATCTGCAAGAACATTACTTGCATATGCACACATGCCCCTATCCTTTTGGGCAGAGACTGTGAGCATAGCAAACTATGTGCTGAATAGAAGTTTGATACACAAACTTAGGGTACGACCCCTATGAATTACTCAAAGGGAAGAAACTTAAAATTAATTACTTTAGAATTTTTGGATGTAGATGTTTCATTCATAGCAATAATAAGAAACACATTAGAAAATTTGAAGGTACTGCTACAGAGGGAATTTTTCTTGGATATTCCCAAGTTAGTAAGGCTTATAGGGTTTTCAATAAATCATCCTTAAAAATGGAAGAATTTGTACATATTTCATTTGATGAAGCTAACATGTATTATAAGGAGAAAGATTCTTCTACCTCAGATCTTTTGCTGGTACCTCACTTGTGTGAGAAATTGAGTGAGTTAAACCTTACACAAAAGGTCATATCACAGGAAACTCCACAAGCTAATGAAGACAGTGAAGAAGAATTTTTGGAAGTGGTTGAACCTCCTTCAACAGCAGACATTACTCCACAAGAAGAATTAACTCCAAATGTTGTTGCTAAAACAACTCCACCCACTAACCTTGTCACACTAAGGGATCACCCTAGATCTCAAGTGATTGGGGACATGTCAGTAGGTGTATAGACAATGAATCAACTAAGCAAAGATATGATGCATGCCTGTTTCCTCTCTCAAGTTGAGCCTCAATCCATAAATGATGCAAAGAAAGATCCCCACTGGATTATTGCAATGCAAGAGGAGCTCAATCAGTTTGAGAGATGCAGAGTTTGGGACTTGGTTCCAAGGCCCAAAGGCTATCCAGTAATTGGAACCAAATGGGTGTTCAGAAACAAACTTGATGCCTAAGGTGTAATTATGAGAAATAAGGCTAGGCTTGTTGCTCAAGGATATAGGCAAGAGGAAGGCATTGACTATAATCAAACCTTTGCTCCTGTTGCAAGGATAGAAGCAATCAGGATTTTTCTTGCTTATGCTGCTTTTAAGAAGCTTAAAGTCAACCAAATGGATGTCAAGAGTGTTTTCTTGAATGGAGAACTAAAGGAAGAGGTTCATGTTGAACAACTGTAACAACCCCATCCGTTCATATGGTATATACTAGAAGGTTCGGCCCGGGCCCCACAACATATAACACAAAACAGGCGGTGAAGGTACGAGATGATATCAGAGCAGCGCAACACATCTTACAACACTTCATTCGAGCGGAAGCCTATACTAACCCTTGAACTCCACACTTGAATGTCCACATATAAAACAACTCCACATTGTATATATCATAGGAATGTCTTACAACATGTAAACAACATATGCCTTATGGCCTTACAAGACTTTCAAACAGTGGCCTAAACATTGGCGCGCAGGCTGACCACAATAAAAGAAAACACAACAAACATTCCAAATAGCCTTCGAGGGCTAGCAGTAGCAGCAGCAGCAGTAGGGACCTCAACCTTTATGCATCCCGCTTGGCTCTCCAGCACCTGTACAGGGACAATCCACCCAACGGTGGCAAACAGAAGCAACAGTCAGCGTTCAGCTAACCAAATTATAAAGACCCTACCCCTTTTTCTCAGGGCAGCGGTAATCTTCCCTGCAGGCATATCATATCAGAAGCATGGAAATATATTCATATAATGTGCTTTCACGCACACATGCCATCACAACTGTTCGCCACACGGCCCAACGGTCCGTGCACTCAGGGAACCTTCTTGGTGTTCTGGCAAAGCACTTGCCCACCACCGTATCAGGGTCACAACCCAACGGTAACTCTCTTGAGCATTTACTCCATGGCGTGCAGCCGGAGTTCTAGTCTTACTACACCGGGATGGCCCGTAGCCCCCCATTGTGTCATGGCACGCAGGCCTAAGACTCTCGCTATGCGCTCCAACAGACCACACCTTCTAGTCCACGTCGGACGGACATAACGCAGGTCGGATCCTCCACCCCCCGTTGCTCAAATCGCCTTGACTTCACCGAGTACGACGTACTCGCGGCTTAATCAAAGGCGCTGGTCGGTCTCACCAATCCTGTTCTTTGCGTTCAGCCTGGTTCTTTCTATTACACCCATTCATCTCACAACATCAGCGGGTCTTTCCTGGGCACCCCAGTACTTCCTGTTACACGTTCACAAGCACGACACCGCAATATCACAAATATTAAGGGTATTTCCTGGGCATACCAGTACTTCCTGTTACTCTCTTCACAGGTACCACCTACGACATCAAGCATCACAAAAGGGCCTTTCCTGGTCACACCAATACTTCATGTTACTTGTTCACAGGTACGACCCATTAGCACAAGCATAACATGGATATTTTCCTGGACTACCACTCCAGTACTTCCTGGTTCTACCCGTCACAGGCATAATCTGTTGACTCCTTCAACAACATGTTTATCACGGAGTCTTCTCCGGTTCGTATGCAACATCACCAATCCAGACCAACCTGTCCAGATGGGCTTCACACAACATGCTTATTCCGTACGCCATTTCTGAATCTATATGCCAACAAAGGGGATTTCATGCATCCACCCAAAGACTCCGAAAATCAGCCACCTCTTGGTGGGGGAATCACAAACATATGCCAAAAGGAAGCCTTCACATGACTAGAAAGAAATGTCGTTACCCTTGAAGACCTCTTTGGTGCCATGAAGCTCCTAGTTGGCGAGAAAAAAGGTTTTCCTCCGCAAAACTGGCCTCGGAGCGCAGCTTGACACTCTCAAGCTTCACCAGCAGCAGCCCTTCTTCTTCCTCCTTCTTTCTCTCCCTTTCTCTCTCTAAAATGTAGAAAGATGAAGGCAATATACAAATGAGAATATGTTCTCAGTTTTCGGCCTTAAGGTAATAGGAAAGAAGCTCAGCCATTGGATCCCAGCAGAAGGAATGGACGGCCACAAATTGCCAAAAAAGCCTAATTTTTGCCTGACACGGCCTGTGACACGCCCGTGTCCCAAGCCGTGTGCCTCAAGCGGTGCTCAACCGACTTATCCAGACCAGTGACACGCCCATGTGACACGCTCGTGTCACAGGCTGTGTCTGCTGACACGCCTTCAGACATGCCTGTGTTTGTGGTCGTGTTCGTCAGGCGAAAAAAATCCCAAAATCACTCGAGACTCATACGGCCTGTGACACGCCCGTGACCCAGGCCGTGTGCCCATACACGGCACTCGACACGCCACAGCTCAATGTCATTGGGCTGAGTTCGTCGACCGCACTGACATGCCCTGTGACACGCCCGTGTCACAGGCCGTGTCCTAAGCACTCGACGATCGTCGACCAAATGTTTTCGACCACTCGTCGACTGTTCCTCTCGACACTCGACGCACGCAGGACACGCCCTGGGACACGCCCGTGTCCCAGGCCATGTCACCCGAAAATTTGCATGCTGATAAAAATCGGGCTGTTACAACCCTCCCCTCGTACAACAAATTTCGTCCTCGAAATTAAGACACAGGAAGGCAACCAGCAATCAGCAATCAGCAATCAAATAGTTATAACATTAACATTCTTATGTTACACCAACATTCTCTCCACGGATTACAGAAACAGTTCGGGAAACTCTTCTCGCATGTTTTGCTCTCGCTCCCATGTAAGTTCCTCATGGCCGCAGTTGTCCCACCGGACTTTCACCATGCCGACCGTCTTGTTCTGTAACTGTTTCTCGGCTCGATCCTCGATCTGAATTTGTCTAACTCTTATTGTTAGCCCATACTCCACCGGCACACGATCATTCGCGATCACTTGAGCTGGATCTTTAACGGCTTTCTGAAGCACTAAGATGTGAAATACATCATGTAATCGACCCAAGTCTGCCGACAGAGCTAGCTGATATGCCCCCTCTCCGGCGCGCTCAACCACTTCAAAGGGACACAAATATCTTGGACTCAATTTTTTCAAACGTCGAATCCTGGAGACACCTTTGAAGGGCTTGATTTTCAAGTAGACCCAATTGCCAATAGAAAATTCCACGTTTCGGTGCTTGGCATTGTAGTACTTTGCTTGACGATCTTGGGCTATAAGTAGCCTCTCTCGAATAGTTTGTATGGTTGAATTTACTTCAGCAACCTCATTTGGTTTATACATTCGAGCTTCGCCCGCTTTGTCCCAAGCCAAGGGAGTACGGCACTTCCGTCCATATAGAGCTTCATATGGCGCCATCCCGATGCTCGCCTGGTAGCTGTTATTATACGCAAACTCCACCATATAGAGATGATCTTCCCATCTCTTTCCGAAGTCAAGGGCGCACATTCAGAGCATGTCCTCCATCGTTCTGTTGGTACGTTCAGTTTGGCCATCCGTTTGGGGATGAAAGGCCGTACTGAATGTCAACTTCGTGCCCAACAGTCGGTGAACTAGCCTCCAGTCATTTGACGTGAATCGCCCATCTCGATCACTTACGATGCTCCGAGGAACACTGTGAAGTCGTACAATCTGATCAACATATATTTTTTGCAAAACTTTCGACTGAATCATCCCGCCTGTTCGGGAGAAAATGTGCCACTTTCGTTAGCCGGTCAACAATCACCCAAATGGAATTATTCCCTCGCTGAGATCTTGGCAACCCGTGCATAAAATCCATGGAAATATCATCAAATTTCCATTCTGGGATCGGCAGCGACTTCAAATAACCGCCCGGCTTTTGGCACTCCGCCTTCACCATCGCAGATGTTTGGCATTTGGCCACATAGAGGGCAATATCTTTCTTTAGCCCTGGCCACCAGAATAGCTTTTTCATATCATTGAACATCTTCGTGCTCCCGGGGTGAATGGAATATTTTGTATAATGTGCTTCATACATCAGTTCTTCTCTCAATTTACCCACATTCGGGACGCACAAACGGCCCTCTTTTCACAAAAGACCGTCATTCCAGGCGAATTTTCCTTCTGGCCCTCGTTAACATAGCGTAAGAGATCTTCATCCAACTCTGTTTCCCGTCGAACTCAGTCCGCAAGGTCACATTGCACCTTCATCCAGTTCAAACATGCATTGGCAGTGGCATTTTTGTCAACACAATATATCTCTAATGCTTCCAGCTCCTAGATAAGACATTCATCATACCTTTATAACCAATTTACTCTAGCCGGAACCCTCCGACTCAAGGTATCCGTGACAACATTCCCCTTCCCGGGAGTATAGTGAATTTCAAACGTATAGTCCCCAAGGAACTCCAACCACCTTCGTTATCGCATGTTCAAGTCTTTCTGCTCCAATAGGTACTGTAGTATCTTGTGATCTGTATAGATCTCCACCTTCACTCCATAAAGGTAGTGTCGCCAAAACTTTAATGCAAAAAATCACCGCCGCTAATTCCAAGTCATGGATGGGATAATTTCGCTCGTGCACCTTCAGCTGGCGTGAGCCATAAGCAATTACCTTTCCATTCTGTAGAAGAACGCAGTCTAAGCCTCTCCCTGAGGCATCACTATGAATAACAAATCCATTGATCCCACTTGGCGAAGACAACACCGGTACCGTGATCAACCGAACCTTTAGCTCTTCAAAAGCTCATGCGCACTCTGCCGTCCAAACGAACTTCTGATCTTTTCACGTCAACGTGGTTAGCGGCAAAGCAATCCGCGAGAAATTTTCCACAAATCTTCTATAGTAGCCCGCAAGTCCAAGGAAACTCCTGACCTCGGCCACGGAAGACAACATTGGCCACTCTTGTATGGCCCTTATCTTTGCTGGATCCACTGCAATGCCCACTCCACTCACCACATGACCTAGAAAAGCCACCGATGATAGCCAAAACTCGCACTTCGAGAACTTGACATAAAGCTGATTTTGCCTTAATGTATTCAATACCAACCGCAAGTGAGTCTCATGCTCAGCTTCTGACTTCGAGTACACTAGGATATCATCAATAAACATGATCACAAATAGATTCAGGTACTCTCGGAAAGTGCGGTGCATCAAATACATTAACACCGAGGGCGCATTGAACAGTCCAAATGGCATGACTGTGAACTCATAGTGCCCGTAACGCGTTCCAAAAGCAGTTTTGGGAATGTCACCTTCCCGAATCCTCAACTGGTAATAACCAGACTTCAGGTACAATTTCGAATAGACGGTCGAGCCGACCAGCTGATCGAATAACTCATCAATCCGGGGTATCAAATATTTATTCTTCTCGATCAGCTTATTCAATTCACGGTAGTCAATACATAACCACAACCCACCATCTTTATTCTTTACAAAAAGCACAGGCGTGCTCCAAGGTGACATGCTTGGGCGTATATAACCTTGCTCCATCAAATTCTTGTAGTTGGACCTTCAACTCAGCCATCTCTTTTGGCACGATGTGATATGGTGAGCGGGCCACATGTTTCGCACCTGGCACCAACTCGATCGTGAAGTCAACCTCCCGCTGGGGTGGTAGCCAGGGAGATCCATGGGAAACACATCTGTAAATTCTGCCACAATCGGAACCTCACACACACTGGCCTTAGACTCAACAGCCTGAATCAGTGCGAAGTAACATTCCGCACCCTTCCGAACAGCCTTGACTACCTGGAGTGCAGACATCAACGTCCCGCCCACTTCTCGCATACCCGTGAACTTTGTCTCCTGTTCAGTATTCTGCCCCAATGTGACCTCTTGGGACTGGCAATCAATCAAGGCATGCTGCTCCGCAAGCCAATCCATCCCAAAAATCACGTCGAATTCCGATATCGGCAATACAGAAGCAGTCAAACTGAAATCCAGAATTCCTATTTGGACCGCCACATCACAAGCTTGATCCGCAAGCATCCAACAGCCATTCGGCAACACCACTCTGATGCTATCTATCTTTGTACCACTAGGTATCTGTTGGAACACCCTATTACTAATTTGGGTCAGGATCACCATGTCTCTAGGAACCTTTACTTGACCTTCTGTATGGCTTAATAGGTCAATTAGAATTGAATCTAAGGGTTAGAAGTCTAGGATTGGAAGCTGCCCAGGAGACCAAGTTTTTCTGTCTGGAGACTAAGTCTGATCGTCGAGCTCAGCACGACGATTCTTCGAACTCCGATCGACGATCGTCTAGCTCAACTCCGACGGATCGTCGAGCTCCACTCGACGATCGCTGATCTCAACTTCATAATATCGTCGAACTCCATTCGACGATCGGTGAGCTCAGGTCGACGATTTTGACTCTGCATTGGATCTTTATCTCTGAGCTCAGTTCGACGATCTTTGAGCTCAGATCGATGATTATTTTGCTGCTTGAGTTTTCCAGTTCGCTGAGCTCAGCTCGACGATAGCAGAGCTCAGTTCGACGATTTCAGATAACTTCCAGAATTCAAATTCAAATCAGTCAGGAGTTATTCTGCAATTAATTCAGAGATTTGCTAGCCGTTTTCATTTACTTCTGGACCAAGTTTCAAGGGACTTTTCAAGGAATAATTCTGTGGAATTTCCTCCAGAAGAGTTTTTGCAATTAAGGATGCAATCAATACAAACCAACGGCTATCCTTGACAGAGAATGACATTCTATTCTGGAACAGAGAATAAAAGACAGGATGTTTTTTGAATCTACATCAACCAGAAGAAAGAAGACACACAATATACAGAATACAGAAAGATACAAAAAAAGTTTCTGTCAAAAAGAATTCTGAAGAACACTCATCAAAGAGATCAAGCTTTCAAAAATCTTCAGATCTCTTCAGCTCTCAAAGTGTTCAAGGCCAAAATCATTTCAAGACTCCAGACACTCAACATTTCAGCTTGCTGAAATCATTTATTGCTGGAGTTCTATCTTTGAAGGCCTATCACCCTCAGCAAAGCTCTTCTTCCTGAAGATCTCAAGGACTCAGGGGGAGCATTGACATCAATCCACTTAGTCTTCTCAGTTGGTTGAGAAAGAGAAGACTGCCATAACTCTCTCACCCCCACTTTGTAAGGGGTTTCTCAAACTCCCTTCAAAAGTTTGAATCTGGTTTTTGAGCACCTTGTCAAAAGCTCATTGGTGGCAAGACACCTGATCAAAAAATCTGCTTTGGTTTTTGAGCACCTTATCAAAAGCTCATTGGTGCCCAGGACACCTGATCAACTCATCCTGCAGTGGATTCCTACCTAGGGTGGTAGAAGAGTGGATGTACCCAAGTTTGGGGAACCACTATATTCCCTTGTGTCATCTGGTTTTGGCTTGTTTTCTTTTTGTTTCTGGCCTTGATTTTTCTGTGCTTAGTATTTGCATTGCTCTGTACTGTGATTAGATTTATTTCTCCTTCCCTGCTAACACATATTACAACAATTGTTGTAAAAGTTTGCAAAAGTTTTAAAGCACCATATATTCTATTCACCCCCCTCTAGAGTATATCAGATCTAGTTGCTCTTTCAATTGGTATCAGAGCGAGGTTGGTTAAACATACCATATCTGATTGGTTGTACAGGCTAACACCTGAACCCCAAGATCCCAAACTAGATCCTTTTTGTATTTTATTATTAGACTATATTTGCACAAATCATGGCCCAAAACAAAGATTATGCTAGCACCAGACCTCCAGTGTGCAATATGTCAAAGTTTGCACTTTGGAAAGCAAGGATTAGACTTTACATGAATTCTATTGATGAAGATATCTTTAATTCTGTTTTGACAGTGTGTCCAAGACCCCCAGAGAGCATAAGTACAAATGCTGTTCCACCTCCATCAGGAACAGATGCTGACATCAAAAAATAGAAAGTAGCTGATGCCAAGGCTATGAACATTCTAGCTCAGATAATGTCAGATGACATTTTTCAAAAGGTAGCTGAATGCAATTCAGCCAAGGAGATTTGGGACAAGCTCTCAGAAATAGTCTCAGGCTCAGCTGATGAGAGAAAGGACAGAAGATCCCATCTCATCTCCCAATATGAGAACTTCAAGAAGGGAGAGACTGAGTCAGTGAGAGACATGTACAACAGATTGAGTCTAATTGTCAGTGAACTAAGGACATTGGACAAAGAGATTTCTCTGACAGAACTTAATGACAAGATCCTAATGTGCTTCCCCAGCACTTGGGATTCAAGAATCTGGCCAATTAAGGATGCCAGAAGTCTGAATGAAATCACCACTGAAGCCTTGTTGGGTAAGCTCAAATCTTATGAGCTACTTATCAAGAATAGAGAGGAAGAACAGAAGGCTGCTTCACCAGCCACAAGGAAAGAGAAGACCATAGCCTTTAAGGCAACTGAGGATCTGCTTGAAGATAAGAGCACCGGCAATGATGAACTACTCAGCTTGTTGGCCAAAAGATTCTACAAGATGGCCAGAAAGGACTTCAGAAGAAGATCATACAAGGAGCAGGACAAGCCAAGGTATGACAAGTCCATTAGCAACAATAAAGATATTATCTGCTTTGGTTGCAGGAAACCAGGGCACATAGTTCCTGACTGTCCAGAGAACAAGATCAAGGACAGAAGGGACAGAAAAGAAAGAAGAAAGGAGAAAGACTCCAAAAGGAATGTAAGTGGCAAACCTTCTTCAAGCAAAAATAAGCATACAAGAAAAGGGTTTGTTGCTGAATCCTGGAGTGAGACAGAAGAGGAGTCAGAAGCCTCTTCTAGCTCAAGTGATGATGAGGATGATGCAGAAGAAAAGGAGTTCTGCATGATGGCAATCAATGCCTCACAGCACAACTCAGAGGAAGAGGAGTCAGAGTCAGACTCAGAGACTCAACCTGAAGAAGATCAGGTAATTAGTTCTTTTGATTTTAGTTCAGAAGATTTTAAATCTGAATTTAAAGCACTGTGTTTAGACCTGCTAAAGTCTGAGAAAGAGATTATCTCTCTCAGAAATCAATTATCTGAACACAATGGTTTAAAGTCAGAAAACCTCAAACTCTCTCAAGAGTTGGAGAACTGTAGGGAACAGATAGCTACACTGAAAAGTGAGCTCTCTAAGGCCAAGAAGCTTGAAGAATCCCTTAATGGGAGAAGCATCAAGCTGATGGACATCACAAGCACAATGAACTCTAGATTCAACAGTACACTGGGCTTGAGTGCTTCATCCAGCCAACCTATAGTCCTAACAACTCCCATCAAGTTTATTTCTAACAAGGGAAAGGGAATTGTAGAGGTTGCCAGGAAAAATTCTGATCTGCCTCAGAAACTAAGTCCCAGCAAAAATCGTCGAACGGAGATCGACGATCACCGAATGAAGATCGACGATCGCTGAACGCAGCTCGACGATCTCAGGAAAAATCGTCGAACGCTGATCGACGATCTCAGCCAGAGTCGTCGAACGCAGGTCGACGATCACATATACATGACCTCACCCATAGTCGACCGTCGAACGGAGCTCGACGATCTGACCCAAGATCGTCGAACTCAGCTCCAAGATCGTCGAACAGAGGTCAGAACTCTGGAAACTTTGTCAAAGGCAAATCAAAATTGAATCCTAAGGGTTCTTCATCCCTAACCTTTAACCCTTATACTGAATGGATTATACCTCCAAGGAGATATCATCCTGAAGGATATAAGAGTCAACCTGGGATGTCTTTCATTTCAGAATTCAGAGGTTATCAACCTAGGCCCAAGGTAAACTGGGTCAAAAACAAATGAATTGTTTTATGTGCAGGTAAAGACCTATCCAACATCTTACCAGCAATGGTATTTGGATAGTGGGTGCTCTAAGCACATGACAGGGAACAAGGACAACCTCACGTCCTTTAGAGCCAAGCTTGGACCCAAAGTTATCTTTGGTGATTCCAACTTTGGACAAACTAAAGGATATGGTGCAGTCCAGATTGGTTCAGTAACCTTCAAGAAGGTAGCCTATGTGGAAGGACTGAAGCACAACCTAATCAGCATCAGTCAGCTATGTGATGAAGGCTACCAGGTGACCTTCAGCAAAACCTTATGCAGAATCAAGTCAGAGGACAACACAACTGTGTTGACAGGTAAAAGGAAAGGTAACATCTATCTAGTAGATTTTCTTTCAACTAATATAGATATTTGCCTGTTTAACTCTGTCTATAGACCAAATGTTTTATGGCATAAGAGACTAGGACACCTAAACCTTAGAACTATTGCTAGGCTCTCCAAGGACAACCTTGTTAGAGGACTACCTTCTGGCCCCTTCAAGAAGGAAGGACTCTGCAGGGCTTGTCAATTAGGCAAGCAAACTAAAAACAGTTTTAAGTCACTTAATAAGAGTGATTCACCTAGGATATTGTATCTGTTACACATGGATCTATTTGGACCCATCACAGTACAAAGCCTAGGAGGGAAATCCTACACTTTAGTAGTTGTAGATGACTTCTCTAGATTCACTTGGGTGTTCTTTCTAAGGAAGAAGTCTGATAACTTTAAGTGTCTGACAGAGTTTCTCAAATGTATACAGATTGAGTTCAATACTCACATTGCCCTGATCAGAAGTGATCATGGGACAGAGTTTGATTCTCTTCTTATGCAAGAGTTCTGTCAGAGTAAAGGGATCAGGCATACTTTCTCAGCTCCTAGAACTCCTTAACAAAATGGGGTAGCTGAAAGGAAAAATAGAACCCTTATTGAATCTGCCACTACATTGTTGTCAGATGCTCATCTACCTCTATCCTTTTGGGCAGAGGCAGTGAACACCTCCAACTATGTGCTGAACAGAAGTCTGATACATAAACTAAAGGGAAAGACTCCCTATGAATTACTCAAAGGGAAGAAACCTAAAGTTGACTATTTCAGAATTTTTGGTTGTATTTGCTACATTCACAATAATGACAAGAAATATCTAGCAAAATTTCAAGCCAAAGCTGATGAAGGAGTGTTTCTGGGATACTCCGTGATCAGCAAGGCCTATAGGGTCTATAATAAATCATCTTTGAAAATTGAGGAATCTGTTCATATTTCTTTTGATGAAACTAACATGTCTTTCAAAGAGAAGATTTCTTCTACCATAGAACCTTTGCAGGAACACTCTCTAGTTGAAGATATGAACAAGTTACAGGTTGCTCAAGAAGAAGAAAGCAGTGAAGATGAAGGGAATGCTTCACATATTGAAGCACAATCTGAAGAGCCAGTTGTTGTACCACAAGAGGAAACAACAACACAGGTTGGTGAACAATCAACACCCCCTGTTGATTTAGTAACATCAAGAGACCATCCAATTTCCCAAATAATTGGAGAAATCTCAGCTGGTGTGCAAACTAGAAATCAGGTCAACCAAAACCTGTTGCACACCTGCTTCCTATCTCAAATTGAATCTCAGTCCATTCAAGATGCAGAGCAAGATCCACATTGGATCATTGCAATGCAAGAGGAATTGCATCAATTTGAGAGGAACAAAGTATGGGAACTAGTGCCAAAGCCTAAGGATCATTCCATTGTTGGAACAAAATGGGTATTCAGAAACAAACTGGATGATCAAGGCGTAATTATAAGGAACAAGGCAAGGCTAGTTGCTCAGGGATATTCTCAAGAAGAAGGAATTGACTACGACCAGACTTTTGCACCTGTTGCAAGATTGGAAGCCATCAAGATATTTCTAGCTTATGCAGCTCACAAAGGCTTCAAGGTTTATCAGATGGATGTCAAAAGTGCTTTTTTAAATGGAGACATCAAAGAGGAAGTCTATGTCAGACAACCTCCATGTTTTATCTCTCCAACTCTTCCTGATTATGTTTTTAGACTGAACAAGGCATTATATGGTCTCAAGCAAGCTCCTAGAGCATGGTATGAGACCCTAGCATGCTTTCTCTTGGAAAATGGTTTTATAAGGGGTAGAGTAGACCAAACTCTTTTTATTAGAACCCATAAGTCCCATACCCTACTAGTACAAATTTATGTAGACGATATCATTTTTGGTTCTACTGACTCAAAATTGTGCAGAAGGTTTTCTAACCTGATGCATTCTAAATTTGAGATGAGTAGCATGGGTGAGCTGTCCTTCTTCCTAGGATTGCAAGTCAAACAACATGCTGAAGGCATTTTTATTTCTCAAACCAAATATGCTAATGAACTGGTTAAGAAATTTGGTATGTCTGAGGCATCTTGTATGAAAACACCCATGCCTACCAATGTTGTATTGGATGCTGATGAACATGGGAAACCTGTTGATCAGACAACATATAGAGCAATGATTGGCTCTTTACTGTATCTTACAGCTAGTAGACCAGATATAATGTTTGCTACATGTATATGTGTTAGGTTCCAAGTAAGCCCTAGAGAGTCACACCTAACATTAGTAAAGAGGATTCTCAGGTATGTTAAAAGTTGTCCAAATCTAGGCCTTTGGTATCCAAAAGATTCAGCATTTGAATTAACTGAATTCTCTGATGCTGATTATGCTGGATGCAGAATTGACAGGAAAAGCACCAGTGGAACTTGTCAGTTCCTTGGTGATAGACTTGTCTCTTGGTTTTGTAAGAAACAAACATCTGTGTCAACCTCAACTGCTGAAGCTGAATATATGGCTGCAGGCAGTTGTTGTTCACAAATTTTGTGGATCCAAAACCAACTCCTAGACTATGGATACAACTTAGAGAAGTCCAAAATCTTTTGTGATAACACAAGTGCTATTTCCATAGCTCAAAATCCAGTCCTCCATAGTAGGACAAAACACATAGAGATTAGGCATCATTTCTTAAGGGATAATGTTGAAAAACACAAAATTGAATTACAATATATCCCAACTGATTTACAAAGGGGAGATATTTTCACCAAGCCTTTGGATGAAAAGAAACACACCTTCTTCCTAAATCAGTTAGGAATGTTAGATGGAGGAAGCCTTAAATAATATCCAAGATTTTGAAAGCTTAAAAATTGACCAAGACTAGGCAAACATTCTGATTTTCCTTAGTGTCTAGAATCTTTCTGATCTCTGAACTGCGCTCGACGATTTCCACTAAGATCGTCGAACGGAGATCGACGATTTCCAAAAAACGTCGAACTGAGTTCAGCGCCTCTCAGATAGTATGAACTATCTCTTCCGGTCAACGATCGTCGAACGGAGCTCGACGCTCTCCAATATCGTCGAACGGAGATCAACGATGTTGAAAACTTTTCAGATTCCTTTAGAAGCCTCGATCGTCAAACTGAGTTCAACGATCTTTCCAATTCTGCGTCGAACCCTAATATAAAACTCATTTTTCGCCGTCGTTCTCTCTTGCGCTTTCGATTTCTCTGCAAGGATTTTCTTTCCCTCCAAACAGTTCTACGCTTGGTCGTTTTGTTTGTTGAATTTTTGAAGGTACAATGGCTGTGTCCGTTGCAGTTCTAGCCGCAATGAAGTTCGATGCTGGATTCGACATTGATATGGAATCTTTCAACACCACTGATCAAATCTTCCAAGATATACTGGATTTATTCAAGGATTAGAATCTGTCTGCCCTCATGACCACTAGAATCAAGCTTGCTTTAGATGAGATAAAGGAGTGGGTCTATACTGCTCATAATCAAGACAACTCCACAATAGTTGGGTCCATTGCTGGAACTCAGGTACCTCTGACCCCCACCATTTTAACAGAGGTTTTTGGACTAAGAAATGGAGATGATACTACTGAGTTATCTGGAGAGGAGTTTTCTGACATGCTTGCCAGGATGGGTCATCCAGAGGGAAACCCTAGCAAGTTATTCAAGAGGAACCTGTCTGTTGAATACAGGTTCCTAGCAGATGTGGTAGGGAAAGTGCTGCTGGCAAAGCACTCTGCACATGATACCATATCCAGATACCAGCTCTGCCTCATGGGAGTTCTGGTGGATAAGAGAAGTTTGAACTGGGGAGAGGTCTTCTTTGACCTAATCAAGAAGAAAATAAACAAAAGCTTTGTTAACTTTGGAAGGATTCTTGGAGTCTTCCTGCAAAACAGGTGCCCTGCCTTGCTGGTCTCCTCTGGAGTGCACATAAATGCCTCCAAGAGACTCACCTGTGCCCTCTTTGGCAAGTGGGACAGGCAAATCAGCAAGCCTGGCAGGCCCTCCTCAAGTGCTCCTTCAGGCACCAGGACTCATAGAGTCACTCCCCCACAGGTCTCTGCTCCTGCAGCTGACCTGACTGTTGCTGTTGCTGCCTCCTCTCCTCCTCCACTTCCAACCCTTCCTCTACCATCCACCATTCCAGCTCCATCCACCATTACCATCTCTAGCCCATCTCCAACAACAATTCCATCTCCAGAACCCATTCTGCCTCCACCAGTAGACCTCTTCCACCCTCTGTTCTCATACCCTCCACCAGATGTCACTTCTTCTCCATCCATTCCATCCTTCACCCTCCTGGATGAATCCTACATGGATGATTCCCCATCCTCTCCTCCAGAATTACCCTCCTCCTCAACTTCATTCCAAGATCTCCTCCACCATATCATTGACCAAACCACTTTCACCCCATCCATATCCATCCCCTTGTCCTCCATTTCCACCATCCCAACACCTGAGCCATCCATTCCACTCTCCAGCCCTCCACTTCCAGCATCCTCAGTTATCCCCATTCCATCTACCTCTGCTCCTATTCTTGAGCAAGTAGACCTCTCAGCCCTAGCTGACAAGTTGTATGAGCTAATTGCCCCCAGGCTCTCCCTACTCTTGGAGACCTCATTGGCTCCTCTACACTTGTCAGTGGCAGCCCTCTCTGCCAGGCTTTCCTCCCTCCTTCCTCAGGCAGCACCACCAGCAGTTTGCCTTGATACAGATGTATCTGCATCTAGGCAGGGGGAGATGCCATATGAAGCAAGCCTTCATGCTGCTGCTGCTGCTGCTGATGTTTCTGTGCCTGCTGCCCCTTCTGCTACTGTTGCTGTGCCTACAGAATGTCAGGCTCCTACTGCAGTTCTTGCAATAGACCTAAGGTCTTTGCTTTCTGCCTTTGATCATGCCTTCTTCAGCTATCTCCCATAGGTTAATGCTGTCCAGCCCCCAGAAGATTTGTCCAAGGCACTAGTGCCTGTCTCTTGCTGTGACCCTAGCATTATCTCTGCATTTGTACATTCAATGATTGCTGCTTCTGAAGATGTTGTTGCTGCTGCTGCTGTTAAACAAAACACTGACTTTGCTTCTGAAATTGTTGATACTGCTGAGATTGCTCACACTGCTGCTGAAATCCTAATTGCTTCTGATGAGCCAATTTCCAAGGATCTTCTGATGACAGAGGCCACTGTTTTTGAGCCTGCTGCAGATTCTGATGATGTTACTGCTGTTACTTCTGCTGTCACTACTCCAGTATCTGTTGCATCTGCTGTATTTGCTCCTGTTGCACCCTCTGCATCTGTTGCTCCATCTGCTGTTGTCCCTGCTGCTGCTACTTCTGCTTCAGCCTCATCTGCTGCTATTCAACTGAAGAAAGATTTGATGAAGAGAATTGATGCTCTATATGATGCCCAGAGTTCTGAATCTGATGAGTTCAAGACAGACTCTGATGACTCTTCTGCCACTATTGCAAGGAAAAGGAAAGCTAGGAGCAAGGCTATGAAAAGGGTCCCTCCTGCAAAAGTCAAGGATGATAATGATATTCCTTATTACATTCTGCATAACTGCCCCATCACAGAACATTGGATGCAATATTCTAAAAATCAGCTCAAGGCCATGAAGAAGAAGAGAAAGTATAAAAAGGGCTCCTCCCAGTTCCAGCACCCTCATCCTCCTCCACCACCTCCTCCTGATGCAAGTGTAGGTGGCAGCTCTACAAGTCAAGCCCCAGCTAGAAGCCAGGCTCCCTATCAACCCCATGCCAGATCCTACCAAAGGGAAAGCCAGTCTAGGGGTTCTTATTCTAGGAGAGGAGGATACAGGGGTATTCAAAGAGATTTTCAAGTTTATTCCAAAGGGTATTCCAGGCAGCACCCATACTCCAGGGGAGGACATGGTTCTTCTGATACATCATCAGGTCCTTTCCCCTACAAGCTCAAAGAAACTGTGTCTGGCAGGCCTCCTCAAGATAATCCTTCCAACAGGTATGAACCACCTGTACCTTTTGAGGACCCTGAGAATAATCCATCTTCTTGGACTGCTAGGATGAAGGAACTGGCTGCACTAGATCAGATCAAGAAGGACAGAGAGCAAGGTTTAGACACTTCAAATATTTCTACAATGTCAGAGCAAAGACAAAAGGAACTAGACAAATATGCTTCCAGCAAATTCTTTGATGCTGAGAGATATATGGAGTTGCATCCTGCTGCTGTGGTCCCCAGATCTTCAAAGCAAACTTATTTGGGTGCAGCAGATGACAACAGGTCCAACAAGGAAGCTCTAAATCCAAACAGAGAAATCAAACTTGTCAAAGGCAAAGAGAAGAAGTGACAGTGTAAGGTGACAATTTCTGTGAATTCTGACTGCTATCTGGATGACATATATACATATATATATATCTCTGTGATGTTTCTGCAATGTCTAGCTGCTGTTTTTATGCTTCTCTGATTGTATGTTGTTATTTGAATTTTTCCAAAGTCTGTAAATAGTCATCCTAACCCAAATAGGGGGAGATTGTTGGAACACCCTATTACTAATTTGGGTCAGGATCACTATGTCTCTAGGAACCTTTACTTGACCTTCTGTATAGCTTAATAGGTCAATTAGAATTGAATCTAAGGGTTAGAAGTCTAGGATTGGAAGCTGCCCTGGAGACCAAGTTTTTCTGTCTGGAGACTAAGTCTGATCGTCGAGCTCAGCACGACGATTCGTCGAACTCCGATCGACGATCGTCTAGCTCAACTCCGACGGATCGTTGAGCTCCACTCGACGATCGCTGAGCTCAACTTCATAATATCGTTGAACTCCATTCGACGATCGGTGAGCTCAGGTCGACGATTTTGACTCTGCATTGGATCTTTATCTCTGAGCTCAGTTCGACGATCTTTGAGCTCAGATCGACGATTATTTTGCTGCTTGAGTTTTCCAGTTCGCTGAGCTCAGCTCGACGATAGCAGAGCTCAGTTCGACGATTTCAGATAACTTCCAGAATTCAAATTCAAATCAGTCAGGAGTTATTCTGCAATTAATTCAGAGATTTGCTAGCCGTTTTCATTTATTTCTGGACCAAGTTTCAAGGGACTTTTCAAGGAATAATTCTGTGGACTTTCCTCTAGAAGAGTTTTTGCAATTAAGGATGCAATCAATACAGACCAACGACTATCCTTGACAGAGAATGACATTCTATTCTGGAACAGAGAATAAAAGACAGAATGTTTTTTGAATCTACATCAACCAGAAGAAAGAAGACACACAATATACAGAATACAGAAAGATACAAAAAAAGTTTCTGTCAAAAAGAATTCTGAAGAACACTCATCAAAGAGATCAAGCTTTCAAAAATCTTCAGATCTCTTCAGCTCTCAAAGTGTTCAAGGCCAACATCATTTCAAGACTCCAGACACTCAACATTTCAGCTTGCTGAAATCATTTATTGCTGGAGTTCTATCTTTGAAGGCCTATCACCCTCAGCAAAGCTCTTCTTCCTGAAGATCTCAAGGACTCAGGGGGAGCTTTGACATCAATCCACTTAGTCTTCTCAGTTGGTTGAGAAAGAGAAGACTGCCATAACTCTCTCACCCCCACTCTGTAAAGGGTTTCTCAAACTCCCTTCAAAAGTTTGAATCTGGTTTTTGAGCACCTTGTCAAAAGCTCATTGGTGGCAAGACACCTGATCAAAAAATCTGCTTTGGTTTTTGAGCACCTTATCAAAAGCTCATTGGTGCCCAGGACACCTGATCAACTCATCCTGCAGTGGATTCCTACCTAGGGTGGTAGAAGAGTGGATGTACCCAAGTTTGGGGAACCACTATATTCCCTTGTGTCATCTGGTTTTGGCTTGTTTTCTTTTTGTTTCTGGCCTTGATTTTTCTGTGCTTAGTATTTGCATTGCTCTGTACTGTGATTAGATTTATTTCTCCTTCCCTGCTCACACATATTACAACAATTATTGTAAAAGTTTGCAAAAGTTTTAAAGCACCATATACTCTATTCACCCCCCTCTAGAGTATATCAGATCTAGTTGCTCTTTCAGTATCCCAAGCCGCGCTATAAACTCACTAGACAGAAAAGAATGCGACGCACCCGTATCAAACAGTGCTCGCACCAGCGTGTCCCGAATCATCACAAAGCCTGTGACAATCATGTCACACACACAAACCACAAACACATATGCACTAAGCAAAACATACAAGGAATAGTATATGTACAACTAAACTCATACCTGTGACGACGTCACTCTGCTTGATGGCCTCCTGCAGGCCAAGATTGTAGACCCGGGGCTGCGCCTGCGAAGCAGAGGAGTCCACTACTGCCTTGTCCTTCTCCGCATACGACGCTCCTGCCTTCTTTTCACTCTTTGGCATCACCCGACAATCTCGAGCGATATGCCCCACCCGGCCACAATTATAGCATGTACGAGTATCTGGCTTTGAGGTAGCCCCCAACGTTGCTCCCGTTGCAACTAATGAAGGAGCTTGTCCACTTGTCTTGGACTTCTTGCCCCATTTCTTCTTATAAAATGGTTTCCCAGGTCGGGGCACCTTCCACTCCGGTTGCATCACAGCAAAATCCCTCTTCCCCTGCACCCTCTTCATATCTTTTTCCAGAGCGCTCGCAGTGTCAACTAATGCCTGGAAGCCTTTTTCATAGAACTAGAAACCAGGAACCTCAACTCGTCCCTCAGTCCTTCATAGAACCGATTTGTCTTCCTATGCTCATCAGCAAAAATAGAACCCGCATACCGCCCTAAGCGAGTAAACTCATGCAGGTACGCGTCAACACTGCCATCACCTTGCGTCAACCATTAGAATTCATTCTCCATGGCAATCTATTGCGCCGTAGGAAGGTGCTTCGCTAGGAAGAGTCGGGAGAATTCTTCCATCAATACTTGTGTTAAGGGACGACCCGCCAAGTGATGCAACTCCATCTCATCCCACCACAATCTAGCTTCTCCTTCAAGCAGAAAGGTAGCTAAGGTGACTTTCTGATGCTCCGTCGATCCAATTGCCGTCATAATTCGCTTGACGCGCGATAGCCAATACTCAGCCTACGTAGGAGTTCCCACTCCCGAAAACGTAGGCGGATGGAAACTCATAAACCGCATCAGTTGCTTCTCAGCCGCTCGAGGATCCACATCCACTACAGGTTCAAGCCTTGCCGCCACCTGTTCTGGCTTAACAGACAGTTGTTCCGTCCCAAGTGGTCGGCCTTGGATCATGACAAATAAAGCCTCAGCAACTAAACACACATGTTCCGCAGACGGTGGAGGTGTAGGCACCACAGCTAGTACCGTACTTTCATCAGAAGGCTGGGGCTCTGACTGCCCAGCTCCACTCCATGTCACCTAAAGGTGGACAAGACACACGCATTAGCGGCCTACACAAGCAAACAACACAAAATAGGAACACGCAGGTTACCCAAACACAATAATTTGCATTCCTATCATGGACATTCAGGAGTTCACTCGTATAAATGTGGTTTGCACAAACACGTGCTCGCCACCCCACAAAAGAAGTCGACCACGACTTCGAGAGGGAAAGACCAAGAGAGTTGATACCAAAAATGTAACAACCTCATCCGTTCATATGGTATATACTAGAAGGTCCGGCCGGGGCCCCACAGCATATAACACAAAACAGGCGGTGAAGGTACGGGATGATATCAAAGCAGGGCAGCGCATCTTACAACACTACATTCGAGCGGAATCCTATACTAACACTTGAACTCCACACTTGAATGGGATGTTCATGCATCCACCCAAAGACTCCCAAACTCAGCCACCTCTTGGTGGGGGAATCACAAACATATGCCAAAAGGAAGCCTTCACATGGCTAGGAAGAAAAGTCGTTACCCTTGAAGACCTCTTTGGTGCCATGAAGCTCCTAGTTGGCGAGAAAAAGGTTTTCCTCCGCAAAACTGGCCTCGGAACGCAGCTTGACAGTCTCAAGCTCCACCAGCAGCAACCCTTCTTCTTCCTCCTTCTTTCTCTCCCTTTCTCTCTCTAAAATGTAGAAAGATGAAGGCAATATACAAATGAGAATATGTTCTCAGTTTTCGGCCTTAAGGGAACAGGAAAGAAGCTCAGCCCTTGGATCCCAGCTAAAGGAATGGACGACCACAAATTGCCAGAAAAGCCTAATTTTTGCTTGACATGGCTTGTGACATGCTCGTGTCCCCGGCGGTGTGCCTCAAGCGGTGCTCAACCGACTTATCCAGACCAGTGATACGCCCATGTGACAAGTCCGTGTCACGGGCCGTGTCACCCGACACGCCTTCAGACACGCCCGTGTATGTGCCCATGTTCGTTAGGCGAAAAAAATTCCAAAATCACCCGAGACTCACATGGCCTATGACACACCCGTGTCCCAGGCCGTGTGCCCATACACGGCACTTGACACCCCCCAGCTCAATGTCGTCGGGCTGAGTTCGTCGACCGTGATGACACGCCCTATGACACACCCGTGTCACAGGCCGTGTCCTAAGCACTCGACGATCGTCGACCAAATTTTGTCGACCACTCGTCGACTGTTCCTCTCGACACTCGACGCACGCAGGACATGCCCTGGGACACGCCCGTGTCCCAGGCCGTGTCACCCGAAAATTTGCATGCTGATAAAAATAGGGCTGTTAAAACAACCCCCGGGTTTTATCTCTTCTACTCATCCCTCATATGTTTTTAGACTGCATAAAGCTCTCTATGGTTTAAAGCAGGCTCCAAGAGCTTGGTATGAGACCTTAGCTAGCTTCTTGATAGAGCATAAATTCTCTAGAGGCATTGTAGATAGGATATTATTCACTAGGCACTATAAGGATCAAATATTGTTAGTATAAATTTATGTAGATGATATTATATTTGGGTCTACAGATTCCAAACTATGCAAGAGGTTCTCTGACCTCATGCATTCAAAGTTTGAAATGAGTAGCATGGGTGAGGTCTCCTACTTCCTTGGTCTCCAAGTGAATCAACTACCTGATGGCATCTTCATATCCCAGGCTAAATATGCTAAGGAGCTTCTCAAAAAGTTTGGGATGGCTAATGCCTCAGCAAAGAAAACACCCATGGCCACTAATGCTCTAATAAACTCTAATGAACATGGGAAACCTATTGATCAGAAATTATATAGGGGCATTGTTGGGTCCCTACTATACCTTAAAGCAAGTAGACGTGACATAATGTTTAACACATGTCTTTATGCTAGGTTCCAAGTGAACCCTACAGAATCTCATCTAATTTTCTCAAAAAGGATTTTGAGATATATAAAGAGTTATCCTAGTCTAGGACTTTGGTATCCCACTGAGTCAGAGTTTGAGTAAAATAGATACACAGATGCTGACTTTGTTGGATGCAGAGTAGACAGAAAAAGTACCTCAGGAATGTGCCAATTCCTTGGTATGAGATTAGTCTCATGGTTTAACAAGAAGCAGTCATCTGTGTCTACATCAACTACTAAAGAAGAATATATAGTAGCTGGCAGTTGTTGTTCCCAGATGCTGTGGATTCAGAACCAACTTCTAGACTATGGGTTCAACTTAAATAATTCAAATCTACTATGTGACAACACAAGTGCTATATCCATAGCACAAAATCCAGTCCATCACAGTAGGACTAAGCATATAGACATTAAGCATCATTTCATAAGAGAGTGTGTAGACAAAAATAAAATTAATCTTGTCTATATCTACACTGATTTACAAAGGGCAGATATCTTCACCAAACCATTGGATGAGAGGAATCATCTATTCTTCATAAATCAGCTTGGTATGATAAATGGATAAGCTTTAATTTGATTTCTGTCTATGGTCGACGAATTTTTCAAAGTTCGTCGAATGGAGCTCGACAAACAGAGAAAAGTTCTAGAGAACTTCGTCGAACGAAGATCGACGAATTCTTTGTGAGTGAAGTTATTTTCATTGACTGGAGATCGACGAATTTGCTTAGGGAAACTTTTTTCGAACGGTGCTTGACGAAATGTTTTCACATCTTCTGACTGAGATCGATAAATTCTTTTGACTATGAAATATTTTGTCGAACTCAGATCGAAATTTTTTTAATTTTTCGTCGAACGGAGTTTGTCGATTCATATTCTGAAAAACCTTATATCTAGGTTTTCTTCAACCTCCGTCCCGCGCTTTCAGTTCCCTTTGCACTTGATCATTATTTTTCTCTTGCAGATACATTCATGGCGATTCCAGCAAGCGCTCTCTCTTCAATGAAATTTGATATGGGCTTTGACATTGATTTTGACTCCTTCCAGTTCTCTGATGCCATCATTGTCTAAATCTTGAAGTTATTCGAAGAACAACATCTGAAACACTTGATGATAATGATAATAAAGATAGCGATGTCTGAAGTTAAAGAATGGGTGTATATATCTACAAATCCAGAAGAAGATAATATGACTGGATCAATTTTTTGAAATCTAATTACCCTCTCCCCTTCCGTACTAACCGACATTTTCGGTCTTTTAAATGGAGCAGAAGAAATTGAAATGGACTCTGAGGAGTATGGAAAGATACTGACCAAGATGGGTCATTCCGACAACAACCCTAACAAACTGCCCAAGAAGAACTTGTTTCTTGAGTACAAGTTCTTGGCTGACATAGTCGGCAAGGTGCTGCTGGGCAAACACACCGCCCATGACTACATAACCAGACACCAGTTCACGGTGATGAGTGCTCTGGTCGAGAAGAATGCAGCAAATTGGGGAAAGCTGCTGTTTGATCTGATTAAAAAGAAAAACAACAATAAAGAGGTCTGATTTGGCAGAATTCTGGGGATATTTCTACAATAAAAAGCACAAAAACATCTGGTCTCTACACCAGTGTTCATCAATGCCTCCAAGAGGCTTACCTTTGCCCTCTTTGGCAAATGGAAGAGGAAGATAACCAAGCCAACCAAGGTTTCCTCTTCCTACAGACCTTCTGAGAGTACAAGGGTTGTTCCAGCCACTCCCCACCCTGATGAAGATGGTCCAACTCCACCACCTCTAGCCTCCCCAATTCATCTCTCTTCACCAGCTCATACCACAATCCATACTCCAACACCTCCATCACACCATGGTACACAAACTCCATCACAACATGGTACACAAACTCCATCACAACATGGTACACCAACTCCATCACAACATGGTACACCAACTCCATCACACCATGGTACACCAACTCCATCACACCATGGTACACCAACTCCATCACAACATGGTACACCAACTCCATCACAACATGGTACACCAACTCCATCACAACATGGTACACTAACTCCATCACAACATAGTACACCAACTCCATCACAACATAGTACACCACCCTTATCTCCTCTACTACTACACCTAGATCACATCCCCCATTCAAACCTTCTATCACTACCTTCTTTTGACCTACTGTCATCCCACTTCATACTCCATCACCTGCAGATGAGCCAATGTCAGATACTCTACCTTTTCCTCCACCATCATCTTCCATCCATACTTCTGTATCCACTCAGACACCTTCTGAGTTCATGCAATTGGACCCCCCTTCCATTCAACCTCTTCTGGCCAATCTCACTCCACTCATCAGAAACCTGATAGCAGAGGCTATTTCCCATCTTGCTACTTCCATCTCATCCCTTCCTGCCCACCTCTCTGCCTTTTCTGTCCCTCCTTCTTCAGTTAGGGGCTGGCTCCAGTGCCTACTAAAACCAGGTAGAGGGAGATACTCCATGAATAAGTAGCTCCAGTTCCAGCAGAAGAAGCAGCAGCAGCAACTGCAGCAGAAGCAGCAGCAATAACTACCGCAGAAGCAACAGCAGCAGACACAGTTATCCTTGCTGATTTAATTAATTTCATTGAGTCTGATATAGATATGGATGAGACAGCTATAGCTAGAATAAATACTGTTGGTGATTATATTATCAATCCCACAATAAATATTTTGAGTTTATTAAATACTTTTGATACAGTTCATATGAACTTTCTTCCAGAAAATAGCCTAAAGACTTCTATGGCTATAATTCCTTACACTTCTCCAATAAGCCCAAAAATTCTCATGCAACTCAAGGCCACTTTTGCAAGAATAGAGGCTCCAGTTGTTCCATCTCCACCAAGAGCAGATTCTGTCATTATATCATCCCCTCCCAAAGCCATCTCTCCTCCAACATTCAAGATGGATGACAGTCCCATGCCAGATCTGGATGAGATCATGATGGCAGACATAGTGTAACATCTCATCTTACTTCTAGACCCCTTAACTTAGATTGGGTTGGGCATGGGGTGGGTGTTAGGAAAAATTAGCTAGGTTTGACACTAGGTAGTTAGTTGTAGCCATGTGGGGCCCACTATAGGTCCAAGTCAAACTAGGTCAAACTAGCCTAAATATGAACCCTAGCCACACCATGACCCCCACCACATTGCCCTAACCCTAAAATAATCTAAGTGGACCCTAGGACATGTCTTTAGGTCAACCCTTTGACCCTAGTTCACCAAAGTCAACCATAACCCTAAGTTGGTCAAACCTATACATATAGGCCCAATTAGCCCAAGTAGGGCACCACATTGACCCAACACAAGTTGGGTGGTGCCATTAGACCCATGACCACCAAGTGGGGTCAGCCCACTCATCATGGTTTACCAGGTCAACTCAAAAGTCAACATAGTCAACATAATTGACCTAAAGAAGAAAATGAGGGCTAAGCCCACTCTCCTTGGGCCAAGCCTACCAAACTTGGCCCATTATAAGCCCAAGTAGTTAAAGACCAGCCCTACCCCTCTGGTTTTGGAGAGAGAGTGCATGCATGGGTGCATTTTGGAGAATTCACCTAAAATAGGAGAGAGAAGGTGGGATTAAGAGGAAGAGACCACTTGTCCTTGGCTTCTTCTGCCCCAAAAAGTTGCTGGCCGGCTATAACACCTCCCCTGTAACGACCGTATAATATGGGTCCGGCCGGGGCCCCACAACATATGGACGCCACAGCTTTAGTATTAAAAGATGATATAACTACCCACACTCAAAACTCTTTGCGCAACACAGCAGAAACATAAGCAAGACTAGAAGTTATCCACCATTACAAGAGTAATAAAAATGTCCCTTATGGCCACACCACATAAGAGAGTCCAAACTCAAATAATACAACAGTCATGAAAGTGCATAAGCACTCCTAGTCTACCTCGGCGTGCAATCCGGACAACATGAGCCTCAAACATACAACATCATATAAGTAGAGTTACAAAATAGGGGAACACTTCATTAGGCTTAGGCCTTTCTGGCCGGCGAGCTAGCTCCTGCTTGCGATCCTTGCCCTGTAAAAATTATTAGTAACGTGAGTCAGCAAAGGCTGACCTCAAACTGTGTAACCAACACATCTCCTCCCGGCCACCCCTAACGGACCCTGGGGTACTCCTCCAACCTGCAAGTTAGCACTGCATATGCAATAATCATAAGCAAGGAAAACAACTAAAGAAACAGGCTTGAATGTCTCAAACATCATACATGTTCTCTACTGTTGAGCATATAATATTAGGGCCTACTATGCAACATGAATGCAACACCCGGGTTTCACCCAAGGCACCCTATAGCGTATGCATTTAGCACAACATCACATCAATTGGGTACTCATCGTTTCCCCATTGGCATAAAGCCACAAACAAAGGGGGGTAACACAATCCCCCCCCCCCCAACGGCACACACACCGCCACATGGAACTCTTGCTAAGGCCCCACCAGCTCAAGGTCTTAGACCCGGGCTTGCCTGCAAGCTCTGACGTCTCATGTCAAGATTCCAACAAACACGACTGACCGATTCTAAGAAGCCTTGCTGGACCCCACCCGCTCATGGCCTCATTGCCCGGGCTTGCCCCCATGCTTGGCATTCTCATCAATCTCACAAAAGGGGACTAGTCTCGTCAGGACACTATCCACACATGACTTGCACGTCACGGGATAGCCAGCCGACCACGGAGACACAGCCACGCCTTGGCACATCACAATCCAAGACAATTCCACCCTAGTCCCTCATTTGTACTGCAGCGTTCCCGCGCACCAAGGAAACCATCTACCACTCATGCGGAGCTAACCTTATCCACCAAGGAAACCATCTACCGCTATTGAGGAGCTAACCTTGTCCGGTTTCGACTACACATACTTACTCGAGAAAAAGGGGAAAACATCACCACATCACGAACGACATCTTGCCGCAACGTATCTCTACGAATCCTTAAAGCTCGTATGCAACATTACCGAGTCAGACTAACGGTCACGACTACGGCTTCACACACCATGCCTAATCCACTAACGGAGCGGATCTCTAATGCAAAAACATGCCGGGGACGGACTCAATCGACCCGGAGGTTCCCCTTGAACCGTGGCGACCCAAACCCCTCTCATTTGAGTGTTTGGTGCCCAAAAACTAGAAGAGAAAAGATGCTAAAACATGCATCCTAAAACCGAGAGGAGAAGTGTCGTTACCTTCCGACACCTCTTCCTAGCCATGGAAGATTATCCGGATGAAAACCTTCGCAAAGATCTAGCCTCCACGGATCTGGACTCAGCTCGTGATTTGGAGCACCGAAGCCTCTCCTACAGCCCAAACCCTCCTTCACCTTCTTCCTTGCTCTCCCCTCTCTCTAGAATTTTAGTAAGAAAAAGCTTGGAGAAGAATGAGGGTTTCCAACCCTATCCTCGGACTTAACTCCCCAAGAACAGTCCTGGACCATCAGATCCCAAAATAAGGGAAAGAGCGGCCACGATCCGTCTAAAAAAATAAAAATACCTGGGCCGAACACGGCTTGCGACACGGCCATGTCCAAGGCCGTGTTCCCCAAGCGATGCCGAAACCGCCGCACTTGGGACAGAACACGGGTAACTGAACGCCCGTGTCGCATTTGACACGGCCGTGTCAGGCTGAACACGCCTGGAATCCTGGCCGTGTCCACCCTCCACACGTCTCGATTTTCAACCCGAGAAGGACACGGCCTGGGACACGCCCGTGTCCCAAGCCGTGTGCGAAGTCTCGACACTCGTCGACTGCCTTTGTGTCGACACCGCGAAAAAAAGTCGAAAGAAGTTCGTCGACCATGCGGGACACGCCCTGTGACACGCCCGTGTCACAGGTCGTGTGCCCCTATCTCGACACTCGACACTCGTCGAGTGAACTTCGTCGAGAAAAGTTCGTCGACTTACTGACACAGCCTTGGACACGCTCGTTTCCTAGGCCATGTGCCTTGTCTCGACACCTCGTCGAGCGAAAATTGTCGACTCCCCGGACTGATCGTCAACACGGGCTCGACACGCCCTGAGACACGCCCGTGTCTTAGGCCGTGTGCCTTGTCTCGACACATCGTCGAGCGAAATTCGTCGACCTCTCGACTAGAACGTCGACTGGAGCCCGACACGCTCTGGGACACGCCCGTGTCCCAGGCCGTGTGCCCCCTGCCTGAAACCAAACTTGGCTAGAAAAATGTTGGTCGTCCCTCTACAAATTTTGGGGTGTTATAACTCTCCCCCTTAAAAGAATTTTGTCCCGAAATTACAAAGCAAAAGAAAACAAGCTTAAATGGTACCTGATTTGAAGAGCTCTGGATACTCTTCTAGCATGGCTTGTTCTCGCTCCCAAGAGTGCTCCTCACGACCGCAGTTGTCCCATCGGACTTTCACAAGTTTAACATCTTTATTCCGCAACTGCCGAGTCTTCGAATCGTCTATAGCAATTGGAAGGACTCGCGTCCTCAAGTCTTCCTCTATCGACACCGATGCCGGCTCGATCACCACACTAGCCTCCACCAAGGCTTTCCTCAAAACGGAAACATGAAAGATGTCGTGCAATCCACTCAGCTCCGTGGACAACGCCAACCGATAGGCTGCTTCTCCCACCCGTTCAACAACTTCAAAAGGCCCCAAAAACCTTAGACTCAACTTCTTGAGTCGGCGAATCCGTGAGACGCCTTTGAACGGCTTAACCTTCAAATAGACCCAATCACCTACCGCAAACTCCAACTTCCTGTGACGAGCATTAAAGTATTTTGCTTGCCGGTCTTGCGCCACCTTCATACGTTCTTGAATGGTCCGCACCATCTCACAAGCGTCAACTACCACCTCCTTTCCCAAAATTTTGGTGTCTCCCGCCTCTGTCCAAGACATCGGTGTTCGACACCATCTCCCATACAAAGTTTCGTATGACGCCATTTTATACTTGCTTGATAACTGTTATTGTACGCGAATTCCACCATGAAGAGGTGATCCTCCCATTTCTTGCAGAAGTCAAGAATGCACATTCTCAGCATATCCTCCATAGTACGGTTCGTTCTTTCGGTTTGCCCATCAGTTTGAGGATGGAACGCCGTACTAAACTTTAGCTTCGTGCCCAAACTCTTCTGAACCAATCTCCAGTCCTTGGACGTAAACCGTCCATCTCGATCGCTGACTATGCTCTTAGGAATCCCGTGTAGTCGCACAATGTTGTGAACATACAACTCCACCAGCTTCTCCACGCTGTCCTCCTTCCGATTTGGGATGAAGTGGGCCACCTTGGTTAAGCGATCCACGATCACCCAAATAGCATCATTACCCTGCTGTAATCTAGGCAGACCATGTACAAAATCCATGGAGTTGTCATCAAATTTCCACTCAGGGATTGGAAGAGGCTTCAGGAACCCGCCCAGCTTCTGACATTCGGCCTTCACCAAGGCGCAAGTTTGGCAACGATTCACATACAAAGCTACATCCCGCTTCAGCCCCGGCCACCAAAAGGATTTCTTCATATCCAAGTACATCTTTGTACTGCCCGGGTGAATGGTGTACTTTGTGAAGTGAGCCTCAAACATCAACTCCTCACGGAGTTTGCCGAACTGCGGTATACAAACCCTTCCGTCCTTCCTCAGAATCACATCAATCATTTCCCAGGCGCTGCTCTCGCCCTTTTGAGCCTCCAACACATATGGTTGAAACTCCACATCCAACCGAGTCGCTTCCCGAATGCGATCGGACAAGTCGTTATGTATTTCAATCCAGTTCAACCAAGCCACGCTGGACTCGCCTCTCGCCACATATTCCAAACTAAGGGACTCCCATTCCCGTACCAACCGCTCATCATGAGCTTCGATCCAATTCCATTGCCCCGAGTACTTTCTACTCAAAGCATCCGCCACCACATTGGCTTTACCTGGCGTATATTGAATCTCCACCTCGTAGTCTCCAAGAAACTCAACCCACCTGTGTTGCCGCATGTTCAAGTCCTTTTGATCCAAGAGATACTTCAGGCTTTTATGATCTGTGAAGATCTCCACCTTTGCACCATACACATAATATTGCCATATTTTCAACGCAAAAATTACCGCCGCCAACTCCAAGTCATGGACGGGGTAATTCCTCTCATGAGGCTTCAGCTGTCTAGACCCAAAAGCTATCACCTTGCCATGTTGCACCAAAACACAACCCAAACCACATCCCGATGCGTCACTGAAGATCTGAAATCCCTCGGTCCCTTGCGGTAGACTTAGGATTGGAGCTCTCATCAGTCTCTCCTTCAGTGCCTCAAATGCTTGACTGCACTCTTGAGTCCACACAAACTTATGATCTTTACGAGTGAGTGAGGTGAGGGGTAGATCTATCCACGAAAAATTCTCCACGAATCTCCTGTAATACCCGGCTAGTCCAAGAAAACTTCGGACCTCCGCCACGGTTCTCAAAACCGGCCAATCTCTGATGGCTTCCACTTTTGTTGGATCCACTGCCATCCCATCCCCACTAATCACGTGGCCCAAAAATGCCACTTTTGCTAACTAGAACTCGCACTTTGAGAACTTTGCATACAACTGATTCTCCCTCAACACTTGCAAGACCACTCTCAAGTGGGTCTCATGCTCCACTTCAGATTTGAAAAACACCAAGATGTCATCAATGAAGACAACCACAAAAGAATCCAAGTATTCTCGAAATACTCGATTCATAAGGTCCATGAACACAGATGACGCGTTCGTCAGCCTGAACGGCATCACTGTAAACTCAAAATGCCCGTACCTCGTACCAAATGCAGTCTTGGGTATGTCCTCGTCCCGAATTCGCAGCTGATAATAGCCTGACTTCAAGTCCAATTTTGAGTACACCACCGACCCTACCAACTGGTCGAACAAGTCGTCTATCCGAGGAATCAGATACTTATTCTTAACGGTCAATTTATTCAGCTCTCGGTAGTTTATGCACAACCGCATACTACCGTCTTTCTTCTTTACAAACAACACCGGCGCGCTCCACGGCGAAGAACTGGGTCTGATATACCCTTGCTCCAATAGTTCCTGTAACTGTACTTTGAGTTCAGCCAACTCCTTTGGTGCTAAATGGAGGACGTGACTCCGGCCTAGCCTACAGCACTAACTTGATCGAGAAGTCGATCTCCCGCCGAGGAGGCGCTCTAGGAAGTTCATCCGGAAACACATCCTTGAACTCTGCCACGACAGGCACTTCCACAATAGACAACTGGGAGAGGCGAACCTCCAATAACGCTACCAGCGCTACACCACCCTGGTTAACCGCCCGCATCATTTGCATGGCCGAAATCAGGGAATAGGCCACTCCGCAAAGGCCCTCAAATTTGACTTCCGCCTTCCCTTTGCTCTGTAGGGTCACTACCTTAGATAGGCAATCAATGCTGGCGCGCTGCTCTGCAAGCCAGTCCATGCCCAAAATGACTTCGAACTCAACCAATGGTAAAACCGATGCTACCAAAACGAAATCAACTCCGTCCAGCTCCCAACAGATGCGCCCTTTGGCCCCGGTGGTCATGAATGACCCATTAGGCATGCACACCTTCAGCTCCGCGTCTGCTGAGAAAGACTCAACTCCTATTCTCTGGATGAAACTCTCCGCGAGAAAGGAGTGCGATGCTCCCGTATCGAACAATACCCTAGCGGGGTACCCGGAAACTAATACAAAGCCTACAATATAGACATCAAACAAAAAGGTCTAAAAGTATGAAGCACAAAATTTAAACTTAAATTTTCTTCATACCCGTCACCACATCGGTTTGGCGGATCGCTTCCTTCTGTCCAAGGTTATAGGCCCTTAGTTTCACCGGTTGGAACCGAGAAGCGCTTGACTCCACCATCTTCCCTTTCTCTACGACACTGGGGCCGGAGCGCACAGTCTGCTCCTGCATTTTCTCTTGCTCCGCTCCTCCTTGAGGACAAACACGAGCTATGTGCCCCACCTTACCGCAGTTGTACCACGTCGGCGGTCTCTTAGAGTGAGAACCTTCAGGCGTCCACTTTCTCTTCTCACCGGTCCTGGAAGTGTGAGGCTTTTTCCTCCACCTACTCCCTTCAGACTTTCCCTGGGATTGGGGAGGCTTCCCTTCCCCTTGCTTGGGAGTGAAACCCTTAAGACGTTTGGTTTGCTCCAGATCACTTTCCAATATACTGGCAGCCTCAACTAGTTCATTGAAACCAGCTCTCTTCATGGAAATGAGGGGTTGCCTCACATTCTCCCTAAGCCCCTGGTAGAAGAGGTTATCCCTCTCTACATCATCAGTCATCGTCGTTCCCGAGTAATGACCCAAATGGATGAACTCCTGCACATACTCGTCCACCGTCTTGTCTCGCTGCATTAAGTGCAGAAACTGCCTCTAAAGGGCCAACCGTGTAGAAACGGGTATGTACCTCTTTAGAAACGCATCCCCAAATTCCTCCATCAACGGGGTGCGTCCAGAGAACTGGCGGTTTCTATGGCTCACCCACCACAACTTGGCTTCTCCTTCCAACATGAACGCCGTATACTCAGATTTATTTTCCTCTGGCATCTCTGCCGCCCTCAAAAGCTCTTGAATTCGAACCCACCAATCCTCCACATCTGTTGGCATACCAACTCCCTTGAACGACGGGGGATGGAAGCTCAGGAAATACTTCATGTGCCGGTCTCCATGTCCGACAACCACCCTTTCCGCCAAAGGCTCCACTCGCCTGACTTCTCCGCCTGGCACGGCCGTCGCCGTATCCAGTGTAGCCGGGGTTGCTACCTGAGCTGCCGCTGCAGCTTGGGCTGCCACCATCGCTTCTGCAAGCATGCGGCAGAATTCGGTCGGGTTTACACCCGTGCCCAAAAGACCTGGAGTAGTGGCACTGCTCGCCAAAAGTTCTTCTCTTGCTCTCGACGTACCCGCCTCATTGCTTGCACTCTTCAAGAAAACAAGAACCAAGGGATCAGTCTCTAATCTCAAGACTTAAACATAAGGACACTCATGGTCCCGCGTTACTCTTATGTGGATAACTTCTCTACACACTGACCTTGAATCTAACCTCCCTCTGATACTAAATTGTAACACCTCCCCTGTAATGACTGTATAATATGGGTCCGGCCGGGACCCCACAACATACGGACGCCACAGCTTTAGTATTAAAAGATGATATAACTACCCACACTCAAAACTCTTTGCACAACACAGCGGAAATATAAGCAAGACTAGAAGTTATCCACCATTACAAGAGTAATAAAAATGGCCCTTATGGACATACCACATAAGAGAGTCCAAACTCAAATAATACAACAGTCATGAAAGTGCATAAGCACTCCTAGTCTACCTCGGCGTGCAAGCCGGACAACATGAGCCTCAAACATACAACATCATATAAGTAGAGTTACAAAAGAGGGGAACACTTCATGAGGCTTAGGCCTTTCTAGCCGGCGAGCTAGCTCCTGCTTGCGATCCTTGCCCTGTAAAAATTATTAGTAACGTGGGTCAGCAAAGGTTGACCTCAAACTGTATAACCAACACATCTCCTCCCGGCCGCCCCTAACGGACCCCGGGGTACTCCTACAACCTGCAAGTTAGCACTTCGTATGCAATAATCATAAGCAAGGAAAACAACTAAAGAAACAGGCTTGGATGTCTCAAACATCATACATGTTCTCTACTGTTGAGCATATAATATTAGGGGCTACTATGCAACATGAATGCAACACCCGGGTTTCACCCAAGGCACCCTATAGCGTATGCATCTAGCACAACATCACATCAATTGGGTACTCATCGTTTGCCCATTGGCATAAAGCCACAAACAAAGGGGGTAACACAATCCCCCTCAACGGCACACACGCCGCCACATGGAACGCTTGCTAAGGCCCCACCTGCTCAAGGTCTTAGACCCGGGCTTGCCTGCAAGCTCTGACGTCTCATGTCAGGATTCCAACAAACACGACTGACCAATTCTAAGAAGCCTTGCTGGACCCCACCTGCTCATGGCCTCATTGCCCGGGCTTGCCCCCATGCTTGGCATTCTCGTCAGTCTCATAGAAGGGGACTAGTCTCACCGGGACACTTTCCACACATGACTTGCACGTCACGGGATAGCCAGCCGACCACGGACACAGCCACGCCTTGGAACATCACAATCCAAGACAATTCCACCCTAGTCCCTCATTTGTACTGCAGCATTGCCGCGCACCAAGGAAACCATCTACCACTCATGCGGAGCTAACTTTGTCCACCAAGGAAACCATCTACCGCCATCGAGGAGCTAACCTTATCCGGTTCCGACTACACATACTTACTCGAGAAAAAGGGGAAAATATCACCACATCACGAATGCCATCTTGCCGCAACGTATCTCTACGAATCCTTAAAGCTCGTATGCAACATCGCCGAGTCGGACTAACGGTCACGACTATGGCTTCACACACCATGCCTAATCCACTAACGGAGCGGATCTCTAATGCAAAAACATGTCGGGGACGGACTCAATCGACCCGAGGTTCCCTTTGAACCTTGGCGACCCAAACCCCTCTCATTTGAGTGTTTGGTGCCCAAAAACTAGAAGAGAAAAGATGGTAAAACATGCATCCTAAAACTTAGAGGAGAAGTGTCGTTACCTTCCGACTCCTCTTCCTAGCCATGGAAGATTATCCTGATGAAAACCTTCGCAAAGATCTAGCCTCCACGGATCTGGACTCAGCTCGCGATTTGGAGCACGAAAGCCTCTTCTACAGCCCAAACCCTCCTTCACCTTCTTCCTTGCTCTCCCCTCTCTTTAGAATTTTAGTAAGAGAAAGCTTGGAGAAGAATGAGGGTTTCCAACACTATCCTCGGACTTAACTCCCCAAGAACAGTCCTGGACCATCAGATCCCAAAATAAGGGAAAGTGCGGCCACGATCCGTCTGAAAAAATAAAAATACCTGGGTCGAACACGGCTTGCGACACGGCCGTGTCCAAGGCTGTGTTCCCCAAGCGACGCCGAAACTGCCACACCTGGGACAAAACACAGGTAACTGACACGCCCATGTCATATTTGACACGGACGTGTCAGGCTGAACACGCCTGGAATCCCGGCCGTGTCCACCCCCCACACGTCCCGGTTTTCAACCCGAGAAGGACACGGCCTGGGACACGCCCGTGTCCCACGCCGTGTGCGAAGTCTCAACACTCGTCGACTTCCTTTGTGTTGACACCGCGAAAAAACGTCGAGCGAAGTTCGTCAACCATGCGGGACACGCCCTGTGACACGCCCGTGTCACAGGCTGTGTTCCCCTGTCTCGACACTCGACACTCGTCGAGAGAAGTTCGTCGACTGACTGACACGTCCTTGGAAACGTCCGTGTCCTAGGCCGTGTGCCTTATCTCGACACCTCGTCGAGTGAAAATCATCGACTCCCCGGACCGATCGTCGACACGGGCTCGACACGCCCTGAGACACGTCCGTATCTCAGGCCGTGTGCCTTGTCTCGACACATCGTCGAGCAAAATTCGTCGACCTCTCGACTAAAACGTCGATTGGAGCCTGACACGCCCTGGGACACGCCCGTGTTCCAGGTCGTGTGCCCCCTGCCTGAAACCAAACTTGGCCAGAAAAATGCTGGTCGTCCCTCTACAAATTTTGGGGTATTACAACTCTCCCCCCTTAAAAGAATTTCGTCCCGAAATTACAAAGCAAAAGGAAACAAGCTTAAATGGTACCTGATTTGAAGAGATCTGGATACTCTTCTAGCATGGCTTGTTCTCGCTCCCAAGAGTGCTCCTCACGACCGCAGTTGTCCAATCGAACTTTCACGAGTTTAACCTCTTTATTCCGCAACTGACGAGTCTCCGAATCCTCTATAGTAATTGGAAAGACCCGCGTCCTCAAGTCTTCCTCTATCGGCACCGATGCCGGCTCAATCACCACACTAGCCTCCACCAAGGCTTTCCTCAAAATGGAAACATGGAAGACGTCGTGCAATCCACTCAGCTCCGCGGACAACGCCAACCGATAGGCTGCTTCTTCCACCCGTTCAACAACTTCAAAAGGCCCCAAAAACCTTGGACTCAACTTCTTGAGTCGGCGAATCCGTGAGACGCCTTTGAACGGTTTGACCTTCAAATAGACTCAATCACCTACCGCAAAATCCAACTTCCTGTGACGAGCATTAAAGTATTTTGCTTGCCGGTCTTGCGCCACCTTCATACATTCTTGAATGGTCTGTACCATCTCACAAGCGTCAACTACCACCTCCTTTCCCAAAATTTTGGTGTCTCCCTCCTCTATCCAAGACATCGGTGTTCGACACCGTCTCCCATACAGCTCAATTGGTGATGAGAAGTGAAGGAACTCCATAGTTAAGCGTGCTTGGGCGAGAGTAGTACTGGGATGGGTGACCTCCTGGGAAGTCCCCGTACGGCCCAGCTTAACTGTCGAGTTCGCTCATCAAAGGGAGGCTGTGGCCACAAACAACCCGCCAGTGGGCTGGAGAGGGGTTGAGGTGCTTGGCCTGCAGCCCAGCAGCGTCGCCTAGAGCGGAGCCGTGACGCTATCACATTGGATCGACTAGGGACGTTAAAATAGAAAGTGCACTTTTATTGTAACGCCCCTAGACGATACAACGTGACAGCGTCACGGCTCCGCTCTAGGTGACGCAACCGGGCTGCAGCCCAAGCACCCCAACCCCTCTCCCTCCACAGGCGGGTTGTTGGTGCTGCTCAATTGGTGATGAGATGTGAAAGAACTCCATAGTTAAGCGTGCTCGGGCTGGAGTAGTACTGGGATGGGTGACCTCCTGGGAAGTCCCCGTTGTACGGGCTGGACTATCGAGTTTACCTCATCAAAGGGAGGTTGTGGCCACCAACAACCCGCTTGTGGAGCGAGAGGGGTTGGGGTGCTTGGGCTGCAGCCCGGTAGCGTCGCCTAGAGCGGAGCCGTGACGCTGTCACGTTGTATCGGCTATGGGCGTTACACCGGCCTCCTCAGAAAATTCCAGCAGGATTGGCAACATGGTGGCCACATGTCACCTTAGGTGAAGCCCCCAAAGCCCTAAACCGAGCTCACCTTAGAGTTATCTCCACATACAACCCTCCCCAGCTCAGACGGACCACACCATCAGCTTCAGTGAGTGGAAACGAGTTGAGAACGAGTCCTGGAGCAGAGATTTTGGTGAAGAATCAAGGTTTTGAGCAGGAGATCGCCGGAGAAGTTCAACCATGGCCAACCGCCGCCGCACACGCCGCCAAGGCCTGATTCAGGTCCGTTTTGCCGTCTCTCTACCCGTACTAGCTTTCTAGATCCTCTAGGAGAGACATCGGGCTCAATTGAGCCTGATACCACGTGAGTAAATGGAGATTTTCCAATCTTTTTTTCTTGCTCGGGTATGCCGAAGGAGCCAACCCCGGCGGCCTCATCACCGGGAATCGCTAGCCACCACCTCAGTGAAGGTGGTGGCAACATCCGCCGGCGGTGGTGGTGGCCCAGCTGGCCGAAAATGGCCAGACAAAGTGGCCCAGGAAGAATGAATCCCAGCCGTCGGCTAGAGGTAGAAGATGACTAGATCCCGTCCATTCTGCTTTAAGATTCGTGCTAACCAATTAAATTTAATTAAGTAAAAACTATAGTATTTATGTATATTTTGTCACACTTATTCAGTCTTTTTGCATGCCACATTTAGGCCTCTTAGAGGAATTTCCTGAACATGGACCCTCAATAAAATTTGTAGCTTATTGTCTTAACTTTAATTTGCAACCTTAAAAATCAAATATGGTATAGTAGATTGGGTTGTAGGTCAGTTTTGCTAGGACTGGTTCTTGACTAGGGCAGAATGTCAAATTGATGCCTAAGCCAAACCAGGAGTCAAAATGACCCCAAATTTTGGGTGCATGCATGATTAGAGCATACTAAGCCCTGACCAAAATTGGGAATTTTTGGGAATAACCTTTCTGTAGTGTTTGCTTAAATACAAAAAAATTAAATAAATAAAATATTTCGAGTGTTATGGATCCAAATGGCCCCATATGTTGGTGGCATGTCCTTGGGGACTATACATGTGCATCGTAAAAATTTCAGCACATTTGAACCACTGCATGTTGGGTAAACTCACTTGCATGTGTTGGTTATACATAGGCTTGGGTGCAAATAGCCAATTGCGAAATATTGTGTATTAGGCCTATTTGGAACATTCAAAAATCATGGAATTGATTTAATAGGCTCATCAGGGTGAATTATACCCCACATTGTAATAATGGGATTTTTAGAAGCAAAAATCTAATTATTTGGAATTTTTGAAAAAATTGGACTTTTGAAAAATAAATGTAAAAATAGGCTCATCTTTGAGATAAAATCCCCAATTTTTGTCAAGATCAATATAATGTTAGGTTTAACTCCTGAAAATTTTTTATGACTCTGTTTGAAGTATTTTGATAGGAGTTATGTGGAAATTACCCATTTACCCTCATTATATTTAATTAGAAAGTTGATGAAAATTCTCAGTAGAAAATTTTGGAAACTTTCTTGGTGATATATCTGAGTATGAATAACCTTGTATAATTCTCTCAGCATTTTTGGATGAATCAGTAATTTTTAAAACCTCATAGTGGCATTTTGGTAATATAATTAGAAATGAAATTTTGTAGCCCTTGTACCATGGAAGTTCATGAAATTTTGTCTTTAGCATTATTTTACCAATATATGTATGATGTAATTTTCTTAAAACTTTTAGTAATGAACTCCTTATATTTCCTTTGGTAAACGGCTATTATGTGAGTTTTCTAGTAATTAAGGAATAAATAGAAATAATCAAAGGAAAATTATGAATTTTGGTAGACAGCAATATTTCACCAAGATTCAAGTCAGGAAAAATTCCTTAGGTCAGTGGATTATAATTTGTAATACTTCATGTATTAAATGACCTAGTGGATTAATTAAACGATTTAATTAGAGGCTTTAATGACTTAAGAAAATTATGAAAATCAATATAATCACTTCATTAGTCCATACCATCCTAGGGTAAATAGTTCGGGGCAGGTGGCCTAAGGAATTGGAAGTTCTATTTCGGGGTGGCATTAGGTCATGGGTTGCACATAGTGTACGTAGGCTATACTATAAGGACCACCAGGGGATAGATCGGCGGATGAGCTAAAGATTACAATTGGAATATAACCCTGGTGGGTAAAGTTGTCTTAGTGATGCGAGTAAAGTGCAAGCCCTTGGATAGCAACTAGAGTGGAGGTCAGCGGAAGACCGTCTCCCTTCTGAGAATATCTTAAGCCATTAGGATCACTCAAGAGTAATAATGAGAGCAAAGTGTGGATCAACGGTAGGCACCAACAAAAGTAAATATCCTTGCGAAAGGGAACTTTGGGCGTAATCCCATCATAGTTCCTAGTGTCCCCGAGAGCCCTTCACCGGGTATACCCTGGGTAGTCCTGTGATTAACCTTAAATCACTAAGTATAATAACCCGTAGACAAGAGTAGTCTAATAGGTTAAGACATTATGGTTCATTCTCGCCCGTGATGGGTTTGAGGGATACTGAATAAAGGCACTATTGTGCATGCTCACCCACTATGGGTTGGAGGGATATATGTTACAGGCTCACCCGTGAAGGGTTTGAGGGAATCAGGACAGGTTGGTCCCGCGAGCTGAAGGCTTGAGATGAAATACAGCATGTGCATAAGTTTAGTGGCGGGTCATGCGGTACTGGCCGATCGTCACACCGATGGCAGTACGGTGAACCAGGAGGGTTTGAGGGGCCAGTGGGTTATTTTACACTGCGGTCTGGAGGACGATCCCCGATAACGCACACCCGGCCCAACAAGACTGACCGGTTGTCATAAAAATACGTACGCAGACTCTAGAGTCCACCTAGGACGTGTACATAGGCGTATGAGAGGTGGTCTAGGTTTGGTAGTGTGTATACCTGCCTAGAAGTGGAGATGCCCTCTCCACTGCTGCCGTAGCCACAATGGTGGTACCCGAGAGTGAAGCTAGCTCTCAAAAAGTGGGAACTAAAGGTCTGTGATCACAGAGTCATTGTGTGTGAGTTGCACTTGCCTGTTGCATAAATTGCATCATAAACATTCATTCATATTAGGTCATATGTTTCATAGATCCTTATCATATAAATTAGTATGGGCTTTTTTATATAATAAGTTAAAATTCCTGGAAACCTTAACTTATAAATTAGTATGGGCATTTTTATAAGTTAAGGTACGTTTGTGATGGTAGGGTAGTGGTAGCATAGCTTTACTTTTTTGCTCTTACTTTCAGTTCTTTACTTACTTGTACTGTACATATTTTTACTTGTATTATATACTTAAAACTGCTAGAGTAGAACTATGTTGCTCTTATACTTGATAGATAGCTTCTTGTCACATGCTTCCCCTTTGTTACCCCTTGATAGTCCCCCGCTTCGTCCTCCCGCACGGTGCCTAGGAGTTGCTGGGTGAGGTGCAGAGGAAACAACTTAGTCTTTTTGACTAATGGTCGGTCACCAAACTATTTTTAGGAGCTCGAGAAGATTGAGCACTAGCACGACCCGCAGGATGTGGTGACAGGGCGTGAGGAGTTGATACCACCACCACCTACTACTACTACTACTACTACTACTACTACTACTACAGTGCTACCTCAGGTGGGACGAGATTAGTTGATTAGCTTCCGTTGTTTTGATGTTTTGTGAGGAGAGTTATTCATATGATGGTCTGGGCATAAGACCGGGAGCCTCCTTGGTAAGGGGGAGGGGTCTTACAAACTGGTATCACTTGACCGAACAATCATATGAGAAAGAAGTCCACAACACTGGACCACCCCGTGCGAGCATTAGTTTGCGGACAAACTATGCAACGGAAGCGGTGGTGTGCCCATGTATAAAAAGTCACATAAAACAGTCCATTAAATACAATGAGTTAGGCCAGTTCTGTTTTAACCTTACCTTTATGCAACCTTCACAGGTTGCTGCGCCGCAAAATGTGGTTCCTCCCCCTCCAGCTGCCACTCCATTTCTACAGACAGAGATGTGGCAAACTTTGACGGCTATACTGGAAGCCTTCAAAACCCAATAGGTCCCGGCTCCGCAGCGAAACCCAGGGTCAAGCTGGTTGAGTGCCTTCAAGAGCCTGTCCCCACCAATGTACCGTGGGACAGAGGATGCTGTGAAGACTGAGGAATGGCTAGAGGCCATACATGAGATATTGGCAGGCATCAGCGGCCCGGTCGGCCAGGCAGTTCCTCTAGCCACCTCTGCATTAGAAGCTCATGCAAAAAGATGGTGGAAGTCCGTGCGAGAGTCCACTTATGCTGACTAGGAGCTGTCAGACATATCTTGGGAGGAATTCGACGAAGTATTCTTGGATCACTTTGTATCCACCACAGATAGTGATACACTAGAAGAGAGGTTTCTGAACCTTAGGCAGGAGACTAGTTCTGTGATCGAGTATCAAAGAGAGTTCTCCCATCTGGCTAGATTTGCGGGGATCCAGGACACAGATGATAGGAGTATGCTAAGAGATTCTACCGAGGCCTCAGAGAAGACTTGAGGCAGGCTATATTGTTCATTTCTCACGGCACATCAGCCCAGATCATCGAGATGGCTAAGAAACTGGAAGCAGACCAGCTGATGGTGACGAACAGAGGGAAGAGGCCGCTAGACGGGTCATCACCTAGGGAGAGTAGCAGGGGATCCCAGTGAGGCAGAGTCATTGGATATAAGAGGGGTGGTGGACATCGTCGTCCCAACTTCAGGCAGGAGCAGGGGCCTCCTCCAGCATTAGCTCCCCCACTTCTACAGGTCCATGTCCCGAGGAGGCAAGACGACCATAGCCACCGACCGGTAGTTTGTTATGGATGCCACCAGCCCGGGCATATTAGATCGGAGTATTCACATCAGTTCTGTCCACCTCCTCCTCCTCCACATCCAGTGGCCCCTCCATTACAGCCGGGACGAGGACGAGGACGAGGTCGGGGCCGAAGCAGAGGATGAGGATGAGGTCGAGGCCGAGGCCGGGGATATCACGGCCAAGGGAGCGAACAATAACAAATATATGCACTAGACCTCGCCGAACCGAGGAACCCAGAGGAGGTCATCACAGGTACTTAGATTATTTAATTTAAAGATTCAATTATTTAATACCTGATTTCCATAAATAACAGTTTATTTAAACCCAAAAAAACTCAGGCATAGTCATGATCAGCGACAAGCCTGCTCGTACCTTGTTTGACACGGGTGCCTCCCACTCGTTTGTTTCGGAGGCCTTTAAAGAAGGTCTGGAGGGTGTGGAAAGATTTCCAGGCTTGGAGATGAGGGTGCGTTTACCCAATGGGTCAGAGCTACGGACCTCTGCCCATTGCAACATGGAGGCCGAGATTGGCGACAAGGCATTTGAGGAGCCAGCAACGATTCTGCGACTGCTAGATTTCGATTTGATCTTGGGCATGATGTGGTTACACCGGAACTATGACCAAATCGATTACCCATCGAAGAGGATCACTCTGAGGCACGGCGCCTCCTATGTCGTCGTCGAAGGTGTCAGACCCATCTCCCTTATATTATTGTCTTATGTACAGGCTGTCAAGGCCTATGAGTAGGGGGAAGAGGTGTACCTTATCTTCTTCGAGATGGTGGCAGCAGAGAGTTCTATAGCTGATATCCCGGTGGTTCGGGATTTATCCGATGTATTCCCGGAGAAATTGCCCGGACTACCACCAGCTCGGGACTTGGATTTCAGGATTCAGTTGGTGCCGGGGGGCGAGGCCAGTGTCCCGGGCACCATACAGGATAGCTCCCAAAGAGTTGGCAGAATTTAGGACTCAGCTGCAGGAGCTTGTGGACTCAGGATTTGTGCGGCCGAGCTCGTCGCTGTGGGGAGCACCAGTTCTTTTTGTGACGAAGAAAGGCGGATCATTGCGGCTGTGCATAGATTATAGGGAGCTGAACCGGTTGACGATCCGGAATACCTATCCACTGCCTCGGATAGACGAGTTATTTGATCAGCTTCAGGGGGCTTTCTGGTTCTCTAAGATGGATTTGAGATCCGGTTACTATCACCTGCGCATCCGAGAGGAAGACATCCCGAAGACGGTTTTCAGCTCACGATACGGGTTATACGAGTTCATGGTGATGCCTTTTGGGCTCACGAATGCCCCTGCTATTGAAACCAGAAATCGGTCTCCTGTGGAGTTCGACCCTTGGGGAAGGGGTGGTCTCGCGCCTACTTTGCTCCTGCAAGCAAAACAACAAAGAAAACAAGGGAAGACCGACCCAACGGCTCGGCGGGGAGGTCCCACCACACACCATGAAGATCTTAGAGCGCTTCCCCTCCTTAGCCAGAGGCTGAGCTAAGGTACCCTCAGAAAGCACTTGAAAACTGGAGCAGGAAGGTACAACAAGCATGCTTTCTGGGGTACCCCTTGGGTCCTATTTATAGTTTTTAGAATCTGAACTGTCAATAACCAAAAGAACTGACCTGAAATTACCAGAAAACCCTTGGCTGGGTCCGTCAATAGCCAAACTCCGCTATTTTGAAGGGCTATAGGCAGACCAGCGGGGGCAAAACAGTAAAAAGTACCTCATTCATCTAGGCGAGCTGGGGAGCTTGGTCACCTCGGCAGGTCCTGCTCGCTTGCTTTTGCCGAGCTCCGTTGCGAGGGCACGAACTGGGACTAGCTCGGAGAATGCCGAGCTCGGGGTCGGCGAATACTGATCTCCGGTCGACGGATGCAGATCTCTGGTCGACGATTGCCGATATTTGGTCGACGAATGCCGAGCTCGGGCTCGGCGGTTCTACTGCCGAGCTCGCCTACTGCCTTCAACCCGATCTGTCTGGTTCTTGGCGGCCTTGCTTGCCGGACACGGGGTTGTACATAATCCCCGCTCTTTTTGAGCTTAGCAAAGCTCGGAAAGAAACATCCAACCCCAAGTGTGCGGCAAGCGTGGGTTGGCGAGTTGGAGGGAATCTTTGGGTGGTGTCCACCTGCGGCTATATATATGCACCTGCCTACCTGCCTGACCCTTGCCCTTCCCTTTGCTCTAACGCTGCCAAGATGCCGCTTCCCAAGGAGATCCAAGAGTGCTTAGACCGAGCTCGCCAGGCTTCTGCAGCTCGTGTAGCCGCCCTGACGGCGGTTCCTGCAAAAGTTCCTCAAATTGATTCTGCCGAGCCCGGCTCCAAGAGGTCGAAGTCATTCCCTCAGGCGGCCAAGCCCATTTACCACGACTTGAGGGCCACCCTGGAGCGCGAGACCGGCTCTTCCACCCGGACAATTCGCGAGAAGTATAGAGAGGTTGTCGTAGTTGGCGACGACCCGGATGGTCATCCTGACGACATGGGGTGTGCCACCCTGTGAGAGCCCATACAGCGAGGCGAGACGACTCCCGCGGACTCGCAGTTCATGGAACCGGATAACCGTCCCCAGGACCCGCCTCTTCTCTTTGGGATCCTGCCAGTGAGCTCGTAGAGGCCGAATTCGCCGGTGCGCGCCACCTCTCCTCGGCAAACTGATGTGTTCGCGGGGACGGGTCTGGGAACCATCCACACCCTGGGATTCGAGCTCCTATCGTTGGGGGCTCGTGGCCCAGGTCGCGAGAAGGATCTAAGGTTCATCCCTCCCCGCATCTCCTTTGAGCCGCCGAGCTCGTCCGGTCAGTCTCTCCTGGATTCTTGCCTTATGAATTTTTTCTGCGTCTCTTCTTGCTGACGCTTGTCTTTACAGCTCTCCCTAGCCAATCCGCTGCCGAGGAATCTTCGCGAGCAGCCCACTACCTCCCCTCCCTTCCCTAAGCACGCTAGACTCTTACCTGGGTCCTGAGCTGGAACAAGGCGAGCTGACGAGGAGGGAGGTCAAGGTTCTCAAGAACCTGGTGTGCGGGCTGCGCGAGGTGCAGGGGGTCAACGAGACGCTTCAACACGACTACGCGCGTCTCGCCGATGAGGTGCGAAGCGGCCAGGCTGGCGAGCTGATGTCCCCCTCCCGGCTTCTGGATGAGATAGATTATGGCCTCTCGGTGGCGCAGAGGAATTCGGGAAGGATCCGCGAGCTGCTCCGCGCGTGGCACTCTGGGGGGTGAGGGTCGCGAGGTCGGGGTAGGTAAGAAGGCAGCTCCTTTGCCAAGCCGACCGGTACTCGCACCCTGATGCTCCCTCTACTCGCGCGCCCCACCTTTTTACTCCTGAACTTTGATCTGTAATAAGTAGCTTTTAGGACATTCTTGGACATGTGTTATTTATTTAAATAATATACTGCAATGTTTGACTTATCCTTGGTTGGGAAGCGCCGAAAGTCGGCGAGCTGGGGTGGCGAGCTGGGGTGGCGAGTTGGGCCGATTGGACGGCCTGACCCCAGATTTCTTTTCCTATAAATATCCCCCCCCCCCCTCACCAACCCCGTACTATGCCTTTATTGCTTTCTTTTCCTCTAATCCTGTTCTTTTCCTTTCTCTGCTCGCATTCTGCCTCTTTCTCCACGAACATGGAAAGACCAATCCTGATGCCGACGACCGCTCCAAGTGCACGCAACACTTCTCTGATTATTGCTTCTTTGAGGGGCACACCAGCGAAGAGGAGCTCGCGGAGTTCAGGGCCGAGAATGTGCCGCCGGGCTTCGAGGTGCGCGGGCCGAGGCAGGGTGAGGCCATCAACACCTTTTACGGGGACGAGCTCTCCTTCCCCATCTCACATTTTGAGGTGGGGTTGTGCCTCCCCCTCTGGCCGGAGATCCAACAAATCCTGAAATACTATGGAGCCGTGCGCGCGCAGTTAAACTCCAACGCCATCGTGATGATGGTGGCGTTCGCGAGCTACCTCCGGCTGGAGAGGATTGAGTTCCACCTAACAGTGTTCAGGAAGATCTTTTCCTACAAGGCGATGCCGGATGGGGTCACCTACTTCGGCGGCTCGCTGATCAAGGTTCGCGAGATCACGAACAAACATCACACCTGGATGACCAAGATCGCCTTCATCAAGGATGATCTCGGCAACATCCCCTACTCGCCCCAGCAAAAAGGCGAGGAGGTCTACCGCCCCCCTGCCGTGTCGGGCAATGACGTCGAGCTCCAGAAGTTCTTTCTCCACAAGAACTTTGTGGTCTTCTTCCTGCAAAGGGGCCTCGACGCGCTCCCCCCCCCCCCGTTCTACCCGGCGAAGGTATTGTTCTCTCCTCATCTTGCCTAGCTCGCCTGATCGCCGAGCTCACCATATTGTTGCTGAATCTCTTCTTATTTTTTCCAAGTATTTTCCTTGCAGCGGAGCGGATAATTCCTGCGAACCCGTCGTTTGCGGATCCGGGATCGCACCCGGACCCCTTTGCTCGCGAGAAGGCTGCAGCGGCGGCCTGCCGAGATGAGGCGGCCCTCTCTCAACCCTCTTCCAGCAAGAGGTGACCTGAGGATGCGGGGTCTAACCCGCCACTCCACCAGCGACTGCCAAAAAATATGCGGGGAGCTCTGCTTTCTTTGCGAGGGCAACGACAACAACAACATCAATCCAGCCCTAAGTACATCAGCTCATTGGAGACCCCTCCCGACGCGTCGCTGGGGAGCCTGCTGCAGGAGATCACCTGCAAAAGCTGGAATGGCGGCGGGGCCCCTTCTTCTGCGGCGGCGATCTCGCCACCTCCCTCGGTGAAGAGGGCGGCTCGCGAGCTCGGGGCGCCGAAGAAGCACCACCTCTTCAACTTCGGGGGGTGGTGGAAGGACTCAGCGGGCGAGCCCATGCTGCAATGGGATGAGCTGGCCCACCGGGTCTCCATCTCCACCCTGCACCCATCCTGGCACGACCGCGAGCCCGCCACCGGCCATGCCTATGCCCTCGGCTTCGGCCTCTATGGCCGCGAGGATGCCGAGGCCTACAAGAACATGACCCTCCGACATCTCGGCCATGAGGGTTTGCAGGCCCATATGCAAACCATGGAGGTCCACCATATGCAGACTCGCCGCAGCTTCGCCCTCAACAATCAACTCCAGAAGGCTGAGCAGGCTCGCTACGTCGCCAAAGACAAAGTCACTGATCAGGCGAGACGGCTTGGCATCGCCGAGGATCTCCTCTCCCAGGCTGCCGGCGGGTTGGTAAGTGTCAAGCACCCCTCTTCTCTTTTACTTAGAACATTCTACGCTGATACTAAACCGATTTCTCTTTCAGGACGCCAAGGCCGCAAGGGAGCTTCAGGCTCGCAATACCGAGCAAGGGGAGGAGATTAGCCAGCTGTGCGCCCGCCTTGCCAAGCTGGAGGGGGCGAACACAAAGCTGAAGGAGGAGAATCAGCACCTCCTCCGTGAGGTCCGCCGCCAGGCGGAGATCTTCTTCCCGCCCCCGACATCGACCCTACCCTCCCCTATAAGAGCCCGCGGATTTTTGGCGAGGCCGACCTCATCGAGAGACTGCGGATCAACTCCATCCAAGCTGCCGAGTTCACCCTCCAAATGATGAAGGACTCGGGGGTACTGGTGGACGGATGCGAGGGGATCTCGGCCCGGGACCTGATGTTGAGCCTGTTCCCGGCGATGCTGCCCAGCGAGAAGGAAGATAGCTTGGACGCGATGTTTGGGAAGAGCTTCCTGGATCAGTCAGGTGAAGGGGACCAGTCTGGCGGGGGGGGATGATTGAACTTGTAAATCTTCTTTTTTGGTTTACTCGCCGAGGCAAGCCCCTGTAATCATTTCTGTAAACACATTAAATGAAAGAAAAGTTTTAATCATACCATGTCTTTTCTTCCCTCTCTTTTTGTTTGCTTTTTGCTTGATGTGCCTTGTATACCCGCGAGTACATCCCCAGGTGACCTCGCATAGGTAGGTACTGCGAGTAGGATAACTGTTAGTATGCGCCCGCGATAGGGTATGTTTTGAGGGCTTGCCGAGCTTTAGACGATTCGAGAGCGGGCTGCTCTTCTCCCTGGTCACGCCACCTCAGCTCGCCCGCAAGTCATCCAGGTTGAACTTCGAAAAAATTCTAACTAAAATAGATGAGGGGGTGAAGTGCCCTGGCCTGGCTCGCCTCCCTTCAGCGAGGTTCCGAGACGTGGCTTGCCACCCCGTCGCTAGTGCCGAGCTGGGTTAGGCGAGTCCAAACTTGCTTGTGTAGAACCCCCATGCTGATGCCGAGCTGGGTTAGGCGAGTCCAGGATCGTCTATACAGAACCTCTTTCCACTTATTCCCTGGCGATTTCAAGGCTGATACCATCGAGTGACTTCCAGCCCTACCAGCTAGGTGAGAGCCTGACAGCATGATCTGCTCGAGGCCAAGGATGACACCGAGTGACTTCCAGCCCTGCCAGCTAGGTGAGAGCCTGACAGCGGGATCTGCTCGGGGTCCACTACTACCACCATCGAGTGACTTCCCGCCCTGCCAGCTAGGTGAGAGCCTGACAGCGGGATTTGCTCGAGGCCAAGGATGACACCGAGTGACTTCCAGCCCTGCCAGCTAGGTGAGAGCCTGATAGCGGGACCTGCTCGGGGTCCACTACTATCGCCATCGAGTGACTTCCTGCCCTGCCAGCTAGGTGAGAGCCTGACACCGGGATCTGCTCGAGGCCGAGGATGACACCGAGTGACTTCCAGCCCTGCCAGCTAGGTGAGAGCCTAACAGTGGGATCTGCTTGGGGTCCACTACTATCGCCATCGAGTGACTTCCTGCCCTGTCAGCTAGGTGAGAGCCTGACAGCAGGATCTGCTCAAGGCCGAGGATGACACCGAGTGACTTCCAGCCCTACAAGCTAGGTGAGAGCCTGACATCGAGATCTGCTCGGGGTCGACTACTACCGTCGTCGAGTGACTTCCTGCCCTGCCAGCTAGGTGAGAGCCTGACAGTGGGATCTGCTCGAGGCCGAGGATGACACAGAGTGACTTCCAGCCCTGCCAGCTATGTGAGAGCCTGACAACGAGATCTGCTTGCGGTACACTACTACCGCCATCGAGTGACTTCCTGCCCTGCCAGCTAGTTGAGAGCCTGACAGCGGGATCTGCTCGAGGCCCAGGTTCACTCCCTTCCTTCATGCGAACTCACAGCGACAATGTTGGCACGTTAAAGAACTTTCATTAAAAATCAAGACATGACTTACAAGCTTCAAGGCAAAAAGCGCTTTAGGTCGTCACCACTACAGGTGAGACTTAGGGTCTCGCCCTCCAAATTTTGGAGTCAATAACCTCCCGATTTTAAAGCATCCTTTATAATAAACGGTCCTTCCCAGCTGGGGTTGAGCTTCCCTACGGATGCCAACCTCCCTGCTGCATCCACCTTCTTCAGCACCAAGTCCCCTTCCACGAACTGCTTGACTCTGACATGCTTATCAAAGTACTTGGCCATTCTACTTTTTATCTCTTCTTGTCGGAGGGCAGAGAGGTCCTGTAGTTCTTCCACCACGTCGAGGGAGAGCCGCAGCTCCTCCTCGTTCTCTGCCTGCCATTCCTCTCTGCCTTCCTTTGCCGCAACGACACGAGGTGTTTGGACTTCAAATTCCACGGGGAGCACTGCCTCGCACCCATGAGAGAGCTTGAAGGGGGTCTCTCTAGTATCCGTGTTGGGGGTGGTTCTTAGGGCCCAAATAACCGCGGGAAGCTGCACCACCCAGCTCCCCTTCAAATTCTCCACCTTCTTCTTGAGGAGGTTGACGATGATCTTGTTTGCGGCCTCCACCTGCCCATTGCTCCTAGGGTGATGGACCGAGGCGAACCTGAGGTTGATTCCAAGCTGAAAGAATTAGTGCCTAACCACCTAGAGTGGGGTGAATATGTGTAATTCCTGTTCTTCTTTTAAGGCAGAAAAGTTGTTCAGTTAACTAATAATAAACTGCAAATTCTACTGCTAACACAGCACAACAATCACAGAAACAATCAATCACAGAGTACACACAGTATTTATAGTGGTTCCCCAAGGTCTGGGTACATCCACTTTCCCCCTTCGCCTATCTAGTAGTGTACTAGATTCGACCTAACTTCTGCACTTCACCTCAGATCCTCAGATCTTACAGCTCAGAACCCAAACCAGGTTCCTACAACTCAGAGTGTATCCACACTCCTACAACTCAGGCCAACTGCCCTACCTCAGCCTTCAATAAGACATACACTCAGAGATCACAATCTCCTACACCTCAGGCTCACAGCCCTACCACTCAGAGAAAATATTCTCCTACACTCAGCCTTTATATAATAGGCTTACAATCTCAGATCTATAAAGATCCTACAAAAATTTGATTAAACAAAGTAAATTATCACCACCCTGACAGAGAGAGAATGGATGGATGGCTTCTTGATAAGTTCTTGGAAGAACTTGATGGCTGAGCACAACCTCTCTTAGCTTTCTTCAAAGCTTCTTGAATCTGAACTCAGTAGGGTTGAACTCTTGAGAAGTTGATATTCAATCAGCTTCTGACTTGAGATTCAGATCTCAATCTGAATCTTTCTTGGCAGCCTGGTTCAGCAACTGCTCTTCTTAGAAGGAGCACTCTCTCTCTAACTTCTTAGATCTTCTGTCGAAGTTCTTCTTCTTTTTGTGTTGATAGATATCTGTATAGATCTTCAATCTTTATTGTAATTTTTTCACTTTCTGTTGAAGGAGAAAGGCCTTTATATAGTCTTCTTCCATGGTAACCGGCTGATCCGGTTTCTAACAAACTTCTGACAGCTTTTTCAGTTGCAGTAGACCGGTTGAAATAGCAGCTGTCAAGTCATCCAGTCACTTCTTGAAATACTGTCTCTGTCTGAAAGTGTCGAGACTGATCTTCATTATGTGTCGACACAAATAGACTAAGTGTCGACACAAGTGAACTAAGTGTCGACACATGCCTTGGTGGTGTTGACACAACTCCTTTGTTGTTGTTAATACTTCTCGACACAGCCTTCTGTTGAATGTGTCGACACTGATTCTGTGTATCGACACAAGCCTTCTTTTCTTTAACTTTGTTGAAACTTGCTGTGAGTCGACACAGTTGATGTTGATAAATACTTCTGTGTGTCGACACTACCTCTATGTGTCGACACATTTGATATCGACTAAGTATTCCTGTGTGTCGACACTGCCTTTTGGTGTCGGCACAGTTGATGTCGACTTTGCTTCTCTGTGTGTCGACACTGCCTCTGCATGTCGACACATTCCTTCTGGTGTCGACTCAGCCTTTCCAAGTGTCGACATAATCTACTCCAAGTGTCGACACAGCTTTTCTCTAGTGTCAACACAGGCCTTCATAAGTGTCGACACTGCTTCTCTAGGTGTCGACACATGGACTTAGAAATTTTTATGCATTTCCTGCAATTACTTAACCAGCACATATAAACTCAAAACACATCAAATACACCTTGATGTATATCATTGAGTAGGGTGAGGCTTCTTCAAATTTGGTACACATTTTCCAATGTACCCAACAATCTCCCCCTATTTGGAGAAGTCATAACCCTTAGTCAATGATATACACCATTCATAACAAATACACTGTATGATGTATAAAAATATTATATGACAGGGTAAATACTTAAAACAAAACACAAAAGATATTTCAGCACAGAATAAGTATGCTAACATAATGAGCATTCATTAAAGTTTTGTTTCAACTTCCAATACTTTCTTTAACAAAAGTTTTCATAGATTTTAACACAAAAGATTACAATGTTATAAAATCTAGTAAAACTAATCTAAGGCTGCTCTGGCTCCTTGATAACAATACACTTGCCTGATTGAATCTTGGCTTGAACTGGAGCATTTGTATCATCAGCAGGCTTCTTGCCCTTAAGATCTTTCTTCTTCAGCTCTTCAGCCCTTATTTTTTGTCTTTCAAAATAATGAAAGGGCTTAGTGAAATATTTGCTAGGCTCCTGAGCATTAGGAGGTAGCTTCCCTAGTTTTGCCTTTCTTCTGTACTGAACTATGGTTTCTTGCCTGGCTTCATTTTTTCTCCATTCTTGTTCAGAGTACCATTTGCCCCTCTCTAGGGTATTGTCCTTCACAGCTTTCCAAGCAGTCAGGATGATATTCCTAGATGTTGGGCTCCACTGCTTAAAATCTAGCTTTAACTCTGCCTGTTCCCTGAATCTCTTCTTGGTTAAAAGAGTTTCTTGTTCTTTGGTCAAAACTTCCTCAGGCACTGGCTTATCGACTTTCTCAAAGATAATATTTGAATTACCTTCAGGAGGACTGTACATAGATTGTACTTCATGATGAATCATCTCAAAATCTGCTGGAGGATAGATTACTTGAGCAACTTCAGCGTGCTCACCTCCAAAATAAGCAGGATTTATACCAAATTCAGCCACATTGTCATCATCACAAAGGGGTGGATATCCAAATGTGGCTCTGATGCTATTGGAAATCCATTTAGCATGATCAGATCCAGCTTTGAATAATACTCTCTCCCCCTTTATGACTTCTCTGGCCACATGATCTCTAAGGTCATCCTTCTGAAATCTTATCTGTTCATCCAGAAAATTAACACCATCCTTATAAAATCCCCTTAACTTGAGCAGCAATCCAGAAATAGTCTTTTGAGAATCTGTAATAGCAGTTTGGACAGCAGCTACTCCTTGTAATTTCTTGACAATTTTTGCCTTGTCAGAAGCCCTTGCTGCAGTCTATGCAGTAGCCATATTCTTCATCTTTGTTACAATCACATTATGTGATTCTGTTAGATTATCATTTATTCTCAGTTGATTCTCTAGGACATAGCCTTGCTTAAGAGCTATATCATCAACTTGTGTCTTTATCTTTTCTTGATGGGTAGCAAGGAAAACCATTGCATTGCCTCCTTTGTGGAAACAATCAGTCATTTCCTTCTTATTTTGATTCACCTCAAATCTTATTGATTTTATATCTGTTGCAACGGAGAGTTGTAGATCTTTATGTGTCTCATCCATATATTTCTCCATGGCAATCCTTTGCTCATCTAACTTGACTTGCAAGGCCACCAACAAAGTGTTGTAATCAGCTGTTGGGGCAGGTTGTGGAGCAACTGTTTGCAGTGCCTTCTTGTAACTTTGACTCCTTCTTTTGAAGACCAAAAGCTTCCTCTTCTTAGCTCTTGAAGCTTCTTCATCCTCAGATGCTGAGGTACTAGCAATATCAACTCTATCCTTTGGACTAGGAGGCAATTCCTGTGCAGTCTTATGTAGCTCCCACTGAGTCCTTTGCTCCTCAGTTTCAGTTCTAATTTGCTCCTCCTCATTTCCTATCGTCTCCCCATGAGACCTCACATGCTCCCCCTCAAGATTTGCTTGCTCTCCCTCAAAAGCAGTGTTCTCCCCCTCAACACCAGCATGCTCTCACTCAATATTAGCTTGCACTAAATCAGGAAACAGCTCTTCTAGGGTAAATTCTTGTTGGGAAGGAACTGGAGATTCTCTTATCTCTAGAGCATCAGCAACTGCTAATGTATCCTCCAAGATTACATCTTGTGGTTGACTATTTAACTGAATTGTCTAGTCAATATCAATCAAAGATCCAGTTAGCACTTCATCCTCAATATTGAAAATTGAATGATTTACTTCACTGATTACCTCAAGAAAAGTTTGTGTTGTCATTTCACTGTCCAAGTGAGTTGGCACTTCCTCATGATGAGGCTCCCCCTGGAGTGGATCCAGGTGAATGGGGCTAGCAAATGGTTGCTCCTCCTGCACTTGTGCTTCATCTGCAGGGTCTTGTGCAGGAACTTCTTGTGCTATAGATTTCTCAGGAACCTCTTGCCTTTCCTCATCAGGCATGTCCTTAGTTAGGTACCTATCCCATCTTGAGATAATCCTAATGTCCATCCTCCTCATGTTGTTAATTTTAGAACCAGCTGCTTGTTCCATTACTTCTAGAATAGTTCCAGCTAAGTACAGGCTCATAATCCTACCCAGATTGGGCTTCTTAATACTTTCCTTAACTTTTTCAAAAATCACTGCTGACCAATCAGTTTTTAGTTTAAAGATGATTCTTGTCATTAAGCTGAACATATGAGCTGATATCCTATCATGCCCACCTGCCTTGCACAGAATCACCTTTCCTACCACTTCAGACAAGAACTTTCCTTGCATATTCATGCCTTTCCTGTTAAATACTGAGCCAATCTTCAAGGTGGGATCCAATCGACACCATTGAAGTGCTTCCTTTGTCTTAGATGCAGGTACATCTTCCTCTTCTTGAGTTCTTGGCAGGTGAAGAACATTCCTTAGACTCTTCTGGGTGATTTTCACCTTAACTCCATGGACTGTGGATCGAATTTTGAGTCCAGCCTGATCTAGGGTAGCAACACCAAAGAATTCTAATGTTTCCTTCTTCCAGATCTTCGTTGGTTCAAAAACTAGAAATTCCAACCCATTCTCAGCAACTAGGGTTACTACAGCTTGAATTTCAGGGTCCGCATGGTCAAAGGCATTGTGTACCAGCTCATAGCCTTCATTGACATTCTCTTCAAGCTTAGGCGCCATTAGGGTTTGGAGAAATCTTGAATTTAGATGAGAGAGATGTCGACACAAAGTTTTGGGCTCGAAACTATGGAAAGCGTGTCGACAGACAATGTTGTTGACCTATTTATACCTTTCTAAAAACGAAGGTGAAAAGGCGCGTCAATACACTCTTAATATGTCGACACTGTTGAAAAGTGTCGACACTGACTACTTAAGTCTCGACAACGGTGTTGACTACTATGTGTCGACACCAATATAGTCGACAGAACTTATGTGTCGACACATATACATCTATGCTCGACGATTAGTCGATACTCCACTCGACGAAATCTGTGTTAAACCTAAGTGTCGACACCACTTCTGGATGTGTCGACACCTACTCAGAATGTGTCGACACTAATTTTCTGAAGTGTCGACACCAATTTTCTAGATGTGTCGACATCATTTCTCTGGAATGCCGACACCACTTCTATGTGTCGACACAGACAACTCCTTGTGTCGACACCATTTTACTTAGCCAATTTTGTTAAACTATTCTAAGTTCAATATTCCTAATTAAATTTTAAAATTATTGAATTTATTTTCATCTAGAGTCTTAGTAAACATATCAGCAATTTGATAATCTGTTTTGACATACTGTAGTGAAATGTCTTGTTTCTCTACATGTTCTCTACGAAAATGGTATTTAATTTCTATGTGCTTAGTACTACTATGTGAAACAGGATTATTAGCAATAGAAATGACACTTGTAGAATCACAAAGCAAAGGTGTTCTACTTACTTGAATACCATAGTCTTCTAGCTGGTGCTGAATCCACAAAAGTTGTGCACAGCAGCTTCCTGCAGCAACATATTCTGACTCAGCTGCGGAGATTGCCACACTGGTCTGCTTCTTACTGCTCCAAGACACTAGTCTTCCACCTAGAAATTGACAGGTGCCTGTAGTACTTTTTCAATCTTTCTTGCAACCTGCAAAATCTGCATCTGAATAGCCTGTCAGTAGAAAATCTCCATTCCTAGGGTACCAAAGGCCTAGATTAGGTGTGCCCTTAAGATATCTCAAAATCCTTTTGACTGCAGTCAGATGAGATTCTTTAGGCCATGCTTGATACCTAGCACAGACACATGTTGCATACATGATATCTAGTCTACTAGCAGTCAGATATAGAAGGGAGCCAACTATTCCTCTATATAAAGTTTCATCTACAGGTTTCCCTACGTCATCTTTGCTTAGAGACACACTTGACCCTATAGGAGTTCTCATGGTAGTGGATGATTCCATACCATACTTCTTTATTAACTCTAGGGTGAACTTAGACTGTGATATGGACAAGCCATCTTCAGTCTGTCTTACTTGGAGACCCAAGAAGAACTTAAGTTCTCCCATACTACTCATCTCAAATTTTCCTTGCATAAATTTTGCAAACTTTCTGCAAAGATTACTTTCAGTGGACCCAAATATTATGTCATCAACATATATTTGGACTAGCATTATCTTTCCTTTACATTCCCTAAGGAATAGAGTCTTGTCTATTTTACCCCTGTAGAATTTGTTCTCAATGAGGAAACTAGGCAAGGTTTCATACCAAGCCCTTGGGGCTTATTTCAACCCATACAATGCTTTCCTAAGTCTATAAACATAATCAGGTTTGAGAGGATCAACAAAACCTGAGGGCTGCTCTACATAGACTTCTTCCTTTAGATTTCCATTTAGGAATGCTGACTTTACATCCATTTGAAATACCTTGAAACCTTGATATGTTGCATAAGCAAGGAACATCCTGATTGCTTCCAGTCTTGCTACTGGGGCAAAGGTTTGATCAAAGTCAATACCTTCTTCCTGTCTATACCCTTTTGCAACAAGTCTTGCTTTTTTCTTCACAATGATCCCATTCTCATCCAATTTGTTCCTAAAGATCCACTTTGTTCCAATGATGTTGTAGTCTTGTGGTTTAGGAACTAACTTCCAGATCTTGCATCTTCTGAACTGATTCAGCTCCTCTTGTATGGCATCAATCCAATGTGGGTCTAAAACTGTTTCTTCAAATTACTTTGGTTCCACTTGTGATAGGAAACTGATGTAAAGAACTGTGCTTAGATTCCTGCTTCTTATTTGCACTCCTTGTCTGGTATCACCAATTATTTGATTTGCTGGATGATCCTTTAAGTGTCTATTAACTGGAGGTAGTCTATCTTCAGGTTGAACACCTCCAGCCTCTTAATTAAGCTGCACCTCTTGGTTTTCTTCAGCATCTTGAGAGTCTTGTACTCCCGCTGGACAGCAGCCACCATTTTCCACTTCCTGATTTGCAGTTGAATCTTCTGTAATGGTAAGCTTGTCCATTCTCTCATTTATACCTGTAGAACTGCAAGAACTACTTGGCAACTCACAGTTAATTAGTCTTGTTTCATCAAAGACTACATGTACAGAATCTTCTACAACTTGAGTAATCAAGTTGTAGACTCTATAAGCCTTACTATTGTTGTTGTAACCAACAAATATCCCCTCTTGGGATTTGGCAGCAAACTTGGTTAGATAAGACTTGTCATTGTTAAGTATATAACACTTGCAACCAAAGATCCTAAAATAGGATAAGTTTGGTTTTCTACCCTTCACAATCTCATAGGGAGTCTTTTTGTGGCTCTTGGTGATAGTAGCCCTATTGATCACATGGCATGCAGTGTTTACTGCCTCAGCCCAGAAATATTCTGAAAGAGAAGTTCCACTCAATAGAGTTCTACCAGCCTCTATCAATTTTCTATTCTTCCTTTCAGCAATACCATTTTGCTGTGGTGTTCTAGGTGAGGAAAATTCCTGAAAAATCCCAAATTCTTCACACAGTCTTGTCATACTTTCAGACTGAAATTCAGTATCATGGTCACTTCTGATTTTGACCACTGTACTGTCCAACTCATTCTGAATTTATTTAACAAAACTATATAAGACACTTGGGGTTTCAGATTTTTGTCTTAGAAAGAACACCCAGGAATATCTAGAATAGTCATCTACCATCACAAATGTGTAGACCTTCCTACCTAGACTATAAACTGGCATAGGACCAAATAGATCCATATACAAGAGGTATAGACACATCACTGAATCCTTATTTTCAAGGCTATGAAAGGTGGATTTGATCTGCTTGCCTTTTTGACAAGCTGAACATATCACATCCTTTATACACTTAACTTGAGGAGCATTCCTAATAAGTTAATTTATATAGTTATTTTAGTTTAGTTTTTTATAAATAAATAGTATAATTTATTTGTCTTTATATTACTATATATAATAATTCGTTTATTTTTATATTTCAGGTCAATATGGGCTTCAAATATCATTTTTAAGCCCATGGCAAAGATCTGAAAACAATTGGAGGCAATTAATATTTTTGGCCACGGATAGCTGAAATTCAAATGGCCATAACTTTCGAACCAGGAAGAGTTACGGGACGTGCAACCAGTCAACAGAAAGAGGACGACGTCCTCTACAAATCTGGAGAATTTCACAAGTACATGCCCCAAAGACACGGGCGTGACTAGGTCGTGAACACGGGCGTGTCTAGCTCAAGAACACATTTTTCTCCAGAAATCTTCCCGAGGCAATTCTGGGACTTTTTCTAAGTACACGCCCCCATGTCACGGGCGTGCCCGAGGGCGTGACCAACCCGAAACTGCCGAAGTGATGCCAGATTGTGCAGTTTCCAGCCGTTTCAGTAGATTATTTCCTGTCTTTATGCATTTTTTTCATGTACTTTTTAATTTCATAGTTGTACACTTTAATTCTTTCTCTTTTATTTTGTAATTGTTTATCTTTCCATGTAGCACTATTTTCATTTCCACTTGATCATGACATGCTTTTCAATATAATAAAATAATCTCCTTTTGTCAAACTCTTTGTTTATCGCTTACGATTTATCTCTGATTTATTTTGTGTCGAATTCATATTTCGCGGATATGCTCTTCGATTTTAGATCCGTATCTTAAATGACCGAGAGGTTGCGGATACGAGTAGATCACTTAAAGATAAAAGGAGTTGCATGCACTGCTCGAGAGATGAGGACATAAATCTTCCGGATTGGAGTCAAATCCAATAGAGGGGTTCACCACCTAATGCAAGCTTAGGGGTTTCGACTGGCCGAGAGGTCTTAATCGATCAACCTAAGGTTAGTCAAAATCATGAGCTCGAGAGAGACGCTTTTGTACTTAAGAAACCTCCACGGTCGAAGCGGATAATCTAGAAGTTTGCCTTTAAGATTAGTTTATTTCATTTCAAAGTAAGTCTAGAACAAGTGCTTCCTTTTAGTTTATTTTCTAATTATAGTTTTCATTCACTCCTTTTATTTTCCGATAAAATAATATTAATTTGCGTGAGTAGGAGTACTCAACAGGCCCCGAGTCTAATACGATATTTCCTATGCTATATTTTGATAGGTACGCTTGCCTATTTGAGATTATAGTTTGGCTACATTTTAAAACTATAAAATTCTTCATCAAGTTTTTGGCGCCGTTGCCGGGGACATTTTGTTGATATTTTGAAAGCGCAAATTGTATTACTTTTATCGCTCTCTTTCTCTAACCCCAACTCTCTTTTTCATTTTTTCATTTTTTTTAAATTCATTTCTATTAGGTACGGGTTGTGTTTATTTTCCTTTATTAAAAACTATGTTATCTCAATTGGCTGCTAAAATTGCCCAGCTTCAAAATCAATTCGATATTTTTAAATCCGCAAAAAAGCGTCAATGTGTTTGTTTTTTTTGTCACGGTTCTCACTCAAGTGAGTTTTGTTATCATTATAATTATTATAAAAATCTTTCTTATGCAAATCATTTTGATAGTAATTATGATAATAATTCTTCTCACTTTTATGATAATTCAAATTTTTATGAAAATAATTTTTCTAATTTTTCCTATGTTCATGAAAATAATTTTTCAAGTGATAATGCGAATAATTATTTTGATGTAAATAATTATTCTTCCAACTCGGATGAAAACTTCTCTTGGTCGCAAGATCAACCAGAAGGTTTCCCGAGTTATGAGAATAATTATTTGGATCCAAATTTTTGTTCTTCTTCTTCCGCACCGCAAGCTTTCTCTCTTAATTTTGCCGAATCCTCTCATTTGCAATATGATTCTTCCCCCCCAAAATTTGGATGAAAATTTTCTTACGTTTAGTGATTCTTCTCCTTCGGATACTGTTGCTAATGAGGAACATGACTTCTCATGTACCCCAGTAGTTGTTTATACCGAAGAAGAACAACAACTTTTATTTCAAGAGCTCGTTAGGTGTATGGATGCGCTGGGCGGAGTAGAAGAATATGTTTCTCCTCCTACTACTCCCCATTTTCCTCCTATTAATAAATCTCCTTGCACAATTTATGATTTCCTAGGAGTGCAAATTTATGAACATGATGCTTCCAACGATTTTATTTTAAATAAATTTTCGGACGAAAAATTAATTTTAGAAAATAAACAACCCGAGCCTAATCTTATAACTTCGCAAGAGTCTACTCTTTGCGAAGATTTTTCTGACGCACTTCTTTTTGATTATTCTTTCCCTAACAAGTTTCAGGAAGAAGATGAGCCGTTGCAATCAAATGTTGTCCCCGACCCATTTGCCGCTCATCTAGAAAGATTCAAATCCCCTCAGGTATGCATAGGTGATTTGAATCTAAATTTTCAAGTCAACTGCAATAAGGAAAATCAAGAAGCAAGCGGAGGAGTAGCCGTGCAAGGGACTTTGGCATCTTCGCCAAAGCGCGAATTAAGGGCGTTGCCCATTCATTTCAATTTTTATTTTCCTTTCTCCTAACCCGAACCTTCTAGCTTAAAGACGGGAAAAAAGAAAAGCGCTCTTGAGAGACACCCCTTACTTGTCATTTAATTTCTATTTTACTTTTTCTAAATTTTCAACAACTGTTTTTCTTTCCCCCCCCCCTCCTACTTGACTTATAAACATTGGGGACAATGTTTATTTTTAAGTATGGGGGTGAATTCTTATTTATTATTTTTATTTAAAAATCCAAAAAAATGAAAAATCTTCAAAATTTTTAAAAACAATTTTTTCTTTTTATTATCCAAAATACAAAAAAAATATAGAAAAAAAAATAAAAGAAAACCAAATAATACTCCACTACTTAATTTTTGAGCTTTTTAGAAATTTACTTTGAGTTTGTTTCTAAGAATTTTTATAATTTTTGATTTTCTAAATTTTTATTTCATCAAAGTTACTTAAAATTAATTTTTAGGTGATTTTATTTTAAGGAATAAATTTATGAAGTAAATTTATACGGAGAAATTTATTTAGCCTTTTTCTCTTTTATTTTAATTAGTTTCAATTTTATAGTGTTTAGTTTAACAATTTTTAGATTGTAATTATCTCCACTTTAAACTTTAAGATTCTTAGGAAATTTTACTTTACTATAGTTGCTCTATTTTAATTTTAATTTAATCTAAATATTGTTTAGCTTTCCACTTTTTTAACTTTTTTGTTAGATCATATGTCATGGGGATAAGAGGATAAAATTCATTATCACCTGGTACACATATGCAAGTTTTTATTTTTGCTTAGATCATATGTCTTGGGAATTAAATATTCCTTAGTACACATATGCAACCCCAAAAAAAGGAGTAAGAGGATAAAATTCATTACTCATAAGCAATTTTGTTTGAAGAGAAAAAAAGAAGAAAAAAAAACATCAGAAAAAGAAAAACATTGCGTGGGGTGAGAGGATAAAATTCATCACCCCCAATCCAAGATCTCTTCAATTCTCTTTTTCCAAACCCAAAACCGAAAACCCAATATAATTGTTTTAGTTTTAAATTAAAATTGTAAGAGAGCATAAGTAGTAGTTTGAATTTTCCTCGAAGTCTCTTTTTAGTAAAAAAAGTGTTTATAATTTTTAATCTAACTTTGTTTACTAACTACTTAATTTTGAGATCTAATTATTTTATTAGAGAAAATTTGCTAAATATTTATCTTTTCTCATTTTATTTTCATATTTTAGGACTTAAAAATTTGAATCACTTAAGCTAATTTTTAAATGTCTTTTGATATTATAAATTTTTAGTTCAATTAAAAAATTATATGAATTTCTTATAAATACTTCTCATAGTTTTGCTCTGAAATAGCAAAAGATTAAGTATGGGGGTATTTGATAAATTAATTTATATAGTTATTTTAGTTTAGTTTTTTATAAATAAATAGTATAATTTATTTGTCTTTATATTAATATATATAATAATTCGTTTATTTTTATATTTCAGGTCAATATGAGCTTCAAATATCATTTTCAAGCACATGACAAAGATCTGAAAACATTTGGAGGCAATTAATATTTTTGGTCACGGATAGCTGAAATTCAAATGGCCATAACTTTCAAACCAGGAAGAGTTACGAGAGGTGCAACCAGTCAACGGAAAGAGGACGACGTCCTCTACAAATCTGGAGAATTTCACAAGTACACGCCCCAAAGACACGGGCGTGACTAGGGCATGAACAGGGGCGTGTCTAGCTCAAGAACACAGTTTTCTCCAGAAATCTTCCCGAGGCAATTCTGGGACTTTTTCTAAGTACACGCCCCCATGTCACGGGCGTGCCCAACCCAAAACTACCGAAATGATGCCATATTGCGCCGTTTCCAGCCGTTTGCTGACCCGGTCAGTACACACCCTAGGTCACGGGCGTCACCTATGGGCGTGACACTTCAGGAACTGCCAGAATTTACTCACGCCGTATTCAGCTTCCCGTGGTTTTCCAGAAACAGAAGTGACACGCCCTAGGTCATGGGCGTGACCTAGGGCGTGACCCGCTATTTAACAAAATTTGGTGGTTTCTCCTCCAACATTCTCGAGCTTTCAAGATGGCGGTTCCGAGCCTGACACACCCTAGGTCACGGGCGTGACCAAGGGCGTGACCTTGCAGAAATTTTTCTTATAAATTGCAGATGACTCCAGAAGCTAAGGGGGAGCTAGTAGGCCCATCTAGGAGTAGTTTCAGTAGATTATTTCATGTCTTTATGCATTTTTTTCATGTACTTTTTAATTTCATAGTTGTACACTTTAATTCTTTCACTTTTATTTTGTAGTTGTTTATCTTTCCATGTAGCACTATTTCCATTTCCACTTGATCATGACAAGGTTTTCAATATAATAAAATAATCTCCTTTTGTCAAACCCTTTGTTTATCGCTTACGATTTATCTCTGATTTACTTTGTGTCGAATTCATATTTCGCGGATATGTTATTCGTTTTTAGATTCGTATCTTAAATGACTGAGAGGTTGCGGATACGAGTAGATCACTCAAAGATAAAAGGAGTTGCATGCACTCCTCGAGAGAAGACGGCATAAATCTTCCGGATTGGAGTCAAATCCAATAGAGGGGTTCACCACCTAATGCAAGCTTAGGGGTTTCGACTGGCCGAGAGGTCTTAATCGATCAACCTAAGGTTAGTCAAAATCATGAGCTCGAGAGAGACGCTTTTGTACTTAAGGAACCTCCACGGTCGAAGCGGATAATCTAGAAGTTTGCCTTTAAGATTAGTTTATTTCATTTCAAAGTAAGTCTACAACAAGTGCTTCCTTTTAGTTTATTTTCTAATTATAGTTTTAATTTACTCCTTTTATTTTCCGTTAAAATGATATTAATTTGCGTGAGTAGGAGTACTCAACATGCCCCGAGTCTAATACGATATTTTCTATACTATATTTCGATAGGTACGCTTGCCTATTTGAGATTATAGTTTGGCTACATTTTAAAACTATAAAATTCTTCATCAATTCCTCACTAACTCTTTGCTAAAGAGTTGGCCAATAGTATTATAGTTAAGATGAGCCAGCCTCTTGTGCCATTTAACACAATGTGAGACTCTCTCATCAGCTACAAGACAAATAGGAGAAACATTGTTCTCACACACAAAGTTAAGACAATAAACATTTCTCTTTCTATATCCTGTCAATATGACCTTTTGATCACTTGACCTTTTGATATGACATCCATTCTTAATAAATGAAATGTCATATCCTAAATCACTCAACTGACTTATGCTAATAAGGTTGTGTTTCAAACCCTTCACATAGGCCACTTGAGAGATAGTAATCTGGTTATTAGAAATGTTACCAAATCCTTTGATGATTCATTTTTCTGAACTACCAAAGGTTACTTTAGGGCCATCCATGATAGGTGTGTAGTCCTTCAGCAACCCCCTTGTTCCAGTCATGTGTCTGGAACATCCACTGTCTAAGTACCATATAGGGGCATGGCCACTTGGACTCACCTACAACACAGATTACTTAACCTTAGAACCCAAATAACTTTTGGGTCCAGCTTTGACTAATACTCTCTCCCCCTTTATGACTTCTCTGGCCACATGATCTCTAAGGTCATCCTTCTGAAATCTTATCTGTTCATCGAGAAATTAACACCATCCTTATAAAATCCCCTTAACTTGAGCAGCAGTCCGGAAATAGTCTTTTGAGAATCTGTAATTGCAGTTTGGACAGCAGCTACTCCTTCTTGTAATTGTTGTACAAATCTACATGTAGCTCTTCTAGCAGGCAGATTGCTACTCTCCTTGACACTGGAATTGTGCCAATAATCTAAGGCAAAGTGGCCTACCTTGCCACAACACCAGCATTCAAACTTGTTGTACCTTTATTTAGGTACAACCCTAGCTGAACTGTCTACCGCAGGCTTCTTGTTTTGTGCTGGGGCTTTGCCTTTAGATTTGGACCTAGCAGTCCATGCAGTTTTCTTAAATCCTAACACAGCCTTACCCTTTTGAGGTACAAACTCATCAATCATGGCTAATACAGATTTAGGTTTTGAAAAACTAGCTATAATCTCTTTCTCTTTCAGAAGTCTATCCTCCAGATTTCTAATCTGATCATTCTTGAATGTGATAGTACCCATCTGAATAACAGTAATGTTTTTCAGTCTGGCTATCTCATTCAACTTCTGATCGAGCAATTTCTCTAAATCAGATGCAGCCATTTTAAGATCTGCAATTTCCTTAGCCAGATTTTTGTCCTGGTTTTTGCTCTTTTTAAGTGCCTACAGCAAGTCTCCATATTCATCTATCAGCTGATGAATATCACCTTCAGACTCAAACCCATACACATCACTTGATGTAGATGTTGCTGACTCTGATTCTGTACTGCAATCTGAATTTCTAGAAATACATTGTACCTTACTAGGACCAGGCTGATCCTGACACTTGCCTTCTTCTGACACAACCATCAGTCCCTTGCACTGATGGTCTTCTTGTTCATATATAGAGTTCAGCACCTGGAGAAACTCTTCTTCTTCATCTGCTGTATATAGACCAATGTAGGCCTCAGCTTCAGATTCTGACTCTGAAGTAGATTGGTCTGACGAGGTCTTCTCCTACTTAGCAACAAAAGATTTCTCCTTCTTGCTCTGGTATTGACTCTTCTTTTTATCTGCAGTCTATTTTCTTTTATCTGGACATTCAGCCACAACATGTCCAGGACTATTACAGCAGTAGCAAACTATCTTTGATGTTGAAGATTTGCTTGGCTTATACCTGCTCCTATCTTTCCTGGATGACTTCCTCTTTTGATAATACTCATCCTTAGGCTGAGATGTGGAAGGCTTAGACTTCCACTGCATCTTTTTCAGGAATCTCTGAAACTGTCTAGTAAATGCTGCAAAATCCTCATCTGAGTCATTGATGTCTGAATTTTTGTTGTCTGAATTATCTGAAGCAGTTTCAACAACAATCTTAGGAGGTGATGGAGACATCCTCTTATTTTTTTTAGTGGATTCAACCTTGAAGGCCACAGATTTTTCTTTATGCTCACCTTTTGCACTTTTCTCTTCCTCTTTCCTTGTCATTAGTTGCATCTCATATGACATCAGCTTTCCAAACAATGTTGGAGGTGAGATATCTGCAAGTTTGGCCACTTCCCTAATGACACAAATCTTTGTGTCCCAATCCTTTGTCAAAGATCTTAGGAATTTATCATTCAGTTCATAAGTACTGAAGATTCTCCCATAGGACATCAACTCATTCACTATCCTATAGAACTTTTTATAGCACTCAGTGATACTGTCAGACTTTCCTTATCTGAAACTCTCATATTCCTGGTTTAGCATAGATTTTCTATCTTGTCTTACTTCTTCAAAACCCTCCATGTAGACTATTAAAGTATCCCACATTTCCTTAGAGGTCTTGCAGTGAATCAAATTTTGAAAAGTTGCATCATCTATGACACTAACTATGATATTCTGGGCTCTCTTATCCATAGTTGCCAGGATGATCTCATCCTTAGTCATTTCTGAGAAATCCTTGGGAATTCTTTGGTTTGCATCCAGAATTGAAATCTTCATTGGGATATAAGGACCTTCCTTCACTGTAATATAGATCCTTGGATCGGAAGCCTCCATAAACAGCCCGACCCTTTCTTTCCAGATGTCAAATATCTCCTTTCTGCATATGGGTAGTTTCATTGAACCTAGTTCCTTATGATTTTCACTTGAACCCATTTTCTTGATTCTTTCTTGATTCTTAAATCTACCTTAAGGATCTCACTCAGACTGTTAAGTCCTTCTTTGAGCAACCTCCCTCTGATACCACTTGAAAGAATTAGTGTCTAACCACCTAGAGGGGGGTGAATAGGTGTAATTCATGTTCTTCTTTTAAGGCAAAAAAGCTGTTCAGTTAACTAATATTAAACTGCAAATTCTACGGCTAACACAGCACAGCAATCACAGAAACAATCAATCATAGAGTGCACATAGTATTTATAGTGGTTCCCCAAGATCTGGGTACATCCACTTTCCCCCTTCGCCAATCTAGCAGTGTACTAGATTCGGCCTAACTTCTGCACTTCACCTCAGATCCTCAGATCTTACAGCTCAGAACCCAAACCAGGTTCCTACAACTCAGAGTGTATCCACACTCCTATAACTCAGGCCAACTGCCCTACCTCAGCCTTCAATAAGGCCTACACTCAGAGATTACAATCTCCTACAGCTCAGGCTCACAACCCTACCACTCAGAGAAAATATTCTCCTACACTCAGCCTTTATATAATATGCTTACAATCTCAGATCTATAAAGATCCTACAAAAATTTGATTAAACAAAGTAAATTACCACCACCCTGACAGAGAGAGAATGGATGGATGACTTCTTGATAAGTTCTTGGAAGATCTTGACGGCTGAGCACAACCTCTCTTAGCTTTCTTCAAAGCTTCTTGAATCTGAACTTAGTAGGGTTGAACTCTTGAGAAGTTGATCTTCAATCAGCTTCTGACTTGAGATTTAGATCTCAATCTGAATCTTTCTTAACAGCCTTGTTCAGCAACTGCACTTCTTAGAAGGAGCTCTCTCTCTCCAACTTCTTAGATCTTCTGTCGAAGGTCTTCTTCTTTTTGTGTTGATGGATATCTGTGTAGATCTTCAATCTTTATTATAATTTTTTCACTTTCTGTTGAATGAGAAAGGCCTTTATATAGTCTTCCTCCATGGTAACCGACTGATCCGGTTTCTAACAAACATCTGAAGATTTGATAGTTGCAGTAGACCGGTTGAAATGGCAGCTTTCAAGTCATCCAGTCACTTCTTGAAATACTGTCTCTGTCTGAAAGTATCGAGACTGATCTTCAATATGTGTCGACACAAATAGACTAAGTTTCGACACAAGTGAACTAAGTGTCGACACATGCCTTGGTGGTGTCGACACAACTCCTTTGTTGTTGTTAATACTTCTCGACACAGCCTTCTGTTGAATGTGTCGACACTGATTCTGTGTGTCGACACAATCCTTCTTTTCTTTAACTTTGTTGAAACTTGCTGTGTGTCGACACAAGTCCTGTGTGTCGACACAGTTGATGTTGATAAATACTTCTGTGTGTCGACACTGCCTCTATGTGTCGACACATTTGATGTCGACTAAGTATTCATGTGTGTCGACACAGTTGATGTCGACTTTGCTTCTCTGTGTGTCGATACTGCCTCTGCATGTCGACACATTCCTTCTGGTGTCAACTCAGCCTTTCCAAGTGTCGACACAATCTACTCCAAGTGTCGACACAGCTTTTCTCTAGTGTCGACACAGGCCTTCATAAGTGTCGACACTGCTTCTCTAGGTTTCGACACATGGACTTAGAAATTTTTCTGCATTTCCTGCAATTACTTAACCTGCACATATAAACTCAAAACACATCAAATACACCTTGATATATAACATTGAGTAGGGTGAGGCTTCTTCAAATCTGGTACACATTTTCCAATGTACCAAACACAAGCTGCTCGCAGAAGCTAGTAAATTCGGCGCTGGCGAACTGGGGCCCGTTGTCTGTGACAATGGCTTGGGGAAATCCATGACGGTAGATGATCTCCCCCAAACAAAGGTCCTGCTAACCTGGGAGGTCACCTTGGCCAGCGCCTTCACCTCCAACCACTTGGAGAAGTAGTCGATCATTACTAGGAGGAACCTCCTCTGCCCACTGGCCTGGGGGAATGGCCCAACCAAATCCATTCCCCAAATTGCGAAGTGCCAAGGGGCCGTGATACTTTTGAGTCATTGTGCCGACTGTAGCTGGAGGGGGAAAACAGCTGGCACTTATGGCACCTTCTCGCGAACTCCGTTGCATCATGGCCCAGGGTGGGCCAGAAGTACCCTTGCCTGACGTTTCTTCCTTCCAGGGTCTGACTCCCGGAGTGGCTTCCACAATCTTCGGAGTGGACTTCCTCCAAGATTCTTTGTACCTCTCCCTCAGCCACGCAACGAGCCAGCATCCTTGAGAGTGTCTTCCTGTACAGCTGCCCGCCCTGGAGCAGGTAATACGCTGACTTGTGCCTTAGCTTCTTCTTATCCGCCCCCTCCGGATATTCTCCCGTGGAGAGGAAAGTTACAATTGGGTCCATCCATGAAGTATGTCGATCAATTTCCATGAGCTCCCCCTCTATCGACCAACCGGTGAGCCTCCCGATGATTTGCATCCCTTAGGGGATATTTGACATATCCTAATTTTACGACTCACTGACGGTGTCTCAGTCAGTCTGTGCTTGAATCTGGCATTTACTGTGCTTGCGATATCCATCAACTTGAGGCTTCTCCCATTGAGAGATTGCTCAAGTTGTTTTCCCTCACATAATTCAGATTTTAACTTGATTATCTGTTCATTAGCTAGTGACAATTGATCTGTTAGTTTTCTATTTTCTGTGCTGACAGATTCAAAGTTTTCTAGTCTAGTCCTCAATGTTTTTATTTCTTTCTCTGAGTTTATTAGATCCATGCACATAGTTTTAAATTCTACTCTAAATAAGTCAGAATTGAAATCAAAACTAGAAATCACCTGATCAGACTCTGAGTCTGAGGCACCTTCATCTTCAGAATCCTCTTCTGATCCACAGTTGCTTCTGGAGGCATCTATTGCCATTAGGCACACCTCCTTGGATCTGGCTTCTTCCTCTTCTTCACTGGAGCTGGAGGAGGATGTTTCCTCTTCTATGTCACTCCAGGACTCAACAACAAATCCTTTGTCTTTCCTTTTATATTTGTTGGAGGAGGGTCTGCTGCTTTGTTTTCCTCTGGAATCCTTGTCCATGCCCTTGTCCTTTTTCTGATTCTCTGGGCAGTCTGAAATATAGTGCCCAGGCTTTCTGCATCCAAAACACACAACCTCCTTAGTTGGTGTCTTGTCATATTTGGGCTTATCATCCTGCCTGGATGATTTTCTTCTAAAGTCCTTTCTTGCCATTTTGTAGAATCTTTTGGCAGAAAGACTCATTAACTCTTCATTGGATGTAGATGTTTCATTGTCTTCAGAAGCTTTGAAGGCCAAGCCGTGCTCCTTCCTAACTAGGGTAGTTGCCTTCTGTTCTGCTGCCTCTCTTGATTTGACAAGCTGCTCATATGACTTCAGCTTGCCTAATAGAGATTCTGTTGAAATCTCATTGAGGCTTCTGGCTTCTTTGATTGGCCAGATTCTGGAATCCCATGAACTGGGGAAACACATCAGTATCTTGTCATTCACCTCAGTTAAGGTGATGTCCTTGTCAAGAGTCTTGAGTTCACTGATGATTGAACTTAATCTATTGTACATCTTAGCCACAGATTCTGTCTCATCCTTTTTGAAATTCTCATAGAGAGAAATGAGACTGGATCTCCTATCGTTTCTTTCATCAGTTGAGCCTGCTACCATTTGGTTGAGAGAGTCCCAAATGGCCTTGGCTGAGGTGCACTCAGCCACCTTCTGAAATATGTCATCTGACATTGTTTGGGCCAGAATATTCATAGCCTTTGCATCAGCCATCTTGGCTTTCTTATAGGCTTCAGTATTGTCTGGAGGTGGTACTGCACTCAGATTAGTTGATGTGCTGGCAAAAGTTGCCGGAGCTGGAGGAACACCTGTTGAAATGACAGAAAAAATATCCTCATCAATGGAGTTCATATATAATCTAATTCTTGCCTTCCAGATGGTAAACTTATTAAGATTGCACACTGGAGGTCTGATGCTTGTATAATCCTTGTTTTAGGTGTAAGACCCCCTTTTTTTTTCTTTTTGACCACGGGGTCTTAGGCCCAGATCTGCCGTTTTGCGGTGACTCCTTCACGCCCTGAAGGGTCATCACCACAAAGCGCCGATTCTGCCGGCCAATTCGATCACATAAAAGTAGCGTAATGAAGTAAAATGAAAACTGTCTGTCCACAGAGAATCACATGACATATATAAATATAACTCCACGAAGGGAGTGTCCACAGAAGATAACATCAGAGTAGCAAAAATACGGGCTTATGCCCGGTACAACATATCCTCACTACAAAGTCACTCATGCGGAAGCAAAAGCTGAAAAACTACTCAGGGTCGAGACTCACAGTCCCGGCTGTATGAACTCCGAAGCTAGACTGCCCCATCTCCAAGCGCACCGGTCTCTGGGGCTGCTCCTTCATGCTGGTCTCCACGATCCCCTAAATGATGCGGTTCGAAAACCGTTAGTCTAAAAGACTAAGTCCTATCATCCCCCACCCCTTCCCCACGGCTCCTAGGCACCGAGCGGAGAGGAAGAAAGGGGAGGACTTGAAGGTGGAGAATATCAAAGCAGATGGCAGCGGTCCTATTCTAGCAAGTTCTATAGCATATAAAGACAATAAAATGTAAGCTGAAATGTAACCTTCACTTATGTGGAAAAACACATAAGCCAAGGGGTCTTTTGCAAGGCTCCCATCGTATAAAAAGTCCCATACCGATTTATACGATGGGGTGTCGGTGGTCAAACAGCAGTAACTAAATATATCAAAATTAACCTTAATTTATAAACTTGCCCACACAAGCTTATAGACTAAGGGGTCGTTTTGCAGGTCCTAATGTATAAGCGTCCCATTCCACTTATACATCAGGTGTCAGGGGTTAAATGAATCGATTATGCTATGACATGCAAGTGGGTATGATGGACATGCAAGTGCAACGCACACACCCGACTCTGTGCACACAGACCTTTAGTTCCCCCTTTCTGGAGCCGTAACCTCCCAGGATACCTCCGTAGTGGCAGACGGAAGCGGTGGGTTGGGCCTCGCCCACCTCTAAACCAGTAAGGCACTACCGGTCAGACCTATCGTACGCCTCAACGCTTGGTGCACGAAGCGGACTCCTGCGTACTCTTGCCGGCTGGCGCACCAGACTTCTGTTGGCGAAGTGCTAACCACACTTGCCGAGTCAACGTATTGGCGTCGGTGCATCGACCCTCCAATACCGAAAACCCACCACCTTAATTTATTTTCCTTTTATGCACATGCAGATTTAGCGTAAACAAAACCCGAGCCGAAGCTCCCCGGACCAAGAGTCCGTCTTTTAACCATCCGAGCCGAAGCTCCCAGCTGACTTTTGGTGCTAACAGTGCCTGTGAAATGTGCAACCCTAATTACTAAGTTACTCTTTTCAGCTTGTTAAACAGTTTACGTTAACCCAGGACTGCCCCCGGTATTCCCTGTGAAGGGCTCTCAAGGGGCACTAGGAACTGTGTTGGGATTACGCCCAGCGTTCCCTTTCGCAAGGTACTTATTTTATTATTGGTTGATCCCCTTACCCATTATTTTCTCATGTTTCGATACGCTAATCCTAGGGTGATTTGACTCCAACTCTCCTTGGGTAGGACGATCTTTCGTCGGGCCCGAACGCCTTTAAACCCTAGACAAATCCACACCCTACTCACTCATCTTCCAAAGATGCAGCCCTTTCCAGTTGTCCTTACAGCAAACCATCAAGACCCATCATACGTGCCCTAATTCAATCCAAATGAAATCCTGCAGTTTTGCTATATGCAGACCACTTAAGCTACGTGACCCGTAAAAGGGGAAGTACATGAAATACTCATCCAGTACCCTCATGATAATTATCAGAGGTCTATTATGATAAATATAGACTAAATTCAGAAAATCATATTTTTCCCAATTAATCTACTATTTATTGAATTTTCCTCAAAAACTAGGCCATAGTCAATTTGAACATGAACCATAAGATTTTCTCAGGTAATGGCCTCCTAAAATTTGTATTCACTAAATAACAGAGAAATATCATTGGATGCTAATTTTCATAATGTTCCAGATAATTCTTGACCTCTAAAGGATTTATTAAAATAATTCCAAAAATCAAAAATAATGAAGGAAGTGCCACATATATGTCTCCAATAATTATGTAAAAATTACTAGGGCTTCATAGGGAACTAAAAACATCAGGATGAAGAAATTAGAATTTTTCAGACAATCTAAAAGTCATTATTAAATTTTCCAAGGTTCCATGGAATTAAATAATTAAAGAAGCAACAACTAAATATCATTCTTCAAAAATTCCATAAAAATTTACAGAGATGGGTAACATGATTATAAGCCCCTTGGCTAAGTTTTATCAAGTTTAAGCAAGTATAGTGCTCTGCAAAAACTCTTAAGTGGAAATTATAAAATATAACTCTGTGAATAAAGTACCAAAAATATTCATCCAAAATTTATTATAAAATTTCCAGAGACATGTATGCCCTAAGAAACTACCCATTCAAAATCTCAGCCCTTTTCAGATAGTTTTGGTATTAGTTCTTATGGTTTCAAAGCTAGTGCCCTAAACTAGGGTTATGGATTTAAGGGGTCTTTAATCTTCCAAATGCCCTAAAATTTTAACCATAGGACCATAGTGACCCTATGGTCATCATTCCCAAGTTTCAAGCCCATCCAAGGTCTTTTGACCCCAATTTCTTCAAACCCTAGAGAATTATCCTAAAGGGCCTACCCTACACTTCTAGGGCTACCCTAGCCCAATCCACTCCAAACTTCATGAGTGAGTGTAAAAAGTTAAATCATATCAGTGGCCAAAGTTTCAGCCTCTGTTGAGGTGATTTGGTCACTTAAAACCAAAAGTGCCACTTTTGACCAAAATGCCCTTCATAGGGTAGAACTAGGGTTGGGTCAAAACCTATTCAACACTCACCCAAACCAACTGAAATTTTATACAGGTACCTAATTGGAGCCCAGGGACCACTCACCAAAATTTGGGAGGGTTTGGGTGTGTTTAGGGCACCTATTTAATTTATCTAATGATTATTAAATTTTTACCAAAACTATAGAAATATTTTCTCCAAAAATTCCCATTTTTGGGCAGGCCCTAGGTATGCCTAGGATAGACCCTCTGCCAAAATTTCAGCCCATTTGGGCTTGGGGTGAAGAGTGGGCACTCATTTTAGTGACTGCCTAGCCCTAAGGACATGTCCCACCAAAATGGGTGCCCTGGTCCAACCAGTGACCCAAAAGGGTCCCAACAATTTTTTCTGCAAACTAGACACCCTAAGCTACAATGTTCATGTTGGGCAAATTTCCATCCAGGGTCCCTAGGTATTTTTAAACATTAATTACATTAAATACATCCAGTGTGACAAAAATGAAATAAATTTTATTTAACCCTATAGTATCTGATCTGATGCCGCACGAATCTTGGCGCAGATCGACGGCATCTGGTCATCGTCCCCACTGAGCCAACAGCTGGGATTGGTTCTGCCTGGAGCGATTTCCAAGCTCTGCCGCCGGCGATCCAGCCCCTTCCCCGGCCGGCCACCGCCACCAACACCTCCGTTGAGGTGGTGGCTGTCGTCAGGCGGCGGCTCCGCCGCCGGAGAGGTGTTTTCCGGCGGATTGAGCAAGACTTTTCCTTGCCGAAACCAGGAGAAATCCTGGATTCGATCGGGCTCAATTGAGCCCGAAACTCTAGCCTAAGGATTCCTAGGATCTACCCGCGAGTTAAGGAGAGGAGGAGGACCTTCCTGGCGGCCTGGATGCGAGAGGAGCGGCGGGATGCCATTGGCGACGGCGGCGGCGCTCGGCTTCTGCAACTGCACGGTGGAAGGGCTCGTCTCCTCCAGGTAAGTGCTCCAAAATGATCCCCTCGGCTCCCTGATGGTGTTTAAAAGGCAATTGGGGGAGGGGAGAGGCTGGTTCTTCAATGGCCATTATCTCCATTAATGGAGTGGCTCGGGTTGTGTGGAGGGGGGCTGAACCCACCCCTTGGTGGCCGGGAAACGGCTGGAATCAACTCCTCTCTCCTAGAGGAGTTGATTGCAGCCATAAAGGGTGGCTGTTAGTCTCCCTTGGCCGGCCTCTTACTTCCCCCTTCTCCTTCCTCATTTCTCTCTCCTCCATTATCATGGAGAGGAGCTTTTTCTCTCTCCTAGTCACCTCTGGTTGACTAGTCAACCCCACAAGCTAAAGGCAGCCCACTGGATTATGATGATCATGGGAATGGGCTTAGCCTAAGGGAGAAGTGGCTTGAGCTTGGGTTAGCCCTTTTTGGGCTAAGTTGACTTGACCCTCAATGAGGGTTGACTTGGCCAATTTGACCATCTAGGTTGACCCCATTGGGTCCTGGGTGGTTCATTGGCCTCCCCTAAGGTCTATGTAGGGCTGGGTAGGGTTGACTTGGCACCTTAAAGGTCACTTGACCCTTGGTAAGGTCACTTTGACCATTTAGAGCTAGAGTTGACTTGGGTCAACATGACCATTAGGGTCCACCCCTATGGATCCTTGGTGACCCATTGACTTCCCTTAGGGTCTAGGTAGGGTTATATGGGGTTGCCCTGCACTTTGGAGGTCACATACCCTTAGTAGGGGTACTTTGACCAGATTAGGGCTTGAGTTGACCTGGGTCAACCTGGCCTCTAGGGCTGACCCCAATGTGTCCTTAGTGACCCATTGTCCTCACTTTAGGGTTAGGAGGGCATAGGTGGGGTCCTCTAGACTAGGAGTGGGTCTATTGGCCCTAAGTGGGCTAGGTTGACCTATTTAGGGCTAGGGTTGACCTTGGTCAACTGGGCCTCTTGGGTTGGCCCTAATGGGTCCTTTTGGCTCTAATGGGTCTCCCAAAATGTTTGGGAGTGTTGTGATAGGGTCTTGGGGTCATGGTGAAGCCCCATTGTCATCCTAAACTATTGTTCAGAATTCTACTATCTGCAGACCATGGTGATCCCTACCTTGGCCTCCTATCTCTTGGCCCATTTCTGGCTTCCCAGGGTTTTGTCATGACCTAGTCATGGCCAAAACCACTCTTAGGGGTCTAGTTGGAAATGGGATGTTACAAATCCCAATAAACAAAACAAAGATTTCGTCCCCGAAATCAAGGTTGGACCTACGGGTCTTATTACCGAAGGAAAGAGTCTTGTAACATCCCATTATGACGTCTTGTTTGTTAAATTTGATTTAAGGGAAAACTTAGATCTAAGACCCCTTTCGCCCAAACGGCGAACCAAAATCCCAATAAACAAAGTTAAGCCCCCAATAAACAAAGATAAGCCCCTATCTACCTAGAGCAGCCCTTAGTATACTTAAAGCAGAAAAATAAATTAACATCTTGAGGGGTCTGAGAGGTATACCTGACTGAATAGCTCGGGGTATCTTTGTCGCATCAGGTCCTGTGGCTCCCAGGTATGCTCCTCCTGGCCGTGGTTCCTCCACAGGACCTTGACTAGAGGGACCCTCTTGCGTCGTAAGACCCGCACTCCTCGGTCGTCGATCCTCACAGGCTCCAAATGAACAGACCGGTCTGAAGCTACCGGCCCTTCGGTGGTCAGAATCTGCTGCTCCGGGCGTAGTAGAGCCCTCCTCAAAGAAGAAATGTGGAAGACGTCGTGCAGCGCTTCTAGCTCTGGTGGTAACTCCAGCCGGTAGGCTAGGGGTCCGATCCGCTCCAGGATCCTGTAAGGGCCCATGTACCTAGGGCTGAGCTTCTTCCTCCGACCACGCACCCGTGAAACTCCATGCATGGGCCGGATTTTCAGAAACACCCGGTCCCCCACCTAGAACTCCACCTGCCGATGTCGGGCGTCATAGTACTTGGCCTGTCTACTCTGCGCCTCGAGCATCCTGTCTCTGATCAGCCTCACTTGTGCCTCGGTGTCTTCAACGAACTCTGACCCCAATACCTTCGGATCTTCGTTCTGCACCCATGAGAGCGGGGTCCGGCATCTCCTCCCGTACAAGGCTTCGTAAGGCGCCATCCTGATGCTGGACTGGTGGCTGTTGTTATAGGAGAACTCGACAAGGGGTAAGAGTTTCTCCCACGGTTCCCCGCGATCTAAGATGCATAGCCTCAAAAGGTCCTCCAGCGTCCGGTTGGTGCGTTCTGTCTGCCCGTCTGTCTGGGGGTGGAATGCAGTGCTGAAAGTCAATCGCGTGCCTAAGTAAGCTTGCACGGACCTCCACTCCCTGGAGGTGAACCTGCCATCCCGATCCGACACTATCGTCCTGGGCACTCCATGATAACGAATGAACTGCTCCACAAACTTCCGCACCAGTACTCCTACTGAATCATCCTTCCTGATCGGTATAAATCGAGCCACCTTGGTCAACCGATCGACGATTACCCAGATCGAGTCATTCCCTGTCCGAGACCGGGGAAGCCCATGTATGAAGTCCATGGCTATGTCATCAAACTTCCACTCCGGCACCGGGAGTGGCTGCAATAATCCTGCGGGGTTCCTGCACTCCGCCTTCACTAGCTGACATGCCTCACAATGGGTCACGAAGTGTGAGACATCCTTCTTCATGCCCGGCCAGTACATCGTCCTCTTCAAATCAGCCGTCATCTTTGTGATCCCCGGGTGTACAGAATACCGGCTGCAGTGCGCCTCCATCATAATATCCTCCCGGATCTGGCCTCCCTCCGGTATATACACCTGTCCTCTGAAGCACACCAGATCGTCCCTCAGTGTGTAATCTCCTGCAGTGCCCGCCTTCAGAGCTTGGAAGATGGGTTCCAACTTGGCATCCTGCCTCTGTCCCTCTCTGACCCGGTCTCTGATGTCATCGGTAACGCCTATCGCGGCCAAGTACTCCTCATAGAGCTCAGGATCATCAGACGATACCAGAGTAATGTGCATGTCCTCTAGTCTCTGCAGCAGCTCCATAGACATCAACTGAGGCTCTGCTCCTGTTGTGGCGGCTCTCCGACTCAGTGCATCTGCCACCATGTTTGCCTTCCCCGGGTGATAGTGCATCTCATACTGATAGTCAGATAGAAACTCCACCCACCGCCTTTGCCTGATGTTCAGTTCCTTCTGCGTGTCCACGTACTTAAGGTTCTTATGGTCGGAATATATGTCACAGTGGACTCCATAAAGGTAGTGCCGCCATATCTTCAGTGCGAATACAACTGCCCCCATCTCAAGGTCATGTACTGGGTAGTTCTTCTCATGGGTCTTCAGCTGGCGGGAGGCATAAGCTATGACGTGTCCGTTCTGCATCAGTACCGCTCCCATCCCCTGATATGATGCGTCGGTGTAGACCTGGAATCCCTCCCTCCCCGAGGGAAGAGTAAGAATGGGAGCCGAGGTCAGCCGATCCTTCAGCTCCTGGAAAGCTGTCTGGCACTGCGGGGTCCACACGAACGGTGCCTCCTTCTTTGTCAAGGATGTGAGCGGGAGGGCGATTCGAGAGAATCCCTCTACGAACTTCCGGTAATAACCGGCAAGTCCTAGAAAACTCCGTACGTCAGTGGCTGTTTTCAGCTGCGGCCACTCTGAAATAGCTCGAATCTTTGCCGGGTCCACTGCCAGCCCGGCTCCGCTGATAATGTGACCTAAGAACGCCACCTCCTTCAGCCAGAACTGACACTTACTGAATTTCGCATAAAGGTGATGCTCCCGCAGTCTCTCCAGGGTCAATGCTAGATGTCGTGTATGCTCCTCCTCCGTCTTAGAATAGATAAGGATGTCGTCTATGAACACTATGACAAACACATCCAAGTAAGCCTCGAAGACCCGGTTCATGAGGCTCATAAATGCTGACGGAGCATTCGTGAGCCCGAAGGGCATCACGATGAACTCATACAATCCATACCGGCTACTAAAGGCCGTTTTCGGGATATCCTCCTCCTGGATCCGCAGCTGGTAATAGCCTGATCTCAAGTCCAGCTTCGAAAAGTAATGGGCTCCCTCCAGCTGATCGAACAACTCGTCTATCCTGGGGAGCGGATAGGTATTTCGGACGGTCAGCCTATTTAGTGCTCGATAGTCGATGCATAGGCGTAAGGTGCCGTCCTTCTTCTTTACGAATAGGACAGGAGCTCCCCATGATGAGGAACTCGGCCTAACAAATCCTGCTTCCACCAGCTCCTGCAACTGTGTCCGAAACTCCGCCAACTCCTTCGGGGCCATCCGATAAGGGGCCTTGGATACCGGCTTAGCCCCTGGTACCAGCTGAATCTGGAAGTCCTTCTCCCTATGCGGAGGTAGTCCCGGCAGCTTATCCGGAAAAATATCGGCGTAGTCACGAACCACCGGAATGTCTGCGATCAAGTCCTTCTCCTTAGTCATCTCGAACAATACTTGGTATACCTCGTCCCCTTGCATATGGGCCTTAATGGCCTGAATAGATGAAAGCAAGCGACGGGAGACCGGTGTAGTACCTTCGAACGTTGCATAAGTATCGCCGTGGCTGAGCACGACCCTCCCTGCCGGGCAATCAATCTGGGCATGGTTCCAGACAAGCCATGTCATGCCCAAGACGAGATCGAAGTCCGGCATCCTCAAGATCGTCGCCGGGGCCTCGAGTGTCAACCCCTCTATGGTAACCTCCAGGAGGCACTTTTCTGTGGACTGAATCTCCATCCCATTGGGGAGGCGCACCCTCCTGGGTAGTCCTGTATAGCAACGAATCTGATCCAGGTCCTTGACGAAATCCTCCGATACAAAGTTATGTGATGCCCCCGTGTCGAACAGGGTGTGGGCAGGCTTGCCGCACACCATCACCATTCCTAAATCAGTTTGAAAGAAATTCTAGCGTAAGGTTTTCTAACCTAGGTTGTATAGTAGTTCTATCAATGCTTAATACGAGCAAAGAATAATTCTAACATTAAGATTACTCTCATACCTGCAATAACCCTGTCCGGGTTCCGGGGCTGTGCTAAGTCCAGAGCGTAAATCTGCTCCCCATTCTGCCTGCGGTCGCCTCCCTGGTAACCACGTCCTCGGCCGCGTCCTCGGCCTCCGAAATGCTGGGCCGGTGGGCCACCCCGTGGTGCTGGAGGTGGTGCCCCCCTCATAGGGCAATCTCTCCGGAGGTGTCCCACCTGGTGACAGTGGAAGCACTCCGGCGGGGGATACGCCATACCCCGGGGTCTCTGCATCTCCTGGATCCGGAGAGGTTGAGGGGCCAAGACCACCTGCTCTCTCGGCTCCTGCCTCAACTCCTGACGAGGCTGCTCCTCTGCCCTTCTTCCATCTGGTACGATGCCTCGCCGCTGATCATTTCGGGCCCTCCGGCCCTGGTCCTCCGTTTGCCGTTTCCGGCCCCGAGTGGTGTGCCAGTCGGCCTCAATCCTCTTCGCCATCTCTAAAATCCGGGAGATGGGCCCGTCAGAGACAAAAAGCAAAGCCTCTCTCAACTCCTCTTTTAGGCCCTTATAAAACCTCTTGACGTACCCCGCTTCATCCAGCTGATAAGAGCCCGCATATCGGGCCAAATGATCGAACTCTCGGTGGTACTCCACCACTGTCCTGGTGCCCTGCCTCAGCTGCAAGAAACGCTCCTCCAACTCGTCCCTGGCCGACTGAGGAACAAAGTGCTCCAGCAGCGTGGCCCTGAATTCTTCCCATGTGATTTCTGCAATCTCTCTATCCGCAAAAGTCGTGTCCAACAGCGTCTTCCACCACCGCTTGGCAAGTGACTCCAAGCAAGATACCACTAGGGCCACCCTCTCCTCCCAGGGGCATCGTATCCCCGTCAACATCTCGTACATCACATCCAGCCACTCCTCTGTCCGTACTGCCGACTCCGTCCCCAAGTAAGATGGGGGAGAGAGTCCTCGGAAGGTGCTCATCCAGTTGGCCCCTGGGTTTGGCTGCTGGGCTGGGGCTTGCTGAGCCCGGAAGGCCTCAAGGATGGCTGTAAGGGTCTGCCCCATGTCTGACTGGAGGAAAGGTGTGGGGACCATGGGAGGTGGTGCAATGTCTGGAATCTGCTGAGCTCCACCTTGTGGGGTGGGCTGAGCTGAGGGCTGCAAAATGAACTACATCAGTAGGTAATCGACTCAATGCCTAATGATAGTGGACAATTTATATGTGATTCCCCCCATATGGGCACACCACCGCTTCCGCTGCTTAGTTTGTCCCCAAACTAAACCCGCGCGGGGGTGACCCAGGGTTGTGGACGGCTACTTTTCGATCGAGGTTTCCTCTGATACCACTTGTAAGACCCCTTTTTTTTTTCTTTTTGACCACGGGGTCTTAGGCCCAGATCCGCCGTTTTGCGGTGACTCCTTCACGCCCTGAAGGGTCATCACCACAAAGCGCCGATTCTGCCGGCCAATTCGATCACATAAAAGTAGCGTAATGAAGTAAAATGAAAACTGTCTGTCCACAGAGAATCACATGACATATATAAATATAACTCCACGAAGGGAGTGTCCACAGAAGATAACATCAGAGTAGCAAAAATACGGGCTTATGCCCGGTACAACATATCCTCACTACAAAGTCACTCATGCGGAAGCAAAAGCTGAAAAACTACTCAGGGTCGAGACTCACAGTCCCGGCTGTATGAACTCCGGAGCTAGACTGCCCCATCTCCAAGCGCACCGGTCTCTGGGGCTGCTCCTCCATGCTGGTCTCCACGATCCCCTAAATGATGCGGTTCGAAAACCGTTAGTCTAAAAGACTAAGTCCTATCATCCCCCACCCCTTCCCCCACGGCTCCTAGGCACCGAGCGGAGAGGAAGAAAGGGGAGGACTTGAAGGTGGAGAATATCAAAGCAGATGGCAGCGGTCCTATTCTAGCAAGTTCTATAGCATATAAAGACAATAAAATGTAAGCTGAAATGTAACCTTCACTTATGTGGAAAAACGCATAAGCTAAGGGGTCTTTTGCAAGGCTCCCATCGTATAAAAAGTCCCATACCGATTTATACGATGGGGTGTCGGTGGTCAAACAGCAGTAACTAAATATATCAAAATTAACCTTAATTTATAAACTTGCCCACACAAGCTTATAGACTAAGGGGTCGTTTTGCAGGTCCTAATGTATAAGCGTCCCATTCCACTTATACATCAGGTGTCAGGGGTTAAATGAATCGATTATGCTATGACATGCAAGTGGGTATGATGGACATGCAAGTGCAACGCACACACCCGACTCTGTGCACACAGACCTTTAGTTCCCCCTTTCTGGAGCCGTAACCTCCCAGGATACCTCCGTAGTGGCAGACGGAAGCGGTGGGTTGGGCCTCGCCCACCTCTAAACCAGTAAGGCACTACCGGTCAGACCTATCGTACGCCTCAACGCTTGGTGCACGAAGCGGACTCCTGCGTACTCTTGCCGGCTGGCGCACCGGACTTCTGTTGGCGAAGTGCTAACCACACTTGCCGAGTCAACGTATTGGCGTCGGTGCATCGACCCTCCAATACCGAAAACCCACCACCTTAATTTATTTTCCTTTTATGCACATGCAGATTTAGCGTAAACAAAACCCGAGCCGAAGCTCCCCGGACCAAGAGTCCGTCTTTTAACCATCCGAGCCGAAGCTCCCAGCTGACTTTTGGTGCTAATAGTGCCTGTGAAATGTGCAACCCTAATTACTAAGTTACTCTTTTCAGCTTGTTAAACAGTTTACGTTAACCCAGGACTGCCCCCGGTATTCCCTGTGAATGGCTCTCAAGGGGCACTAGGAACTGTGTTGGGATTACGCACAACGTTCCCTTTCGCAAGGTACTTATTTTATTATTGGTTGATCCCCTTACCCATTATTTTCTCATGTTTCGATACGCTAATCCTAGGGTGATTTGACTCCAACTCTCCTTGGGTAGGACGATCTTTCGTCGGGCCCGAACGCCTTTAAACCCTAGACAAATCCACACCCTACTCACTCATCTTCCAAAGATGCAGCCCTTTCCAGTTGTCCTTACAGCAAACCATCAAGACCCATCATACGTGCCCTAATTCAATCCAAATGAAATCCTGCAGTTTTGCTATATGCAGACCACTTAAGCTACGTGACCCGTAAAAGGGGAAGTACATGAAATACTCATCCAGTACCCTCATGATAATTATCAGAGGTCTATTATGATAAATATAGACTAAATTCAGAAAATCATATTTTTCCCAATTAATCTACTATTTATTGAATTTTCCTCAAAAACTAGGCCATAGTCAATTTGAACATGAACCATAAGATTTTCTCAGGTAATGGCCTCCTAAAATTTGTATTCACTAAATAACAGAGAAATATCATTGGATGCTAATTTTCATAATTTTCCAGATAATTCTTGACCTCTAAAGGATTTATTAAAATAATTCCAAAAATCAAAAATAATGAAGGAAGTGCCACATATATGTCTCCAATAATTATGTAAAAAATACTAGGGCTTTATAGGGAACTAAAAACATCAGGATGAAGAAATTAGAATTTTTCAGACAATCTAAAAGTCATTATTAAATTTTCCAAGGTTCCATGGAATTAAATAATTAAAGAAGCAACAACTAAATATCATTCTTCAAAAATTCCATAAAAATTTACAGAGATGGGTAACATGATTATAAGCCCCTTGGCTAAGTTTTATCAAGTTTAAGCAAGTATAGTGCTCTGCAAAAACTCTTAAGTGGAAATTATAAAATATAACTCTGTGAATAAAGTACCAAAAATATTCATCCAAAATTTATTATAAAATTTCCAGAGACATGTATGCCCTAAGCAACTACCCATTCAAAATCTCAGCCCTTTTCAGATAGTTTTGGTATTAGTTCTTATGGTTTCAAAGCTAGTGCCCTAAACTAGGGTTATGGATTTAAGGGGTCTTTAATCTTCCAAATGCCCTAAAATTTTAACCATAGGACCATAGTGACCCTATGGTCATTATTCCCAAGTTTCAAGCCCATCCAAGGTCTTTTGACCCCAATTTCTTCAAACCCTAGAGAATTACCCTAAAGGGCCTACCCTACACTTCTAGGGCTACCCTAGCCCAATCCACTCCAAACTTCATGAGTGAGTGTAAAAAGTTAAATCATATCAGTGGCCAAAGTTTCAGCCTCTGTTGAGGTGATTTGGTCACTTAAAACCAAAAGTGCCACTTTTGACCAAAATGCCCTTCATAGGGTAGAACTAGGGTTGGGTCAAAACCTATTCAACACTCACCCAAACCAACTGAAATTTTATACAGGTACCTAATTGGAGCCCAGGGACCACTCACCAAAATTTGGGAGGGTTTGGGTGTGTTTAGGGCACCTATTTAATTTATCTAATGATTATTAAATTTTTACCAAAACTATAGAAATATTTTCTCCAAAAATTCCCATTTTTGGGCAGGCCCTAGGTATGCCTAGGATAGACCCTCTGCCAAAATTTCAGCCCATTTGGGCTTGGGGTGAAGAGTGGGCACTCATTTTAGTGACTGCCTAGCCCTAAGGACATGTCCCACCAAAATGGGTGCCCTGGTCCAACCAGTGACCCAAAAGGGTCCCAACAATTTTTTCTGCAAACTAGACACCCTAAGCTACAATGTTCATGTTGGGCAAATTTCCATCCAGGGTCCCTAGGTATTTTTAAACATTAATTACATTAAATACATCCAGTGTGACAAAAATGAAATAAATTTTATTTAACCCTATAGTATCTGATCTGATGCCGCACGAATCTTGGCGCAGATCGACGGCATCTGGTCATCGTCCCCACTGAGCCAACAGCTGGGATTGGTTCTGCCTGGAGCGATTTCCAAGCTCTGCCGCCGGCGATCCAGCCCCTTCCCCGGCCGGCCACCGCCACCAACACCTCCGTTGAGGTGGTGGCTGTCGTCAGGCGGCGGCTCCGCCGCCGGAGAGGTGTTTTCCGGCGGATTGAGCAAGACTTTTCCTTGCCGAAACCAGGAGAAATCCTGGATTCGATCGGGCTCAATTGAGCCCGAAACTCTAGCCTAAGGATTCCTAGGATCTACCCGCGAGTTAAGGAGAGGAGGAGGACCTTCCTGGCGGCCTGGATGCGAGAGGAGCGGCGGGATGCCATTGGCGACGGCGGCGGCGCTCGGCTTCTGCAACTGCACGGTGGAAGGGCTCGTCTCCTCCAGGTAAGTGCTCCAAAATGATCCCCTCGGCTCCCTGATGGTGTTTAAAAGGCAATTGGGGGAGGGGAGAGGCTGGTTCTTCAATGGCCATTATCTCCATTAATGGAGTGGCTCGGGTTGTGTGGAGGGGGGCTGAACCCACCCCTTGGTGGCCGAGAAACGGCTGGAATCAACTCCTCTCTCCTAGAGGAGTTGATTGCAGCCATAAAGGGTGGCTGTTAGTCTCCCTTGGCCGGCCTCTTACTTCCCCCTTCTCCTTCCTCATTTCTCTCTCCTCCATTATCATGGAGAGGAGCTTTTTCTCTCTCCTAGTCACCTCTGGTTGACTAGTCAACCCCACAAGCTAAAGGCAGCCCACTGGATTATGATGATCATGGGAATGGGCTTAGCCTAAGGGAGAAGTGGCTTGAGCTTGGGTTAGCCCTTTTTGGGCTAAGTTGACTTGACCCTCAATGAGGGTTGACTTGGCCAATTTGACCATCTAGGTTGACCCCATTGGGTCCTGGGTGGTTCATTGGCCTCCCCTAAGGTCTATGTAGGGCTGGGTAGGGTTGACTTGGCACCTTAAAGGTCACTTGACCCTTGGTAAGGTCACTTTGACCATTTAGAGCTAGAGTTGACTTGGGTCAACATGACCATTAGGGTCCACCCCTATGGATCCTTGGTGACCCATTGACTTCCCTTAGGGTCTAGGTAGGGTTATATGGGGTTGCCCTGCACTTTGGAGGTCACATACCCTTAGTAGGGGTACTTTGACCAGATTAGGGCTTGAGTTGACCTGGGTCAACCTGGCCTCTAGGGCTGACCCCAATGTGTCCTTAGTGACCCATTGTCCTCACTTTAGGGTTAGGAGGGCATAGGTGGGGTCCTCTAGACTAGGAGTGGGTCTATTGGCCCTAAGTGGGCTAGGTTGACCTATTTAGGACTAGGGTTGACCTTGGTCAACTGGGCCTCTTGGGTTGGCCCTAATGGGTCCTTTTGGCTCTAATGGGTCTCCCAAAATGTTTGGGAGTGTTGTGATAGGGTCTTGGGGTCATGGTGAAGCCCCATTGTCATCCTAAACTATTGTTCAGAATTCTACTATCTGCAGACCATGGTGATCCCTACCTTGGCCTCCTATCTCTTGGCCCATTTCTGGCTTCCCAGGGTTTTGTCATGACCTAGTCATGGCCAAAACCACTCTTAGGGGTCTAGTTGGAAATGGGATGTTACATTAGGTCATGTCTGTGAGAAGGATAAGTCCAATAACAGAATAAAAACAAACAGATCTAACTAAGGGATCTTTGGGTTCAGGTGTTAGCCTGTACAACCAATCAGGTATGGTATGTTAACCAACCTGGAGCACTGAATTAGTTGAATAACAACCAACCTGTAAGGTCTGGTAATTTAACCAACCTGCCTCTGATACCAATTGAAAGTTCAGGAGGTATTCTTGATACCACCTGAAGGTGTTAGTTAGATCAGATATACTCTAGAGGGGGGGTGGGGTGAATAGAGTATGTTGGTGATTTAAAACTTTTACAACTATTATTGTATTTTAGGTGTGTGTGCAGGGAAGCAAATACAATAAACCAAGATGCAGCAACTATCTAATCACAACACATTCACAGAGCAAGGCCAGAAAACAAAAAGAAAAGAAAGCAACCAGACGACACAAGAATTTTATAGTGGTTCCCCAAATCTGGGTAGTCCACTCTTCTACCACCCTGGTAGGAATCCACTGCAGGAAGGGGTTGATCAGCTGTCCTGGCACCAATGGGGTTTTGATCAGGTTCCCAAAAACCAAACCCTCAAGTCTTTTGGAGGGAGACTTGCAACCAGAATAATTTTGAAGGGAATTAAAACCCTGTATAGAGGTGGAGTGAGAGGGTGATGAGGTCTTCTCTTTCTCAAGTCAAATGAGAAGACTTGTGGATTGTTGTTTAGCAGCTTTGCTCCCCCTGAGATGTAGAATGAATCAGGAAGAATGCTGGAGCACTGCTTCAGGGTGATAGGTCTTCAAAGACCTAGATTTCCTGGTCCAGAGAAAGTCTCCAGGAACTTCTTGTGACTGATATGAATGTATTGTTTTTGAAGTTATCCTGAGTAAAAGCAGATGAAGAAGACTCTTGATATTGATGTAGTGTTCTTCTTCTTCTTCTTCTTGATCAGTTTCTCTCTGGGCCAAGAATGAATTCCTTTTTCTGTGTTGTCTGAATCACTGTCTGTCCTTTTTGTTTGTTGTGTGTTAATGTATTACTGTATTATTGTATTACTGACTCTTTCTGTATATCTCAATGTCTCATAAGAAACATTCGAATTTTGAATATAGAGCAGTAATGGCAGACGGCCTGGAAAGGAAGCAGCAATTAATTATTTCCCCAACTGTTTCCATGGGAAAATGGCATGTAATAATCCAGGATTAACTTCGCATTCTAACGGTAGTATTCTGGGAAGAACTGCCATTAAATTTTCAGGAATCAGTGTCATAGAATGAGACGGGAACGGAAGAAGACCTGGTCTGGAATCGTCGACCGAAGAACATAATTCGTCGAACTGAGTTTTGAGTTCGTCGAGCTGAGCCTGAGTTCGTTGAGCTAAGCTAAGTTCGTCGAGCTGAGCTGAGTTCGTCGAGCTGACAGTCTTCATTCGTTGAACAGACAATCTTCAATATCAGACAATCTTTATTCGTTGAGCAGAGAACTAAATTCGTCGAGCTGAGAACTGAAGTCGTCGACCTGAGAATCTGAGAACTTGAGGTCCAAGTTCGTCGAGCTCAGAAAGTAATTCGTCGAACAAAGCTTCAAGTTGGACTTAGAGAAATTCTGAAGTAGTCCTGATAATGCTTGAAGTAGAATCCCGGTGTTCGTCGAACAAAGAACATAGTTCGTCGAGCTCAGCACTACGAATTGTCTCACGATCGTCGAGCGCAGAACTCCCTTCGTCGAGCTGAGTTCGACGAACATCGAACTCATTTCACTTAGTCTGAAAAACTGATAGATCTGGAGTTCCTGTTGGTCTTGAGGAAGGCTGGTCCATCTAAAGTTGAGATAGAGGACTGTCCTAGACTCTAAGACATAAACTTGACCCAGACTATACATGATGGGTCACATCCTAAGTTAGTGGACCTAGCCCAAATCAACTAGGGATCCAACAATATCCCCCTATTTGGGTGAGGTCACTAACATAGACTCCAACAAAGAATAAACCGAAAAACAAAGCAAAATTAAGAAATATATCTGGCAGAGAATTTACAAAACATACATCAGATATATATATACATACAGGCTTTGTTTTAGTACAAGATATAGTCTGAAATAGAAGCAGAAATGAAATAACCACAAAATTACTTATCTGTCTTCTTCTATTTTAGCTTGTCTCTTGGTGCTTTATATCCTGGCTTTTTGAAAATGATTTCCCTATTGGGATCTGAAGCTTGAGCCTTGGTCATAGTCATGTCAGCTGGCCCTATGATGTTCAGTGAAGTGGCTCTGGGGACAACTGCTTCTGGGTGAAGATACATGTACTCATCAACATTGAGTAGCTTGTTTCCTTTCCCAAATCTCTTTAGCTCATCTCTCCTATGCTGAGACATAGTAGTTAAGCCTGTTGTGTCCTTGCCTTCAGCTTTAGCTTTGTTGATTAGAGATAAGCCAATGAGCTCTTGGAACCTTGCCATTCTGGCTGTGTTGGCTGTTTCTGGATCTTCATGTTAAAAACCGAACAGAAAACAAACCGAAATGGTTTTAACTGTAACTTTATTATCCGAAAAAGGTATCTATTACAAAGGTATGCCCTCCCTTATATAGAATGGAGGAGAGATGAGAGAATACAAATAAGAGATGTGGGACTAAAAATTTACAGGACTAAGCGGACTATACAAAACAAACCGCACAAGTCGCGCGGTTAGACAGAAGGGCTAACCGCACGGCTACTACTAGAGAGAAAGAGAGATTGCCAGGGTAGACCGCCGGACCGCCCGGTCTCCAAGCCGGCTGAGACAAACCGCCAGACCACGCGGTCTTCAACCCACCAAGACAGACCGCCAGACCGCCCGGTCACCAACTTCAACACTCCCCCTCAAGCTGGAGCATATATATCGATCATGCCCAGCTTGTCGCAGATGTGGAAAAAGGAAGCGTACACCGGCTTGGTGAAGACATCTGCCAACTCGTTGTCGGAAGTGACAAATGGAGTGCAAATCTGTTTCTTCAATATTTCTTCCCGAATAAAATTACAGTCGACTTCTATGTGTTTTGTTCTCTCATGAAAGACCGGATTTTTGGAAATGTATATTGCGGCCTTATTATCACAGAACATAGGAAGAGGATAGTTGTAAACCTCTCCTAAGTCAAGCATGAGAGCCCGCAACCACTTCAACTCACATGTAGTCGATGCCATGCTGCGATATTCTGCCTCTGCACTAGACCTGGAAACTACAGACTGTTTCTTGCTCTTCCAACTCACAAGATTGCCTCCAACAAACATGCAGAAACCTGATGTCGATTTGCGGTGCCCTTTGTAATCCGCATAGCTTGAATCAGAATAAGCTTCAACCCTTAGGTGACCATTCTTCTAAAATAGGAGTCCTTTCCCTGGAGCAGCTTTAATATACTCTAATATCCTCAGAGCAGATTGTAGATGACACTCCCTCGGAGCTTGCATGAACTGGCTCACCTTGCCAACAGCATAAGAGATGTCGGGTCTAGTTATCGTGAGATATATGAGCTTGCCCACCAGACGCCGGTATCTCGTAAGATCGGAGAGAAGAGGCGAGACATCTGTCCAAGTTTTGTCTTCTCCAGCAGCCATAGGACAACGTGCAGGTTTAGCACCAGTCAGTCCTGCCTCCTTTAAAAGATCAAGAGCATACTTTCGTTGGGAAAGGATCATGGAGTTGGGCTTTCTAGAGATTTCAATCCCCAGAAAGTATTTCGGGGAGCCCATATCCTTTGTGACCAGATGTTGACGAAGGTGTTTCTTGGTCATCAATACCCCATCCTGGTCATCGCCAGTAAGAAGAATGTCATCAACATAAACTACAAGAACAACAAGACCAGAGGCGGTTTTCCGAACAGTCATCAATACCCCATCCTAGTCATCGCCAGTAAGAAGAATGTCATCAACATAAACCGCAAGAACAATAAGACCAGAGGAGGTTTTCCGAACAAACAAGGAGTGATCTGCTGAGCTTCTTGTAAAACCAATGGCCGCAACAATGCCACTGAACTTGTCAAACCAGGAACGAGGACTCTGCTTGAGGCCATAGATAGCCTTCTTTAGCCGGCATACACGTGTCTCCCCCTGAGCAACATACCCAGGAGGTTGCTTCATGTAAACATCTTCCTGCAGATCACCATAGAGGAAGACATTCTTAACATCTAGCTGCGAGATGGGCCAATCCCTGTTGACAGCCACAGAGAGAAGAACCCTAATAGTGCTGAGACGAGCCACTGGAGAGAAAGTGTCAAAGTAATCAACGCCATAAGTTTGGGTAAAACCCTTGGCAACCAGGCGAGCCTTATAACGATCCACACTGCCATCTGGGAGAAACTTCACCACGAAGACCCAGCGACAACCAACAACATCTGTGCCGAAAGGAGGAGGAACAAGGGTCCAGGTACCCCGTTCAGTGAGAGTAGCAATCTCCTCATCCATGGCAACTTTCTAATGAGGAATAATAAGGGCCTCCTGGTAGGAACGGGGGGTGGCAGTGGCCGAGATAGCCAGTGAAAAGCTCTGCGAGAAGGGGTAAGACGATCGTAGGAAACAACTGCAGCAAGCGGGTGTTGGGTACATGCCCGAACCCCTTTGCGAAGAGCAATCGAGAGATCCAGGTCAGTGGGAGCAGAGGGAATGGATGGGTTGGTATGAGAAGTAGGATCAGGAGGAGGAGAGGAGGAAGCGGGAGAGAAGTAAGATGCATTGGCAAAGAAGGTGACATCCGCAGAGACAAATTGCTTGCGGGTAACGGGGTCAAAGCAACAATAACCTTTTTGAGTGGGAGAGTACCCCAGAAAGACACATTTAGTGGCACGTGGTGAGAGGTTATCACGGGTGGCAGCGGGAGAGTGCACAAAGGCGGTGCACCCAAAGATGTGCATAGGAAGAGGAAAGGGATCCTTGTCCGGATAAAGAATGGAGAAGGGGGTAGCACCGTAGAGAACTGTGGAGGGAAGGCGAATAATGAGATTGCAGGAGAGGAGGACAGCATAGCCCCAATAGGAGCGAGGAACATGCATTTGAGTCATCATAGTGCGAGCGACATCAAGGAGGTGTCGGTTTTTGCGTTCCGCCACCCCATTTTGTTGTGAGGTGTAGACACAGCTTGTTTGATGAATAACACCATGGTGAATACAAAAAGAGGAGAAGTCTTGGCTAAGATACTCCTTAGCATTGTCAGAACGAAGGATTTTAATAGACGTATAAAACTGAGTCTTAACCATAGAATAAAATGAGGTCCAAACAGAGAACTGCTCGGAGCGATCTTTGAGAAGATACACCCACGTACATCGAGAGAAATCATCAATGAAGGTGACAAAATATGAACTACCCCGACCGATGGTGAGGTGAGGAGCGGGACCCCATATGTCAGAGTGAACGAGGTCGAACGGACGGGAAGAGCCCCGACTTTGCGTTGGTGGGAAGGATGAGCGGTGATGTTTGGCAAGTTGACATGCATCACAGTTTAGAGGAGGATGATGAGGAGGGAGGTGCGGCAGGAGCTGACGTAGAATTCGGGGAGGAGCATGTCCAAGGCGAAGATGCCATTGAAGAAGATCTGTAGAGGAGGAGGAGAAGGCGGATAGAGCAGAAACGTTGTCGAGGAAGTAGAGGCCACCACTCTCAGTCCCGGTAGCAATCGTCCGTTGGGAGTCCGGATCCTGAAAAGCACAAGAGGTAGGGGTGAATATTACAGAACACCGTAGTTGCTTGCATAAAGAAGTAACCGATAATAAATTGCACGGAAACTTGAGCACATAGAGGGTATCAGCCAGGCAGAGAGATGGAGTGACTTGAACCATGCCCGTCCCATGGACCAGGGAGGGAGATCCATCAGCAACAATGACCGGGGGCAACTGAGCATGTGTTTCAAGAAGAGAGAAACATTGAGGATTGCATGTCATATGATTTGTTGCACCAGAGTCGATTAGCCATCTTCCGCGAGTAACAACGTGAACACTACCAGAAGAGGTGACCATGGAGGCGGACAGGCTGGAGGAGGGGAAAGCCATGGAAGCAAGAGAGGAGCAAACCGTGACGATAAGAATAGGCCGCAAGAAGAGAAAGAAGCCGAACAGAGAAGCGAAGAAGAGAAAAGAGCACCAAGCCGGGCGAACAGAAAAACAGGTCGTGCGGCTAGAAAGGCCTCTAAGAAGAAGCAGAGCAAAGCAGAGGGAAAGAAGTCGCACGGCTTGAAAAAGTCGGGCGAACAGATGAGAACAAGTCGCACGGCGAAAGATGAGGCCGGGGCGACTAGCAAGCAGGAGCGGGTAGAAGGCAACAAGAAGTAGAGCGCGGCGAATAGAGAAGATCGCGAAAATAGGTCGCGAAAAAGAAGGGGCAAGCCGCGCGGACAGACGGGGAATCAAGCCGCGAAAGCAGAGAGAGCGCACACAATCAGGTGGAATAGATCGAGTCCTCTGATACCATGTTAAAAACCGAACAGAAAACAAACCGAAATGGTTTTAACTGAAACTTTATTATCCGAAAAAGGTATCTATTACAAAGGTATGCCCTCCCTTATATAGAATGGAGGAGAGATGAGAGAATAAAAATAAGAGATGTGGGACTAAAAATTTACAGGACTAAGCGGACTATACAAAACAAACCGCACAAGCCGCGCGGTTAGACAGAAGGGCTAACTGCACGGCTACCACCAGAGAGAAAGAGAGATTGTCAGGGTAGACCTCCAGACCGCCCGGTCTCCAAGCCGGCTGAGACAAACCGCTAGACCGCGCGGTCTTCAACCCGCCAAGACAGACCGCCAGACCGCCCGGTCACCAACTTCAACACTTTAGGAGGAGAATAGGGCCTTTCAGCTTTATGTTCCTTGTGTTCCTGGTGCTGCTGCTGTTGTTGTTGTTGATGATGTTGTCTGCCTGAAGATGGTGGCCTTGGATGACTACCACCAAAAGATCTCCCTGTTTGTCTCTGATAAGTTTGAATATGGGCATATCTCTGAGGGCCAGAGCCAGAGGCACCTGCTGCTGGAGGAGGAGGAGGAGGAGGATCCTTTCTGTATCTATGAACTGGGGGAGGTGAGTATCTCCTACTCCTCTTCTTCAGTTTTTGTTGGTTCTTTGATAGCCACATCCATGCAGGCATCCCTTTGTAAGGAGCAACATTGTGCAGAATATAGTATGGAGTGTCTGTAGTGGGATTAGGCTTGGGAGCAGGAGGAGGAGGAGTCTTCGTTTTCTTAGAAAGTAACTTCTTTTTCTTTTTAGCAGCCTCCTCATCTGATTCATCATCATCATCATCATCAAAACCTGAACTCTGAGGATTGTCATACAGAGCATTCAAATTCCTCATGGTTTCATCAGGAATGATAAGAGGTTTTTCTTGAGGGGGGATAGAAGGTTCAGAGGGTGAGGGTTCAACAGCAGTAGAGACAGAGCTTTCAGCTGCTGCCTTGTTCTCTTCTTCAATGTCTGCCAGAATGAGCTCATCCAGATCAGGCATGGGAGAATCATCCATGATAAAATCTGGGACAGAGCAGATTTCTGGAATAGACACAGGAATTGGAACAGCAGTAGGAGCAGCAAAGTTGTCACAAAGTTGCTTGGTAAATGCTGGACTAGCTGGAGAGGTATACTGGACAATAGCCAAATATGGCTTAACAACCTCTGCTGAAGGAAACTTCATATATACAGAATCAAAGGTACGAAGTAACTCAGATAAATTAACTGTGGGATTTATAAGGAAATCACCAACAGTTGTTATTGCATCTACTGACTCATCAAAGCTAATGTCAGTGTCCATAAAATGAATAAAATCTATAGCTGTATCTGCAACTGCAACTGTATTATCAAGCATTGTATCAACTGTATCTGTATTATCAAAAACTATATCTGCAGTATCAACTGTATTGTCAAAAACTGTATCAACCTCTGCAGCTGCTGCACCAGCTTCATCATGGAGCATCTCCCCCTGCCTGGGTTCAGGAGAACCTGGAGCCAGGCCCCTGAATGAAGAGGGGGCAGCTGAAAGGGCTGTGATTTGTGCAGATAAAGAATTAATGGAATTCACCAGAGGTGTAATGGCCTCTGTGATGAGTGATTGAATGAGAGGAGTCAAAAGAGAGATGATGGAGGGAATGGTGGAAGAGTCCAGAAGTGGAGAAAGAATGGTGGAGGGAATAGAAGCAGAGGAGGAAGGATGAATATGTGGAGGGGATAATGGAGGGAGAACAGTGTGTGGTTCAGTGGGTATGGTGTAGGATGGAATAGTGGATAGGTGTGGGGGAAGAGGGGATTGAGGAGGTGAGGGAATATTGGTTGCATTGGGGGAAACTGGAGGTGTAGGGATATGTGCAAGATCAAGCGGTGGAGATTGATGTTGAGGTGGAGTCAATTGAGGTGCAGGAGTCAATTGGGTAGGTGGAATGGCCTCTTCAGTGTCAGGGTGGGGAGTGACCTTGACGGTCCTTGTGCTCTCAGAAGCGTTGATGGAGGAGGAGGAACCCTTGGAGGGTTTGGTGATTGTCCTCTCCCATCTGCCAAACAAGGCGCAGGTGAGGCGCTTGCTAGCATTGATGAATGTGGTCGGGGAGACCAAACATTCACTGGCCTTTTCCTGGAGGAAAATCCCCAGGATTTTGCCGTAGCAGACTTCCTTCTTGCTTGTTTTCTTCTTGATTAGGTCAAAGAAGACCATGCCCCAGTCGACCTGTCGTTTGTTGAGCACTGCGCACAAAATCAGGAATTGATGGGGAGTGATATAGTCATGTGCCGAGTGCTTGCCCATCAGAATTTTTCCTACAATGTTGGCCAAAAATTGATAGGCGGCAGACAGTTGCTTCTTCAGAAGCTTATTAGGGTTGCTGCCGGAGAAACCCATTACTTTCAACATATCAGAATATTCTTCAGCATCCATTTCCAAGTTGTCTTCACCATTGATCAGTCCAAAAATTTCAGAAAGTACTGCTGGAGACAGGGAAACGGCAGTGTTTCCAATATGTCCTGTCAGATCTCCGTCTTCGGAAACGGTTGCAGTGTACACCCATTCTCTTATCTCGGTTGAGTGTAGCTTGATGTTGCGAGTCATGAAATCCTTGAGATGAAATTCTTCAAGTAATTCCAGGATATAAAGAAAGATTGGATCTGAATGTTGGAAAGACTCAAATCCATGGAGAATGCTGCATCAAACTTCATCGCTGCAAGTGCTCCTAGAGGTATCGCCATTGATGACCTGCAAAGAAAATCACAGAGAAAACAGCGATCAAGAGCAAAGGAACTGAAAGCGCGAGACGGAGGTCGAAGAAAACCTAGATATAAGATTTTCAGAATATGAATCGACAAGCTCCGTTCCACGAAAAGAGACAGTTCTTCGAACTGAGGTCGACGAAATAAGTTAGAGGTGAGTAGTTCGTCGAACTCATTTAGAAGAATTGAAAACAGTTCGTCGAACTCCGTTCGACGAAATGGTCTCTGAAGCAAGGTTCGTCGATCTCCGGTCGACGAAAATTGTTTCCACACAGAGAATTCGTCGATCTCCGTTCGACGAGAATCTCTCAAACTTTCCCTAATTCGTCGAACTCTGTTCGATGAACTCTGGAAAATTCGTCGAATGCAGACAGAAATTAATTTAACTCTTCTCCATTAATCATTCCCAGTTGATTTATAAAGAACAGATGGGTTTTCTCATCTAAAGGTTTGGTGAAAATATCTGCTCTCTGTAAATCAGTAGGAATATGAATCAAGTTAATCTTCTTTTTGTCTACATTATCTCTAATGAAATGATGTCTTATTTCAATATGTTTAGTCCTAGAATGATGAACTGGATTCTGAGCTATAGCAATAGCACTTGTATTATCACAAAATAAGGTTGAATTATTTAAGTTGATACCATAATCTAGGAGCTGGTTTTGTATCCATAGCATCTGTGAACAGCAGCTGCCAGCAGCCATATACTCTGCCTCAGCAGTTGATGTAGACACAGATGTCTGCTTTTTGCAAAACCAAGAGACAAGTCTCATACCCAGGAACTGGCAAGTTCCATAGGTACTTTTCCTGTCCACTCTACATCCAGCATAGTCAGCATCTGAGTATCCAGTTAACTCAAATTCTTACTCTGCAGGATACCAGAGTCCTAAACTAGGACAACTCTTTATATATCTCAAAATCCTTTTTAGAAAAATAAGATGAGATTCTTTAGGATTCACTTGGAATCTAGCACAAAGGCATGTGGCAAACATTATGTCAGGCCTGCTAGCTGTTAAGTATAATAGGGATCCAACAATTGCCCTATAATGTTTCTGATCTACAGGTTTCCCTGCTGCATTAGAATTTACAACAGCATTGGTAGCCATAGGTGTTTTCATTCCTGAAGCATCACCCATCCCAAACTTTTTAATAAGCTCTTTAGCATACTTAGATTGGGAGAGGAAGATACCATCAGGGAGCTGCTTCACTTGGAGTGCAAGGAAGTAGGAAAGCTCACCTATGCTACTCATCTCAAATTTGGAATGCATGAGGTCAGCAAACCTCTTGCACAAGTTGGGATCAGTAGACCCAAAAATAATGTCATCCACATATATTTGTACCAATAAGATTTGGTCCTTATGATGTCTAGTGAAAAGTGTTTTATCTATGGTTCCTCTTGTAAATTTATGCTCTAAGAGAAAGCTAGCTAGGGTATCATACCAAGCTCTTGGAGCTTGCTTTAAACCATAGAGAGCTTTATGCAATTTGTAAACATAAGAGGGTTGAGTTAGAGAGCTAAAACCTGGAGGTTGTTCTACATAAACCTCTTCTTGAAGTACAGCATTCAGAAAGGCACTCTTAACATCCATCTGGAATACTTTGAACTTTTTGTAGGCTGCATAGGCTAGGAATATTCTAATGGCCTCCAACCTTGCAAAAGGGGCAAAGGTTTGGTCATAGTCTATTCCTTCCTCTTGCCTATAGCCTTGAGCAACAAGTCTAGCCTTGTTTCTTACAATGTTCCCTTGTGCATCCAATTTGTTACTATAGACCCATTTGGTTCCAAAAACTGGGTAGTTATGGGGTATTGGAACCAAATCCCAAACTCTACATCTCTCAAATTGATTTAGTTCCTCTTGCATTGCAAGAATCCAGTGGGGATCTTGCTCAGCTTCATGGATGGTGAGAGGTTCAATTTGAGAGAGAAAACAGGCGTGCATCAAGTCTTGATTGAGCTGATGTCTTGTCTGTACACCAACTGAAATGTCTCCAATCACTTGAGATCTGGGGTGATCTCTAAGTGTGACAAGATCAATTGGTGGATTTGGTTGAGTAACAGCCTCTGTAAATAATTCCTCTTGAGGAATGGTACTGGCTGTTGATGGAAGTTCAGTTACTTCCTCTTGGACTTCTTCTTCACTATCTTCAGCAGCCTGTGGAGTGGGATGAGTTGGAACCTCTTGGGTAAGGTTTAGTCCATCCATAGACTCACATAGTGGTGAAACCTGCAAAAAACTATTGGTAGAAATGTCTTTCTCCTTATAAGACATGTTAGCTTCATCAAAAGACACATGGACAGATTCTTCAATTTTAAGGGATGATTTGTTGAAAACCCTATAGGCCTTGCTTTACTTGGGAATATCCTAGAAAAATCCCTTCTTCATCCTTAGCCTCAAATTTTCTAATGTATCTTTTGTTATTAGTGTGGATGTAACATATGCAACCAAAAACTTTAAAGTAAGTGATTTTAAGTTTCTTTTCTTTAAGTAATTCATAGGGGGTCTTATGTTTTAATATATGTATAAGACATCTGTTCAGGACATAGTTAGCTGTGTTTACAGCTTCTGCCCAAAAGGATAGAGGCATGTAAGCATCTGCTAACAATGTACCTGCAGCTTCAATGAGTGTCCTATTTTTCATTTCAGCGACCCCATTTTGTTGGGGAGTTCTAGGAGCTGAGAAGCACTGCCTGATACCTTCCTTCTCACAGAACTCATGCATAAGAAGAGACTCAAACTCTGTGCCATGATCACTTCTGATCAATGAAACATGAGTAGAGAACTCAATCTGTATGATCCTGAGAAAAGCTGTAAGAACTTTGAATGTATCTGACTTAGCTCTCACAAAGGCTACCCAACTGAATCTAGAGAAATCATCAACAATGACTAAGGTGTAAGACTTCCCTCCTAGGCTTTGTACTGCAATGGGTTCAAAAAGATCCACATGAAGCAGATATAATATCCTAGGTGAATCACTTTTATTAATGGATTTGAAACTAGTTTTAGTTTGCTTGCCTAGTTGACAAGCCCTACATAGGCTTTCCTTCTTGTAGGGACCAGAAGGTAAACCTCTAACAAGGTTGTCTTTAGATAACCTAGATATGTTCTTAAGGTTTACATGTCCTAGCCTTTTGTGCCATAACTCATTTTGGTTACTAGTGATATTGAGTAAACAAATATCAGTTGTGGCAGAAATGAAATCTACTAAATATATGTTTCCTTGTCTAAGTCCAATTAAAACAGTTTGGTTTTTATTATTTATAATAGAGCAAGAGGTAGAGTTGAAATGTACCTGATAACCTTCATCACATAATTGACTTATGGATATAAGGTTATGTTTAAGTCCTCTTACATATGTCACCTTTTTGAAGGTCACTGCTCCAATGCTTACTCTTCTATATCCTTCTGACTGACCACTCTTTGAGTCTCCAAATAACACCTTTGGTCCTAGCTTGGACTTATAGCTAGAGAGATTTGCTTTGCTGCCATTCATGTGCTTGGAGCAGCCACTGTCCAGGTACCAGGTCTGACTTAACCTTGGACAGCTCTTCACCAGTACCTGCATTAAAAAATAAAGCTCAATTTTTCTTGACCCAGGTTACCTTGGGTCCTTGGTTTGGCTGAAAAGTAAAACTAGAAATGACTGATAAGGCATGTTGAGACTTATACCCTAGAGGGTGATATCTCCTAGGTGGGATTATCCAATCACCTACTGGATTAAATGTCTTGTTAGCTGCTTTAAAATTTCTATAGGAGAAATGATTTATATTTGGTCGTTCTGGGATCGACGAATTATTGTGAGTTCGTCGACCAGAGTTCGACGAATGGGGATGAGATCGTCGACCTCCACTCAGAGAATGACCATGGTCATTTTCTGCATCCCACGTTCGTCGACCTCTGCTCGACGAACCATACACAGTTCGTCGATCACAGTTGGACGAATATTTATTTCTGAAGTTTGCGTTCAGCGTTCGTCGATCGGGGTTCGACGAACTTGTAGGATTTCGTCGATCTGAGTTCGACGAATTATGCTGAACTTGGTTTTTAACAGCTTTCTTCTGTTTTCTTTTTCTATTGTCTAGGGGATTTGACTTGTTTTCTGACATGGGTTTTTCAATTAGTTTCTCTTTACCCTTAGCAGTGATAAACGTTATGGGAGTAGAAAGTATATTCTTCTTTATTATGGGGGGTAAACTTGATGAAGCACCCAAGCCCAGCCTGCCATTTAATCTGGCATTTACTGTGCTTGTGATATCCATCAGCTTGAGGCTTCTCCCATTGATAGATTGCTCAAGTTGTTTTGCCTCACATAATTCAGATTTTAACTTGATTATTTGTTCATTAACTAGTGACAATTGATCAGTTAGTTTTCTATTTTCTGTGCTGACAGATTCAAGGTTTTATAGTCTAGTCCTCAAGGTTTTTATTTCTTTCTCTGAGTTTATTAGATCCATGCACATAGTTTTAAATTCTACTTTAAATAAGTCAGAATTGAAATCAAAACTAGAAATCACCTGATCAGCCTCTGAGTCTGAGGCACCTTCATCCTCAGAATCCTCTTCTGATCCACAGTTGCTTCTGGAGGCATCTATTGTCATTAGGCACACCTCCTTGGATCTGGCTTCTTCCTCTTCTTCACTGGAGCTGGAGGAGGATGTTTCCTTTTCTGTGTCACTCCAGGACTCGGCAACAAATCCTTTGTCTTTCCTTTTATATTTGTTGGAGGAGGGTCTGCTGCTTTGTTTTCCTCTGGAATCCTTGTCCCTGCCCTTGTCCTTTTTCTGATTCTCTGGGCAGTCTGAAATATAGTGCCCAGGATTTCTGCATCCAAAACACATAACCTCCTTAGTTGGTGTCTTGTCATATTTGGGCTTATCATCCTGCCTGGATGATTTTCTTCTAAAGTCCTTTCTTGCCATTTTGTAGAATCTTTTGGCAAAAAGACTCATTAACTCTTCATTGGATGTAGATGTTTCATTGTCTTCAGAAGCTTTGAAGGCCAAGCCGTGCTCCTTCCTAACTGCGGTAGTTGCCTTCTGTTCTGCTGCCTCTCTTGATTTGACAAGCTGCTCATATGACTTCAGCTTGCCTAACAGAGATTCTGTTGAAATCTCATTAAGGCTTCTGGCTTCTTTGATTGGCCAGATTCTGGAATCCCATGAACTGGGGAAACACATCAGTATCTTGTCATTCACCTCAGTTAAGGTGATGTCCTTGTCAAGAGTCTTGAGTTCACTGATGATTTAACTTAATCTATTGTACATCTCAGCCACCGATTCTGTCTCATCCTTTTTGAAATTCTCATAGAGAGAAATGAGACTGGATCTCCTATCCTTTCTTTCATCAGCTGAGTCTGCTACCATTTGGTTGAGAGAGTCCCAAATGGCCTTGGCTGAGGTGCACTCAGCCACCTTCTGAAATATGTCATCTGACATTATTTGGGCCAGAATATTCATAGCCTTTGCATCAGCCATCTTGGCTTTATTATAGGCTTCAATATTGTCTGGAGGTGGTACTGCACTCAGATTAGTTGATGTGTTGGCAAAAGTTGCAGGAGCTGGAGGAACACCTGTTGAAATGACAGAAAAAATATCCTCATCAATGGAGTTCATATATAATCTAATTCTTGCCTTCCAGATGGCAAACTTATTAAGATTGCACACTGGAGGTCTGATGCTTGTATAATCCTTGTTTTGGGCCATGTCTGTGAGAAGGATAAGTCCAATAACAGAATAAAAATAAACAGATCTAACTAAGGGATCTTTGGGTTCAGGTGTTAGCCTGTACAACCAATCAGGTATGGTATGTTAACCAACCTGGAGCACTGAATTAGTTGAATATCAACCAACCTGTAAGGTCTGGTAATTTAACCAACCTGCCTCTGATAACAATTAAAAGTTCAGGAGGTATACTTGATACCACCTGAAGGTGTTAGTTAGATCAGATATACTATAGAGGGGGGGGGGGGGTGAATAGAGTATGTTGGTGATTTAAAACTTTTACAACTGTTGTTGTATTTTAGGTGTGTGTGCAGGGAAGCAAATATAATAAACCAAGATGCAGCAACTATCTAATCACAGCACATTCACAGAGCAAGGCCAAAAAACAAAAAGAAAAGAAAGCAACCAGACGACACAAGAATTTTATAGTGGTTCCCCAAATCTAGGTAGTCCACTCTTCTACCACCCTGGTAGGAATCCACTACAGGAAGGGGTTGATCAGGTATCCTGGCACCAATGGGGTTTTGATCAGGTTCCCAAAAACCAAACCCTCAAGTCTTTTGGAGGGAGACTTGCAACCAGAATAATTTTGAAGGGAATTAAAACCCTATACAGAGGTGGAGTGAGAGGGTGATGAGGTCATCTCTTTCTCAAGTCAAATGAGAAGACTTGTGGATTGTTGTTTAGCAGATTTACTCCCCCTGAGATGTAGAATGAATCAGGAAGAATGCTGGAGCACCGCTTCAGGGTGATAGGTCTTCAAAGACCTAGATTTCCTGGTCCAGAGAAAGTCTCCAGGAACTTCTTGTGACTGATATGAATGTATTGTCTTTGAAGTTATCCTGAGTAAAAGCAGATGAAGAAGACTCTTGATATTGATGTAGTGTTCTTCTTCTTCTTCTTGATCAGTTTCTCTCTGGGCCAAGAATGAATTCCTTTTGCTGTGTTGTCTGAATCACTATCTGTCCTTTTTATTTGTTGTGTCACTATATTACTATATTACTGTATTACTGACTCTTTCTGTATATCTCAATGTCTCATAAGAAACATTCGAATTTTGAATATAGAGCAGTAATGGCAGACGGCCTGGAAAGGAAGCAGCAATTAATTATTTCCCCAACTGTTTCCATGGGAAAATGGCATGTAATAATCCAGGATTAACTTCACATTCTAACGGTAGTATTCTGGGAAGAACTATCATTAAATGTTCAGGAATCAGCGCCGTGGAATGAGACGGGAACGGAAGAAGACCTAGTCTGGAATCGTCGACCGAAGAACATAATTCATCGAACTGAGTTTTGAGTTCGTCGAGCTGAGCCTGAGTTCATCGAGCTAAGCTGAGTTCGTCGAGCTGAGCTGAGTTCGTCGAGCTGACAGTCTTCATTCGTTGAACAAACAATCTTCAATATCAGACAATCTTTATTCGTTGAGCAGAGAACTAAATTCGTCGAGCTGAGAACTGAAGTCGTCGACCTGAGAATCTGAGAACTTGAGGTCCAAGTTCGTCGAGCTCAGAAAGTAATTCGTCGACCAAAGCTTCAAGTTGGACTTAGAGAAATTCTGAAGTAGTCCTGATAATGCTTGAAGTAGAATCCCGGTGTTCGTCGAACAAAGAACATAGTTCGTCGAGCTCAGCACTACGAATTGTCTCACGATTGTCGAGCGCAGAACTCCCTTCGTCGAGCTGAGTTCGACGAACGTCGAACTCATTTCACTTAGTCTGAAAAACTGATAGATCTGGAGTTCTTGATGGTCTTGAGGAAGGCTGGTCCATCTGAAGTTGAGATAGAGGACTGTCCTAGACTCTAAGACATAAACTTGACCCAGACTATACATGATTGGTCACATCCTATGTTAGTGGACCTAGCCCAAATCAACTAGGGATCCAACATAATACGCTGACTTGTGCCTTAGCTTCTTCTTATCTGCCCCCTTCGGATATTCTCCCGTGGAGAGGAAAGTTACAACTGGGTCCATCCATGAAGTTTGTCGATCAATTTCCATGAGCTCCCCTTCTTCGTTGGATGGGCGGAATAGGTCGGTGATGGTACCCCCCACCTGGGGACCATGCTTTGCTATTTGGTCGACCCGTTCATTTTCTTCCCTGGGCACGTGTCAGATGGAGAAGGTTTGGAAAGTGCCTATGACCCCCTTCACTTTGGCTAAGTATAATCGCTGGGTGGGCTACCTTGCCTCAAACTCCCCGTTAATCTGAGAGGCTACCACCATGGAGTCGGTAAGGACTTCCACATCCAACACCCCCAGCTCCCTGGCCAGGCATAGCCCTGCTATCACGGCTTCATACTCGACATGATTGTTGGTGATGGGAAAGTGCACCACCACCATCTGCTCAATTCTAGTTCCTTGAGGGCTCTCCAAGATCACCCCCACTCCTAGGGAATGCCTCCCCGAGGCGCCGTCCACTTTTACCTTCCGAGGAGTCGGACGGGTGAGTTCTTCCTCTGCTATCTCGATCACGTAGTCAGCCAAGAAATCGGCCAGCGCTTGAGCTTTGATCGAGAGCCGCGGAACGAATGAGACGTTGAACTCACTCAACTCCACCGACCACTTGGCCAGCCTGCCAGAATGCTCCACCCCATCAAAGATGTTGCAGAGAGGATGGTCAGTCACCACTCGGATTGAGTGTGCCTGGAAGTAAGGTCGCATCCTCTGGGCTGAGATGATCAGGGCAAAGGCCAGCTTCTACAAAATCGAGTACCGGAGCTCGGCCTTCCTCAGGACCCGGCTCACGTAATAAATAGGGAGCTTCTTCTTCCCCTCTTCACGAACTAGGACGGAACTCAAGGCCTCTGCCCCGACCCCGAGATATATAAATAGGTCTTCCCCCTACTTCGGCCCTTGGAGCAGCGGAGCCTGAGTCAACTGCATCTTGAGGGCCCGGAATGCCTCCTCGCACTCCTGGGTCCATTCGAACTTTCGACCACCCCTTAGTGTTTTGAAGAAGGGGAGCACTTCTCCCCTGCCTGGGAGAGGAACCTACTCAACCCCGCCAGCTTCCCCGTCAGCCGCTGGACCTCCTTAGCATTCCTCGGCGACCCCAGCTCTAAGATAGCCTTGACCTTATCAGGATTCGGCTCGACCCTCGCAGGGGTGAGGAGGTACCCCAAGAACTTTCCCCTGCTAGCCCCGAAGACACATTTTAGGGGATTCAACTGCATCTTGTACTTGCGCAGGGTGGCGAAGGTCTCCTCTAGGTCCCGGAGGTGGGAGTCCACATCCCGACTTTTGATCATGAGGTCATCCACGTACACCTCTAAATTCCTCCCCTTTTGCTCCTTGAAGACCCTATCCATCATCTTCTGATAGGTCGCCCCTGCGTTCTTCAGCCCGAAGGGCATCATATTGTAACAGTAGCATCCATCCCCCGTGATGAACGAGACATCCTTGGTGTCCGGTGTGTGCATCCTGATTTGATGATAACCTGAAAAAGCATCTAGAAAACTCATTACAGAAAAACCGACGGCTGAGTCAACCAGCGCGTTGATTCGAGGCAAATGATAATAGTCCTTAGGACAAGCTTTATTAAGTAAAGAAAAATCGATACACATCCTCCACCGGCCGTCTCCCGTTTTGACCATGACCACATTGGAGACCCAGCCGGGGTCTTGAATCTCGGACACGAAGCCGAACTTCAGGAGCTTGGCCACCTCCTCTCTGATGGGCTCTGACAGCTTGTCCACAGTGGAACTCTTCTTCTGTTGAACGGGGCGTGTTCCCGGTTCCAGGTTGAGGCGGTGGCAGGCCACATCTGCGTCAACCCCCGGCATCTCCGCGGCATTCCAAGCGAATATATCCACGTTCTTTTGGATATACTCCAACATCCTGCCCTGGTCTTCCGGGGTCAGCCCTCCGCTGACGCGGATCTTCTCCATCCTACCTCCACGGGTGAGCACTTCCAAATCCACCACTTCCTCTGCAACCTCCAACCTGGACTGCTCTCGCCATCCTTTAGCATCCCTCTCTTCCGAGACCGGGATCTCCACCTCCAAATCTTCTCCCTCGGCCATTACTTCAGCCACCTCCTCCAGGTTCTGCCGCCTCCTTTGTGCAGTTCTCCACCTCCAGCTCCTCCCTTCCTGCTTTCTGCTCAGCCTCCTCCATTCTTTGTCCCATCTCCTCGGCTCCCTCCTGTAAAAGATGGTGTTCACAGCAGTGACATAGCACTCTCGTGCCACCTTTGGGTCTCCCCTGACCCTGACCTGAATCCCCTCGGCGTTGAACTTTAAGCATTAATGGAATGATGAGGGGATGCAGTGGAAGGCGCTGATAAGGGGCCTCCCGAAGATGGTGCTGTAACTGTTGGGGGCGTCCACGATGACGAACCTGCAGTTTCTGTACTGACCCCCCAGGGTGATATGGAAGCCTACTCCTCCCTCCACTTCCTTCCTCTCCCCTGAAAACCCAAACAAGGGTCCATCCGAGGCCAGCACCCTTTTTGCCTCCACCTTCATCGCGTCAAACGCCTGTTTAAAGACAACGTTGACGGAGCTCCCGTGGTCCACGAGGATTCGAGAGACGGTTAAATTCTCGATGGCTGCCTTGATGACCATCACATCACAGAATGGATCCTCGTGATCTGGCATATCGCTTCTAGAGAAGGTGATCCTCTCCTCCGGGGGTGGGGTCTGGGATGTGGATACAACGCTCCGATGGTACATGGTGTGGAGGTTCGCCTTGGGGGAAGCCTTGACCCCCCCCCCCCCCCCCCCCCCCCCCCCCCGTGGATCACTCTGATCCCTCCTCGGGTTCCAACATCTACCCGGTCTTTGCAAACGATCCTCCTTTGCCCGAGGCAGGACCTCCTCAATCCTCACTTCTTGTCGTCCCTGCTGCTGGTGCTGCTCCCTATTTCCTCTCATCTCAAGTAATTCCGGGCACGTGGCTGTGGCGTGCCCCTCCTCCTGATGGAAGTCACAATAGGGCAACTCTACCCTGACTTCTCTCCTCCTTCTACTTACAATTATCCTCCTTGCCCCCAAGGCTATGGTCATTGCCTCTTCTTGATCAGGGATCCGGGGCCTCTGGGCCTGCCTCCAGCCCGGGAGGTGGAACTGATCTTGCCCCCCTTGATAGCGATCCCTTCCGTGGTATCCCCTTTGTGGCCCCTGCCCTTGCCACTCAGGTCTCCAGCCCAGTCGACGGTCGGGCTCCTGACGCCCCACCTCGGCTGCTGCTGCCACTGGAGCTGCCTCTGCTCCCTCTGCCGGGGCTATCCTCTCCTTTCCTCCTATCATCTTCCTCCTCTTAACTCCTTCTCCTCCTCCGTGGCCCACCTGGCCAGCTTCCTTGCAAACTCCGGGTTTGACGCCTCCCTGTCAACTTCTCTCGCCGCCCTCTCCATCAGCTCCTCATAGGAGAGGGGGGAACTCTCTTCAGCTCCATCCTGAAGAATCCCTGCTGCAGTCCTAGGGTAAAAGCCATCATTAGACTATGGTCTGGCATCTCCTGGACCTGAGTAACCTCCTCCTGAAACCGATCCACGTAGCTTCCCAGGGTGTTATTCAACCACTGCTTGATGTGGAACAAGGGCTCTGACTCCTTCTTCCTCTTCTTCGAAGTAGTAAACCTCATCATGAAACCCTGGCGCAGGTCCTCAAAGCATTAGATGGAGCTGGTCGGTAGCTGATGGAACCACTCCCTTGCCTTCTCCCTGAGGGTAATGACGAAGAGTCGGCACTTGAACCCGTCCGACATCTGTCGGATGGAGTCTACGTCCACGAACCATTGAACATGCCGGACCGGGTCTCCCTTCCCGGTGTAATAGGACATCTCGGGTTCCCTGAACCCATCTGGAACTGGGGCAGAGGAAACCAAGTCACTGAAGGGGCTTCCTCCCCCCACTGGGAGAGCTAGCGAGTCTCGCGAGCCTACCTCGCCGAACCGGCCTCGGCCTGCCGAGCCAGGGAAGAGCTCGCGCCCGGGGAGCTCGCACCCTCGGCCTTTCTCGGCCACTTCCTTCCCAGCTCGCCTGTCGGGGGCGTCCTCGCCCAACGAGGGGGCAGTCGTGATCTGGACTGCTGGAGTCGAGCACTCGGCCCGCGTGCTGAGTGCGAACTTGACGAGGCTCAGCACCTCATTCCTAAAATCTTCAAACATCCCCACCATGGCGAGAGGCGGGGGGGGGGGGGGGGGGGGTGGCGAGTTCAGCCTGCCGGATCCCTATCCTGTCATCGAACTCGCTGAAGCTTTCTGCGCTGACCACAATCCACGCTCACCGCACCAAAATGTTGAAACCGGAAATCAGTCTCCTGTGGAGTTCGACCCATGGGGAAGGGGTGGTCTCGTGCCTACTTTGCTCCTGCAAGCAAAACAACAAAGAAAACAAGGGAAGACCGACCCAAGGGCTCGGCGGGGAGGTCCCACCACACACCCGGAAGATCTCAGAGCACTTCCCCTCCATAGCTAGAGGCCGAGCTAAGGTACCCTCAGAAAGCACTTAAAACCTGGAGCAGGAAGGCATAGCAAGCATGCTTTCTAGGGTACCCCTTGGGTCCTATTTATAGTTTTTAGAATCTAAACAGCCAATAACCAAAAGAACTGACCTAAAATTACCAGAAAACCCCTTGCTGGGTCTGCCAACAACCAAACTCCACTGTTTTGAAGGGCTATAGGCAGACCAGCGGGGGCAAAACAGTAAAAAGTACCTCATTCATCCAGGCGAGCTGGGGAGCTTGGTCACCTCAGTAGGTCCTGCTCGCCTGCTTTTGTCGAGCTCCGTTGCGAGGGCGCGAGCTGGGACTAGCTCGGCGAATACTGATCTCCGGTCGATGGATGCAGATCTCTGGTCGACGATCGCCGATCTCTGGTCGACGAATGCCGAGCTCGGGCTCCACGGTTCTACTGCCGAGCTCGCCTACTGCCTTCAGCCCGATCTGTCTGGTTCCTCGGGGCCTTGCTCGCCGGACACGGGGTTGTACACCTGCCGCATTCATGAGTCTAATGAACCGTGTATTCGAGCCCTTCTTGGGCCGCTTCGTCATTGTATTCAGCGACGCTATTCTGATATATTCTAGGACTTAGGAGGAGCACACAGAGCATTTGGCATAAGTTTTGCAGAGGCTGAGTGAGTACCAAATGTATGTGAAGTTTTCTAAGTGCCAGTTCTGGCTACAGGAGGTGGCCTTCTTAGGGCATACGATCAATGGAGCTGGATTGGCGGTGGATCCAACCAAGATAGAGACAGTGAGAGATTGGCCACGGCCAAAGTCAGCATCAGACATTCGCAGCTTCTTGGGATTAGTAGGTTATTATCGTAAGTTCGTGGAGGGGTTCTCGAGGATAGCACTCCCCCTCATGTCCTTGACAAGGAAGGATGTAGAGTTTGCTTGGACAGAGCAGTGCAAGACAGCCTTTCATGAGTTGAAGGACTGACTCACCTCATCCCTTATCCTTGCACTCCCATCTGGGAATGAGGGATTTCAGATCTACATGGATGCCTCTTATCAGGGGATGGGTGCTGTACTGATGCAGCACGGACATGTTATTGCTTATGCTTCGAGACAATTGAAGAAGCATTAGCATAACTACCCGGTGCAAGACTTGGAGCACGAGGCAGTCGTGTTCGCACTGAAGATATGGAGACATTACTTGTATGGGGTTCATTGTGATATCTACTCAGATCATAAGAACCTCAAATACGTCGACACGCAAAAAGATCTGAACCTTCGGCAGAGGGGATGGCTGGAATTTCTTTGTGATTATGATTACAAATTGCACTATCACCCGGGGAAAGCGAACACTGTGGCAGATGCATTGAGCAGGAGAGCCACACTAATGTACCGGAGCCCCGGGTGATGTATATGGGATTGATGCAGATGATGGATAATATGCACATCACTATGGTTTCAGAGGATGAGCCAGCAGTTTACCGGGAATATTTGAACTCCTTGATCGGGGAGAATGATCTTCGAGAGCACATTATGGCGCATCAGAGGCTGGATGCTGCATTGGAGCCGATTTTTAGTGCCCTAGAAAGGGGCAAGGTTGAAGAGTACACGCTGCAGGATGATCTCCTTCGATTTCGTGGACGCATTTATATACCAGCAGGGGACGGTATCCGGGATAATATACTTAGAGAGGTACACTGCTCCAGATATTCAGTGCATCCTGGCATCACCAAAATGTGGGCAGATCTGCAGAAGACTATGTACTGGCCTGGGATGAAGAGCGAGATCATCCACTTTGTGACACATTGTGAGACGTGCTAGAGCATTAAGGAGGAATGCAAGAGCCCGGGAGGTTTATTACAGCCACTGCCTGTTCCAGAGTGGAAGTTTGAGGACATTGTTATGGATTTTGTGCACGGACTGCATCGCTCCCACTCTGGGCATGATTCCATATGGGTCATAGTCGACAGACTAACCAAGGTAGCACGGTTTATACCAGTCAGGAAGGATGCTCCAGTTGCTGTCCTGGTGAGATTATTCGTGGAGCAGTTCGTCAGGTACCATGGCATCCCCAGAACAATTATCTCGGATCGTGATGATCGGTTCACATCGAGAGAATGGAGGGCTGTGCATGCTTACTTGGGCACTTGGCTTACTTTTAGTACCGCCTTCCATCCACAGACCAACGGACAGACCGAGCGGACCATCCAGACCATGGAAGATCTGCTTAGTCTATGCATATTGGATATAGGGAAGCCTTGGGAGAGGTTGTTACCATTGATCGAGTTCTCCTACAATAACAGCCACCAGGCTAGCATCGGGATGACACCATATGAGGCACTTTACGGGAGGAAGTGCCAGACACCGCTGTTATGGGTTCAGGATGTGGACACGAGGACTCTTGGTTCTGATTATGTGAAGGATACGGAGGCCCAGGTTCATTTGATCAGGGATTGGCTGCTAGAGGCCCAGAGTAGGCAGGCAAAGTATTATGATGCTTGGCACCGGAAGGTGGAATTCCAGGTTGGAGATAGAGTTTTCTTGAATATACGTCCGATATACGATGTCTCTCTGGTGCAGAGGCACAAGAAGCTCAGTCCTCGATACATGGGGCCATACTTGATCCTGGAGCGGATCGGCCACTTAGCTTACCGACTGCAGCTGCCACCGGAGTTGGGTACCCTACACGACGTCTTCCATGTCTCTTCTTTGCAAAGTGCTCTCCTATGGCCGGAGCAGCACGTTACTACTACAGCCGGTCCGATAACGCCAGACAGATCCTTTAGATTGGAGTCGATCCGGATTGATGATACAGATGTTCGAGTGTTGCGGAAGAAGCAGGTCCCTCTCATGAAGGTGTTGTGGTCCAACCATGGACGGGAGGAGCACACTTGGGAGCCGAGGGATCTGATGATGGAGCAACACCCGGAGCTATTCACTTCAGGTATACTTTAGTTTATGCGTTTAAATTTCTTATAACTCTTGCAAATAGAACCCCGTAGACCCGAACTTAAATTTCGGGACGAAATTATTTTTTTGTTTATAGTATTTGTAACATCCCATGTTACTTATAGTCCCCTTAACTTAGATTGGGTTGGGCATGGGGTGGGTGTTAGGAAAAATTAGCTAGGTTTGACCCTAGGTAGTGGGTTATTGCCATGTGGGGCCCACTATAGGGTCAAGTCAAACTAGGTCAAACTAGCCTAAATATGAACCCTAGCCACACCATGACCCCCACCACAATGCCCTAACCCTAAAATAATCTAAGTTGACCTTAGGACATGTCTTTAGGTCAACTCTTTGACCCTAGTTGACCAAAGTCAACCATAGCCCTAAGTTGGTCAAACCTATACTTATAGGCCCAATTAGCCCAAGTAGGGCACCACGTTTACCCAGCCCAAGGTGGGTGGTGCCATTAGACACATGACCACCAAGTGGGGTCAGCGCACTCATCATGGTTGACCAGGTCAACTCAAAAGTCAACTTAGTCAACATAGTTGACCTAAAGAAGAAAATGAGGGCTAAGCCCACTCCTTGGGCCAAGCCCACCAAACTTGGCCCATTTTCAGCCCAAGTGGTCAAATACCAGCCCTACCCCTCTAGTTTTGGAGAGAGAGTGCATGCATGGGAGCATTTTGGAGAATTCACCTAAAAGAGGAGAGAGAAGGGGGTATTAAGAGGAGGAGGCCACTTGGCCTGGGCTTCTTCTGCCCCAAAAAGGTGCTGGCCGGCCTCCTCAGAAAATTCCAGCAGGATTGGCAGCATGGTGGCCACTTGGCACCATGGGTGAAGCCCCCAAAGCCCCAAATCGAGCTCACCTTGGAGTTATCTCCACATACAGCCCTCCCCAGCTCAAACCGACCACACCATCAGCTTGAGTGAGTGGAAACGAGTGAAGAATGAGTCCTGGAGCAGAGCTTTTGGTGAAGAATCAAGGTTTTGAGCAGGAGATCGCCGGAGCAGCTCAACCAAGGCCAACCGCCGCCGCACTCGCCTCCAAGGCCTGATTCAGGTCCGTTTTGTCGTCTCTCTACCCGTACTAGCTTTCTAGATCCTCTAGGAGAGACATCGGACCCAATTGAGCCCGATACAATGTGAGGAAATGGAGATTTTTCCGAGCTTTTCTTCTTGCCCGGGTTCGCCGGAGGAGCCAACTCCGGCGGCCTCATCGCTGGGAATCACTAGCCACCACCTCAGTGAAGGTGGTGCCGACATCCGCCTGCGGTGGTGGTGGCCCAGCTGGCCAAAAATGGCCAGACAAAGTGGCCTAGGAAAAATGAATCCCAGCCGTCGGCTGGAGGTAGAAGATGACCAGATCCAGTCCATTCTGCTTTAAGATTCGTGCTAACCGATTAAATTAAATTAAATAAAAACTATAGTATTTATGTATATTTTGTCAGACTTATTCAGTCTTTTTGCAAGCCACATTTAGGCCTCTTAGAGGCATTTTCAGAACATGGACCCTAAATAAAAGTTGTAGTTGATTGTCTTAACTTTAATGTGCCATCTTAAACATCAAATATGGTATAGTAGATTGGGTTGTAGGTCAGTTTTTCTAGGACGGGTCCTTGACTAGGGCAGAATGTCAAATTGATGCCCAAGCCAAACCATTTATCCAAATGACCCCAAATTTTGGGTGCATACATGATTAGGGCATACTTAGCCCCTGACCAAAAGTGGGAATTTTTGGGAATAAAGTTTCTATAGTTTTTGCTTAAATACCAAAAAGTAAATAAATGAAATATTTGGAGTGTTATGGCTCCAAATGGACCCATATGTTGGTGGCATGTCCTTGGGGACTATACATGTGCATGGTAAAACGTTAAGCACATTTGGACCACTGCATGTTGGGTAAACTCACTTGCATGTGTTGGTTATACATAGGCTTGGGGTGCAAATAGCCAATTTTGAAATATTGTGTATTAGGCCTATTTGGACCATCCAAAAATCATGGAATTGATTTCAGAGGATCATTAGTGTGAATTATACCCCACATTGTAATAATGGGATTTTTGGAAGCAAAAATCCCATTTTTGAAATTTTTGAAAAAAATAGAACTTTTCAAAAATAAATGTAAAAATAGGCTAATCATTGAGATAAAATCCCCAATTTTTGTCAAGGTCAATATAATATTATGTTTAACTCCTGAAAATTTTGATGTCTCTGTTTGAAGAATTTTGATAGCAGTTATGTGGAAATTATCCATTTACCCTCATTATACTTAATTAGAAAGTTGATGAAAATTCTCAGTAGAAAATTTTATAAAATTTCTTGATGATATATCTGAGTATGAATAACCTTTTATAATTCTCTCAGCATTTTTGGATGATTCAGTAATTTTTAAAACCTCATAGTGGCATTTTGGTAATATAATTTGAAATGAAATTTCGTAGCCCTTGTACCATGGAAGTTCATGAAATTCTGTCTTTAGCATTATTTTACCAATATATATATGCTGTAATTTTCTTACAATTTTTAGTAATGAATTCCTTACATTTCCTTTGGAAAATGGCTATTATGTGAGTTTTGTACTAATTAAGAAATAAATAGAAATAATCAAAGGAAAATTATGAATTTTGATAGACAGTAATATTTCACCAAGATGCAACTCAAGAAAAATTCCTTATGTCAGTGGATTAGAATTTGTAATACTTCATGTATTAAATGACCTAGGGGATTAATTAAACGATTTAATTAGAGGCTTTAATGACTTAAAAAATTATGAAAATCAATATGCTCACTTCATTAGTCCATACCATCCTAGGGTAAATAGTTATGGGCAGGTGGCCCAAGGAATTGGAAGTTCTATTTCGGGGTGGTATTAGGTCATGGGTTGCGCATAGTGTATGCAGGCTATACTATAAGGACCACTAGGGGATAGATCGACGGATGAGCTAGAGATTACAATTGGAATATAATCCTGGTGGGTAGAGTTGTCTTAGTGATGAGAGTAAAGTGCAAGCCCTTGGATAGCAACTGGAGTGGAGGTCGGCGGAAGACCGTCACCCTATTAAGAACATCTTAAGCCATTAGGATCACTCAAGAGTAATAATGAGATCAAAGTGTGGATCAAGGGTAGAAACCAATAAAACTAAATATCCTTGCGAAAGGGAACTTTCGGCGTAATCCCATCGTAGTTCCTAGTGCCCCCGACAGCCCTTCACCGGGTATACCATGGGCAGTCCTAGGATTAACCTTAAATCACTAAGTATAATAACCCGTAGACAAGAGTAGTCTAATAGGTTAAGACATTATGGTTCATTCTCGCCTGTGATGGGTTTGAGGGATACTGAACAAAGGAACTATTGTGCATGCTCACCCGCTATGGGTTGGAGGGATATATGTTGCAGGCTCACCCGTGAAGGGTTTGAGGGAATCAGGACAGGTTGATCCCGCGAGCTGAAGGCTCGAGATGAAATACTTGCATGTGCATAAGTTTAGTTGCGGGTCATGCGGTACTGGCCGATCATCACACCCATGGCAGTACGGTGAACCAGGCGGGTGTGAGGGTTTGAGGGGCCAGTGTGTTGTTTTACTCTGCGGTCTGGAGGACGATCCCCGATAACGCACACCTGAACCAACAAGACTGTCCGATTGCTAGCAAAATATGTACGCAGACTCTAGAGTACACCTAGGACTTATATAGAGGTGTATGAGAGGTGGTCTAGGTTTGGTTGTGTGCATACCTGCCTAGAAGTGGAGATGCCCGCTCTGCTGCTGCCGTAGCCACAACGGTGGTACCCGAGAGTGAAGCTAGCTCTCAAAAAGTGGGAAATAAAGGTCTGTGATCACAGAGTCGTTGTGTGTGAGTTGTACTTGCCTGTTGCATAAATTGCATCATAAACATTCACTCATATTAGGTCATACGCTTCATAGATCCTCATCATATAAATTAGTATGAGCTGTTTTATATGATATGTTAAAATTACTGGAAACCTTAACTTATAAATTTGTATGGGCATTTTTATAAGTTAAGGTACATTTGTGACGGTAGAGTAGTGGTAACATAGCTTTACTTTTCTCCTCTTACTTTCAGTTCTTTACTTACTTGTACTGTACATGCTTTTACTTGTACTATATACTTAGAACTGCTAGAGTAGAACTATGTTACTCTTATACTTGATAGATCCTGCTTCCATTTTGTTACCCCTTGATAGTCCTCCGCTTCGTCCTCCCACACGGTACCTAGGATTTGCGAGGTAAGGTGCGGAGGAAACGACTTAGTCTTTTTTGACTAATGATCGGTGACCAAACTATTTTTAGGAGCTCGAGGAGATGGAGCACCAGCACGACCGATAGGACGAGGTGACAGGGCGTGAGGAGTTGATACCACCACCTACTACTACTACAATGCTACCTCAGGTGGGACGAGATTAGTTGATTAGCTTCCGCTGTTTTGATGTTTTGTGAGGAGAGTTATTCATATGATGTTCTGGGAATAATACCGGGAGCCTCCTTGGTAAGGGGGAGGGGTCTAACACATAGAACAAGAGAATCAGTTGTCTTTAGTTGCTGAAAAAGTTATTGAATCAGTTGTTCTACCTCCAGCTCCTCCTCAGGCTGAAAAGTTGCTGATATCTGCAGAAGCTCTAAAAGGAAATTAATGCTTTATATGATAATCCCCAAGATTCTTCATATGATGATGATGAAGATGATTCTGATGACAGTCCTTCTGCAAAGAAAAAGAAAATCTCTAAGAAAAGGAAAGCCCCTCCAGCTGTTGCCCCAAAACCTAATCCCACTCAAGATACCCCATATTATATTCATTAGAATATCACTCCTTACAAGGGTATGCCGGCTTGGATGTGGCTGTCAAAGAATGAGCAGAAAGATAAGAAGAAAAGCAGGAGATACTCTCCCCCCTTCTCAAAGATACATGAAAGACCCACCTCCTCCTCCTCCACCTGCTGCTGGTGCTTCAGGACTTACTTCTCAGAGGTCAACCTCTTATTCTCAAACATACTAAAGTCAACATGGTAGATCATCTTCATATTATGGAAGCAGCCAGCAGAGGCACTCCTCAAGCAGACAACATCAATAGTATCAACATCAATAACCTCAGCAACATCTACAACAAGCTCCTAAAAATCAAAAAGCTGATAGTCTAAAGTGGCCTGAATCTCCTCCTATTCCATTTGAGGATCCTGAAATAGCTACTACTGATAGAATGGCCAGGTTCCAAGATTTGGTTGGATTATCTATGATAAATAAGGTTAAAGCTGAAGGAAAGGATCCCTCACAATATTCAACTATGTCCAAATATAGGAAAGTGGAATTAAACAGGTATGTTAAAGTAAACATGTTCTTTAATGTAGATGATTATATGCAATTACATCCAGAGGCTGTAGTACCTAGATCCCTTCTCTCAATATAATTGGTGCTCCTGATATGACAATGTCAAAGAGAGAAGCTGTCAACCTAAACAGAGAAATCATATTCAGACATCCTTCTAAAAGTTCTGATAAAGGAAACCAGGAAAAGGAAAAGCTGAAGAAAAAACATTAAACATTCTGCTTAATTTTCTTTTTATACATTCTGAACTCTTATTGTTATTTCACAAAGCTACATTGTAAATATCTGCTTCAAGTTTTAAATTTTTCTGCCAGATATATTTTTTCTTTTACTTTGTGAATATTTTTTTGTTTGTTTGGATTAGTGACCTCACCCAAATAGTGGGAGATTGTTGGATCCCTAGTTTGATTTGGGCTAGGTACATTATCTAGGATAATTGACCCAGCATGTATAGTCAGGGTCATGTCTGCGTTCTAGAGTTTAGTCTAAGTCCTTAGAAACAACCACACATGGACCAACCAATAGAAGAATGCAGAAGACTCAAACTTAGAAGAAAATCAAGTTCAGGAAAGTGATTTTGAAGTTCATCGAACTCATCTCGACGAAAGTCGGGCTCCGCTCGACGAACTCAGAGAAAAATCTCTGAGTTGAGCTCGACGATATTCGATCTCAGGTCGACGAATTCTAGGTGATCAACTTCAACACATTAAATCCAGAATCCTTTCTCTGAACTCAGGCCGACAAAGTTACATTATCAGCTCGACGAAGTTAGAGCACAAAAATGGGAAGTTCTTCACAGAAAGCAGTTAGCTGATCTCAGGTCGACGAACTTAGTTCTCATGTCGACGAACAAGAATTTCCATGTCGACGAACAAGATTTCTCAGCTCGACGAACTCTGAACTCAGGTCGACGAAATCTGTTCTCTTCTTGACGATTGTTGTGCAGTTCCAGACTTGGAATTTTCCCTTCTTTTTGTCCTTATTCTATTACAGTAATTCCTTAATAATCAATGCTTATATTCTCTGAAAATAGCTGTTAGTGGCAGCATTGATTATGGTATTCATCAGGATTATTACTTGTCATTTTTTTCTGGGACAGTTGGGGAAATCCATTAATGTAATATTCTCTCCAGCCCGATTTTCATTCTCCAGGTAGTCAGCATTTAATGCAGACAATTCAAATTAAAAGGAGAAATTAGACAAAGACATAAAAAAGATATTCTTCTCTTTCTGTCGAAGCAGACAACAAGGATAGCAGAACAAAAAGAAAGACATGCACCATAAATTATTCAAGAAAAGGCTCTGTCTGTCTTCATCAATGGTTCTTCCTCCAGCAAGCTAAAAAGATACAATCAACTTCTATCTATCTATAGCTTTTTGGAGATCTTTTCAAGAAGACCTACTCACCCTGCAAAGCTTCCACTCTTCCTGAACAAATCTTCATCTCAGGGGGAGTTTTGACCACATCAGGATCCACTAGTCTTCTCAGTTGTTTTTGAGAAAGAGAAGACACCATAACTCTCTCACCCCCGCTCTGTACAAAGTGTTCTTTAACTCCCTTTAAAAGTTATTCCTTGGTTGTAAGTCTCCTGATCAAAAGACTTGAGTTGGTTTTTGAGCACCTGATCAAAAGCTCATTGGTGGCAGTCACCTTATCACAACCTGTAGTGGATTCCTACCAGGGTGGTAGAAGAGTGGATGTACCCAGGTTGGGGAACCACTATAAAAATTCTTGTGTTGTCTGGTTTCCCTTTTGTTTTTTGTTCTTGTTGTGCCTGTGATAGATTAGGTTATATGTGTTGTGTTAGAATAGCTTAACTTAGGAAAACTTTTAGCTTACTAATAATCTGATATTTCTCAAGCCATTACTCTGATATTATTTCTTAAATAGTAAAAACATTTTTTATTACTCTATTCACACCCCCTCTAGAGTAAATCAGGTCTAACCCTCACTTTCAGAACTTCTTCTTGTCCATCCCTTCTGGGAAATCCCCTGTGGACAGGAATGTTGCGAAAGGATCCATCTATGAGGGGTTCTGGTCCACCTCCATTAGCTCCCTATTGGGTACATTGGAAAATGTGTACCAGATTTGAAGAAGCCTCACCCTACTCAATAATATACATCAAGGTGTATTTGATGTGCTTTGAGTTTATATGTGCAGGTTAAGTAATTGCAGAAAATGCAGAAAAGTTTCTAAGTCCATGTGTCGACACCTAGAGGTGAAGTGTCGACACTTATGAAGGCTTGTGTTGACACCTAGAGAAGCTGTGTCGACACTTGGAGTAATTGTGTTGACACCAGGAAAGGCAGAGTCGACACCAGAAGAAAAGTGTCGACACATACAGGCAGTGTCGACACACTGTGAAGAATTGTCAACATAATCTGTGTCGACACTTAGAGGCAGTGTCGACACCTAGAGAAGCTTTGTCGACATCAAATGTGTCGACACCAGGAGGCTGTGTCGACACTCAGCAAGCTTCAACAAAGTTAAAGTACTTGTGTCGACACAAAGGAGATGTGTCGACACTTAGCAAGTTTCAACACATGAAGGCATGTGTCGACACAAAGGAGATGTGTCGACACTCAGCAAGTATCAACAACAAAATAAGATGTGTCGACACAAAGGAGATGTGTCGACACACAGCAGAATTCAGCTAAGTGTTAAAGAACAAGTACTTGTGTCGACACACTCAATTAGTGTCGACACATTCAACAGAAGGCTTGTGTCGACACACAGAATCAGTGTCGACACATTCTGAAGAAGCAGTGTCGAGAAGCTGTTACAATAACACAAGGAGTTGTGTCGACACCATCAAGGCTAGTGTCGACACTTAGTTCACTTGTGTCGACACTTGGTCTATTTGTGTCGACACGTAATGAAGATCAGTCTCGACACTTTCAGACAGAGACAGTATTTTCAAGAAGTGACTGGATGACTTGACAGCTGCCATTTCAACCGGTCAACTGAAACTGTCAGAGCTGTCATAAGTTCGTTAGAAACCGGATCAGCCGATTACCTTGGAGGAAGACTATATAAAGGTCTTTCTCCTTCAACAAAAGAAATTGAACACAATTAAAGAATCAATCAATCAGAAGATTAAGGAGATCAATACAGATCCAGAGAAAACTGTAAATCAGTATTTTGAAGAAACTTCAGATTTACTTAAAAAGAGAGAACTCTAGTAATTGAAGTCAAGAAAGAGACTTGTTAATCAAATCTCTTAAGAAGCAGATTCTGAACCAGACTGCAAAGTAGGATCCAGATTTAATTCTCCATCCTAAGAAGGAAGTTGCCAGCCGGTATACTTCAAGAAGATCATCTTTACTGAGTTCAGACTCAAGAAGCCTTGAAGAAAGCAAAGACAAAGTTGATCTCAGGAATCAGTGCTATCAAGAACTGATCAAGAAGATTGCCCTCTTCATTCTCTCAAAAACTGGGTGGTGATCTAAAACTTTTCTATTATATTTTTGTAGGATCCTAGGGGATCTGAGTTGTAAGCCTAAATTTATAAAGGCTGAGGTAGGCCTTTTGAGCCTGAGTGTAGGAGAATCAATTCTCTGAGGGTAGGCTTTGTTGAAGGCTGAGGTAGGGCTGTTTAGCCTGAGTGTAGGTCTTATTGAAGACTGAGTGGTAGGGCTTTGTGCCTGAGTTGTAGGAGTGGGGACACTCTGAGTTGTAGCAACCTGGTTTGGGGTTCTGAGCTGTAGGATTTGAGGATCTGAGGAGAAGTGCAGAAGTTAGGCTGAATCAAGTATACTACTAGATAGGCAAAGGGGGAAAGTGGATGTACCCAGACCTTGGGGAACCACTATAAAAATCTGTGTGCACTCTGTGTATGTTTATTTCTGTGATTGTTGAGCTAGCTGTGCTGAATTGTTGTAGAATATTACAAATACAGGTTTAATTGTATAGAGTTTCTGCCTTAAAATTAAAAAGAGAAAGAACACCTATTCACCCCCCCTCTAGGTGGTTAGACACTATTTCTTTCACTCCCCTTCTTGAATGGTGATGAGTGCAATATTTATAGGGTTTTTCGGACTCATCTAGGCTTGTTTTCTCACGCGTGCACTGCATTTCAGCTGGTAATCAGTTATATTTTCTTCGTTCGGTCATTGATCACATTGCGCACTTTTCTGGGCCAAGGGTGTGCAATTGTGCATTTTATTGTTGGGGGTAAGCACATGGTGCTCCCCATATCCCTTTCTGTTTGATTTTTGTTTGCATTTTGGCGCTGGGAGCTTGTGCTCCAGCTTGGTTTCATTGCTGTACAGGTAGTGCGTTTTCCCCAAGGCAGGAATTCTGATTTGTGGAAAACACATGGTCGTGCATTTATTTCACGCACGGTTTGTGCCAGATCATGCGTTTGTTGAGCAGGAGAAACGTTGACTTGAGTTCGATGAATTTCGTCGAGATGAGGTCAACGATCTTCACACATGGTTGACGCACGGTTTCTTGGAAAACATGCGTGAAGGAAACGCACGTTTTCCTGTAGATTTCTTGTTTGTTTGTTTATTCCATTATGTGGTTAATCGTTCTCTTTGTTCATGTACGGGCGGAAGCGCCAGTGCGCAAGTAAAATGCATGGTTCCCTTGTATTGTCCAGAATTTCTGCTTTTTGTTGCTACCCGTGCGATTTCCTTCACACACGGGCAGAAACGTCTGTGCACGAATTTCTGCTTCTCCTTCTATAGGCTTATTCTGAAAGTTAATATTGCACGGTTTGCATACGGTCGTGCGCCAAACCGTGCACGCCTATGTTTCTGACCTGCTTCTATTTAAAGCGCAAATTCCTTTTTCCTGAGGATAGTTCCGGAGGAGTTCCGATCCTGTCTGACCCAGCCGCCTTTTCTGCTCCTTTGAGCGGGAAAACTCCACCACCTACCGATATTTTCTCTCTCCTCCTTTGGAGTGTAGATCCTGCCACCTTTCTCCCTCCAAAAGCTTGCGATAGCTTTATCTCCGGCCACCATTTTCTTCTCCGAACTCCAAGCTTCATTTCAAGCTCATAAGGTGCTGAGACCGTGGAGTTCTCCGGATAGATTTAGCCCAGTGACTATTCATGAAGAAGACGGGTTATTGGAAGGAGGTGACAGCCCTCCTGCACCCCAGTCGTCATCCGTAGACCGAGCTCGGACAGGGCCCGACAACCCTTGACTCCGACCGCGAATCTCGAAAAGCCTTCATGCGTTTGGTTGTATTTCTCCGCCTCCTCTTGTAGTAATTTGTTCTGAACTCGTGGTTGTTTGATTGTGGCTTTAGAACACTATTTATTTTAAGTATATCAGCATGTCTATGTGTTGTTATATCTTAGATCATGATTGTGTTGCTGAGCTTCAGTTTTTCATGTTCTTGTTGAGATAGTGTCGTTCTATTGATTGCTAGAAGCGTGCGTGGCGAAGAGGTGATTGTGACCCTCATTGGCTCATCCATCTTTCATATTACTCTCTTGAGTAATCCACCAAAGAGACACAGTGATGGCGAACAGCAATAGGTTTATTAGTGTTAAACTTAGGAAACTCCAAACCAAAACCCCCTTTTTTTTACGTTAACACTTGCAATCAATTTTTAAATAATGAAATCACACTCCCTACTTACACTCCTCGAGAGATCGATATCCGGGGATTCAACTCCCCAAGTTTATTACTTGACTATGATCGGTACACTTGCCGACGCAACAAGTTTTTGGCGCCGTTGCCGGTGAGTGCAACCATTGTGTGCACTTTTTCTTTTTGAGACAGATGATTGTTGTTTGACCATTCTGTCCTCTTCGTTACTCGTTATTTTTAGTTCAATTTTGTCCACGGCTAACTCAAAATATAGGAACCTCAGCTAGCCTCCAACCACGATGAGGAAAACTTTGAGCTATCCGCGGAGCTAATCAAGTTTATCTCGCAGCATTGTTTGTTTCATGGGCTCCAGGGAGAGAATGTCGAGGTTCATATTGATAGCTTCTTGCAGCTTTGTGGTACCTTTTGCTATGTTGGGGACATGCAGGACAAGGTTATTATTAGGCTTTTCGCATTTTCTCTTGCTGGTAAAGCTAGACTATGGTATAGGGATATCCTCCAGAGCGAGCTAACTTCATGGAAGTGCGCTGAAGTCCAATTCCTCAGAAGGTACTGGTCGCGTGCGTAGTTGATACATGTGAATTTAGATTTGGTGACATTCGCGCAGATCGCTGGCGAGTCTCTCTGTGAGGCTTGGGAAAGATTTTGGTTGCTGTAACCCAGGAGTTCTAGTCAGGACGCATTTAGAATGTTGTTCTTGCAAACATTTTATTTCGGTATTCAAGAGCAATTTTGATACCTGTTTGACACCTCCGTTGGAGGTGCCCTCTTTAATAGGACTATGGCTGACGCTTGGCGGATCATGGATGATGTGGTGCATTCCAGCAGTTTGTGGAAGATGCCTCCCATGCCCGAAGCCGTAGGGGGCTCTCAGTTCATAGTTAGCAATACTGAGGAGAGCGAGCAGCTTATCCATCATTTTATGGTATGGGTTGGAAAGTGGTGGCGATCTCGAGCAGTGATATTGCAACAGTTACAAGATATTATTTCCACCGTCGGTAAAATATTGGAATTATGGGTCTGCTGTCCAGCCCAGACAGTAAATGCTATGAACCTCAGAAGCGGTAGGTTGGTGGATAATCGTGTATGTCGGGAGTACCAACCCTCTGAACGCTGGGATGATCCAAGTACTGATGAGTCACCCAAGGAACCATCAGTGGCTATTACAACTGAAGTCCAAATCCCGCGGGCAAGGTCTCCATTTCTGCATAGGCTATAAAATATCAGAAAATAGAGGCAACAACAAAAGTTTCAGGACATTCTGAAGGTGTTTAGGTGAGCATTTTCATGGTCGACCTACTGACGCAGATGTCGCGCTACGCGAAGTACTTGAAGGATCTTCTGGCGAAAAATCGGGCTTCTGAGTAATGCGGCAACATTTAGACCTGGGAGGATTGCCCCACTATAGTGGTGTAGGAATGGCCCATAAAACAAAAAGTCTAAGGGAGCTTCACGATTGCGTGTACTATTGGGCGATCCGCGCTTAGTCATGCATTGTGTGATTCTGGAGTGTCCATAAACCTCATGTCGTTATCTATCTTCCGTGAGCTGGGCTCTGGTGTTCTTTGGCCCAATATCTCATTCTGCAGCTGGCTGATCGATCAAAGAAGAAACCGGTTGAAGTGGTTGAGGATCTCACGGTTGTAGTTAACGGGTTGTCCTTTCCAGCCGACTTTGTTATCCTCGATATTTAGGATGCGGATGGGACACCGATTATTCTGGGGCATCCATTCCTGGTCACTGCTAGATCCAACATCAATGCGTAAAAGGGTTTGCTGACGTTGCGCCTAAGATCAGAGAAGACTGTTTTTGATATGTATAAGGTGTCAAGAGGGGATAGTCGTGCGGAGCTGGGTGCTATGGAGATTGACGACGGCCGGACTTTTCAGCCTGATGAGGTTGATGGTGAGTTTTGTGGCCCCGATATAAATATTCAGGAAGGGTCGTGCGATGCGCTCATTGGAGACCCCAAGCTTCTGGCGGTACCCTCATTTGACTCAGACGGATCTCGCAAGCTCAAGTCGCTCCCTTGCACGCTGAAGTATGTCTTTCTTGGAGAGAAAGAAACTCATCCTGCCATTATTTCAGCTCTTCTTATAGCTGATCAGGAGGTCCGTCTCGTTGAAGTGCTGAAGTTACATAAAAAAGCCTTTGGGTGGAAAATCTCGGATGTCAAAGGAATTAGCCCCATGGTGTGCATGCACAAGATATTACTAGAAGATAACTTCAACCCTTCAGCTCAACCGCAGCGCAGATTTAACCCTATGTTGCAGTAGGTGGTGAAGAATGAGGTTATAAAGCTTTTGGATGACAATATTATATATCCCATAAGCGATACCGAATTGGTGAGTTCGGTGCAGTTGGTGCCCAAAAAGGGAGGAATCACAGTCGTTCGTAATGACAACAGCGAGCCGCTTACTACGAGGCCCGCCGTTGGATGGAGAGTTTGTATGGATTATCAAAAGCTTAATGTGGCACCCAGGAAAGACAACTTCCCGCTACAGTTCATGGACCAGATGCTGGAAAGGCTGGCCAGGCATGATTACTACTACCTCCTAGATGGCTACTCAGGCTATTATTAGCTGGCAATTGCCCCAGAGGATCAGGAGAAGACAACGTTTACTTGCCCGTCTGGGACCTTTGCTTTCAGGCGGCTACCTTTTGGGTTTTGTAATGGGGTAGCCACCTTCCAGCAATACATGACCGCAGTTTTTCACGAGATGGTTGGGGATTTCTTGGAGGTGTTCATGGATGACTTTTCCTTGTTTGGCGATAGCTTCGAAGAAGCGCTGCATTGCCTCGCTTTGGTCTTGCAACATTGCGAGGATACTAATTTAGTGCTCAATTAGGAGAAGTGCCATTTCATGGTGCGAGAGGGAATCGTTCTGGGGCATAAGGTTTCTTAGTAGGGGCTTGAGGTTGATCCGACGAAGGTATAGGTAATTAGAAACCTGCCCCCTCCGTTGACACTTCATGGCATTCGTAGCTTTTTGGGGCATGCTGGATTTTACCGGCATTTTATTCAAGACTTCTCGGTTATAAATAAGCCCCTATCTATTCTATTGGCGAAGGTTGTCAAGTTTGTGTTTGATGACGATTGCAATCGGGCATTTAATTATTTGAAGGATCGATTGTGAAAAAGAGGGTTAGACCTAATATACTCTATAGAAGGGGGGGTGAATAGAGTACCTTTTAAATATTTAAAACTTTTTGCTGTTAATAAAATCTACAGAGTAGGGCAGCTATTTGATACCAAAATTTGCTGTAAGTAAAAGAGTAACCTAAGATAACTAATCTACCACAGGCATAGCAAAATTAAACTAACTTACACAGGCACAGCAAAACTAACTAGCACAGGCACAACAAGAACAAAAAGGAAAGAGGGCAACCAGACAACACAAGAATTATTATAGTGGTTCCCCAACATGGGTACATCCACTCTTCTACCACCCTGGTTGGAATCCACAAACAGGTTTTAATCAGGTGACTGCCACCAATGAGCTTTTGATCAGGTGCTCAAAAACCAACCCAAGCCTTTTGATCAGGTGACTTGCAACCAAGGAATAACTTTTGAAGGGAGTTAAAGAACTCTTTGTACAGTGAGGGGGTGAGAGAGTTATGGTGTCTTCTCTTTCTGAAATATAACTGAGAAGACTAATGGATCTTTGATGTTATCAAAGCTCCCCCTGAGTTATTGAGTTATTCAGGAAGATTGGAGCTTTGTTTCAGGGTGAGTAGGTCTTCTATCTTTAGCCTTGACCAGACGACATCCAGGAACTTCTTGACTGATGAAGATTTCTTGTCCTTAAAGAATACTGGAGTGAAGAATGAAGAAGACTCTTGATTTGGGATGAATGTTCTTATTCTTTTTTAGCAATGTCAAGGTGAAGACAAGATTATTTTTTTGCGCAGATAAGAGTTTGAATGTTGTTGCAGTGTGTCTTCTCTGGTCTTGTCTATCATGTTTCTTGTTGTTGTGTTGTTCTCTATCACAGTGTGTTGTATCTTGCTCTTGTGTATCACTCTTGAGAAGAAGGAAGAAAATCACTTTTATAATTCCATTGGAATTTCTTCTTTGAATTTTTGAATTCCTTCCTACATTGATTGCTGACGACCTAGAGAATGTAATACGCCTGGATAGAATGTCTGCATTAATTTATTTCCCCAACTATCCTATTGAAAAATGATAAGTAATAATACTGATGAATGTCATAATCAATGCTGCTTCTAACTGTAATATTCATAGAATATTAAGCATTGATTACTCGGGAATTACTGCAGTAAAATAAGGACAGAAGGAAGGAAAAATCCAAGTCTGGATCTGCACAGAAATCGTCGAGCAAAGAACAGATTTCGTCGACCTGAGTCCAAAGTTAATCGAGCTGAGAAATCGTGTCCGTCGACCAGATAATTGTTGTTCGTCGACCTGAGATCCAAGATCATCGACCTAAGAACTCCTAACTGCTTTTTGATAAACACTTGCCAATTCTGTGCACTAAGATCGTCGTGCTGATAATCTAATTTTGTTGACTGGAGTTTAGAGATATGTTTCTGGACTTAGAATGTTGAAGTAGAACATCCATAAATCATCGAGCTGAGAACCAAGTTCATCGAGCTCAACTCAGAGAATTTTCTCTGAGTTCATCGAGCTGAGCACGACTTTCGTCGAGCTGAGTTCGACGAACGTCGTACTCACATTTCTAAACCTTTGAAATTTCTCTAAGTCTGGAGTTTTCTGCAGTCTATTGTTGACTGGTCCATGCAATGTTGGCTCCAAGGATATAGCCTATACTCTCGGACATAATCATGACCCTGGCTATACATGTTGGGTCAATAATCCTAGTTTAGTGAACCTAGCCCAAATCCATCTAGGGATCCAACAATGTCCCCTATTTGGGTGAGGTCACTAATTACATACAAAAATATTTACAAAGCAAGAAAAAAATATATCTAGCAAAAAACTTTAAAATATGCAGCAGATATATATATATACAGTGAGCTTTGTATCAGGAAATAAATAAAAAGTTTTAAGACAACAAAAAGACTAGACAGTTAAAATTCATTTCTTCTACTTTGGCTCCTTTTGATTAACCTCTTTAGCTTTATCACCAGGCTGAGTAAACTTGATTTTCCTGTTTGGATTGGCTGCTTGAGTCTTTGTCATGGTCATATCAGCTGCTCCAATAATATTTAGGGAAGTAGCCCTTGGCACCACAACTTCTGGATGTAATTTCATGTAGTCATCTACATTAAAGAATTTGTTAGCTTTAGCAAACCTGTTTAGTTCCTCCTTCCTGTATTTGGACATTGTTGAGTATTTAGAGGCATCCTTTCCTTCAGCTTTGACTTTGTTGATCATAGATAGGCCAACCAATTCTTGGAACCTGGCCATCCTTGCAGTAGTAGCTATTTCTGGATCCTCAAATGGAATAGGAGGGGATGCAGGACTCTTTGGACTTTCACCCTTTTGATGTTCTGGTACTTGTAGTAGATGTTGTTGTTGATGCTGTTGATGTTCGTGCTGCTTGCTTGAGGAGTAGTACCTGTGCTGGCTGCTTCTAGAAGAAGAAGATCTACCTTGTTGTCTCTGATAGGTTTGATATTGGGTAGTCCTCTGAGATGAAGAGCCTAATACACCAGCAGCAGGTGGAGGAGGTGGAGGAGTGTCTTTCCTATATCTCTGTGGAGGAGGAGAATACTTCCTGCTTTTCTTCCTATCTTTCTGCTGATTCTTAGACAGCCACATCCAAGCTGTCATGCCCTTGTATGGAGTGATATTCTGAAGAATGTAATAAGGAGTATCATGTGTTGGGTTTGGTTTTAGAGCAGGAACTGGAGGAGCTTTCCTTTTCTTAGTGACTTTCTTTTTCTTAGCAGAGGGACTGTCATCTGAATCCTGTTCATCATCATCATCTGAGGAGTCTTGTGGATTATCATATAAAGTATTAATTTCTTTCAAAGCCTCTGCAGATATCAACAGTTTGTCTGCCTGGGGAGGAGCTGGAGGAAGAGATGGAGCTGGAGCTGGAGAATTATACACATCAGTGCTTTCAGCAACTGATTTATTCTCTTCTTCAATATCAACCATGATCAACTCATGTAGATCAGGCATGGGGCTATCATCCATAATGAATGTTGGAGCAGAAATGACTATGGGAGGGGATGAAACAATAAATTAATCAGCTCTGGGTGGAGATGGAATGACAGGAGCCTCTATATTTGCAAAACTAGCCTTAAATTGCATGACAACCTTGGAGCTTATTGGGGAGGTATAGGGAACTATAGCCATGGATGGCTTTATGCTGTATTCTGAAAGAGAGTTCAAATGAATTGTATCAAAAATATTAAACAAATTCAAAATATCTACTGTAGGATTTATAATGTAATCACCAATAGTTTTTATTTCCTCTATGACTGACTCATCCAGATCCATATCAGATTCAATAAAATTAATTAAATCAAACAAATCATCAGCTGCTTTTGCTTCTACAGCTGCTACTTCTTCTTCTTCTACTACTGCTACTTCTTCACAGAGTATCTCCCCCTGCCTGGTTTTAGTGGGTACTAGAGCTATGCCCCTGACTGAAGAAGGATGGATGGAGAGAGCATAGATTTGAGTAGCAAGAGAAGAGATGGAAGAAGCAAGAGGTGAAATATCCTCTGCTATGATGGTTTTGAGGAGGGGAGTGAGAAGTGCTAGAAGAGGTGGAATGATGGAGGGGTCCAGTTGTAGGAATGCAGGAGGTGTCTCAGTGGAGACAGAAGGGTGAATGAAAGATGATGGTGGAGGAGGTGATGGTGAGTGACTTGGAATGTCATGGACTGGAGATGTATGTGTGGATGGTAAGGAGGTGAGCAGATTGAATGTACTGGATGAGAAGAATGTTTCATTTGTGATGTCTAGAAGGTGGGATGGAAGAGATTGAGGAGGAGTTGGTGCACCATCTGGGGATTGAGTTGGTGTATGAGAGGGAATATGAGTTTGTGAAGGGGATATATGAGAGTGAATATAAGTTTGTGATGGAGGTACTGGAGATGATGGAGGTGGTGGAGTTGGTGTACCATCTGGTGTTGGAGTATGGACTAGGGTATGAACTGGTGAGGGGAGTTGGTGTACCATATGAGAATGAATCTGGATGGCTGGAGGTGGTGGAAGAGAAGATGGAGCATCTTCAGCAGGGTGGGGAGTGGTTAGAGCAGCCCTTGTACTCTCAGAAGGCCTGGAGGAAGAGGAAGAAGCCTTGGATGGATTGGTGATGTTCCTGTCCCACCTTCTAAAGAGGGCACAAGTGAGCCTCTTGGAGGCATTAATAAATATGGTCGGTGTGACCAGGGATTCAGCAGCCTTTTCCTGAAGGAAGATTCCCAGAATCCTTCCAAAGCACACCTCTTTCTTTGTGTTCTTTTTCCCGATCATATCAAACATAATCTTAGCACAATTCACAGGCTTCTTATTCACCACAACACAAATCACCAGGAATTGATGCCTAGTGATGTAGTCATGGGCTGTGTGTTTGCCTAGCAGTACTTTGCCTACAACATCTGCTAGAAACTTATATTCAGTAGATAAATGTTTCTTTAGCAGTTTGTTGGGTGTTGCTCCTGAATAACCCATTTTATTCAGCATTTCATCAAATTCATCACTGTCAATCTCCAGTTCTTCTTCACCATTTGCTAATCCAAAAATATCGATCAGGATGGCGGGGTAAGAGATATTTCATTACCCGATATGGTGCTAGTCATGGTGTTCTCATCTGGGGAGGAGGAAGTGTAAACCCATTCTCTGATCTCTACACCGGCTATCTTTATTCTGGTGGTCATCAAGTTTGAAAGTTATTAGTTGTCTGCGTAAATCACCTAGAGGGGGGGGGGGTGAATAGGTGATATGTGCGTCTTTTTGCGGAATAAAAAATTAGATCTAAGCACATAACTATCTACCAATCAATCACAGACGAAGCAAGATTTATAGTGGTTCCCTAATCTTGGGTACATCCACTTTCCCTCACCAATCTAGCAATAAACTAGACTTGGCTACTCCACTATCTTAGATTGAAAAACCAATCCTACACCTCGGAACAACGTTCCTACAATCTTGATCCACAAAGCGGATCTACACGCAGAAGATGAAACTTCCTAAAATCTCGGAGTCAAAAGCTCCTACACTCGGAGAAAACTTCTCCTACAATATTGAAATAAAATGTGTATGAAATGCAAACAAATAATCTCTGTCAGATCTGCAAGAATCGGCCTGGATCTTCTTCTTCTAGACTTTTCAGCTTTATCAGAGAGGTGAAGAAAATCTCGGCAAAATCAAATCTGGATCTTCTTGACTTTACGCGATCGAATAGAAGATGAGAAGTTGTACGACAATCTCGATTCGTAAAATCTTCTTAATTTGAATCCTCTGAAAATGAAAACCCTAGCCGAATGAGAATCGGCGGCGGTGGCTTCTTGGAGAGAGAGAGAGGAACAAAAATTCGGCTGCAAAAACTTCTGATAGAATTTCTTCTTGCTTAGGATTTGTCGGTTTGACAAGACCTTATATAGGATCGAAGATAATCTGTCATAATTAATTCATAACGAGGGACACGTGGACCAATCACGTCAAGGCTCATTAAAGAATCTGTTAAATTGGACTTAACGAAATTTCCAGAAAAACTGAAGTAATATACTCAAGTGAAGAAGATACTACTCTAGTACATTATATAACTACTCGAGAGAGATGAAAATAACTACTCGAGTACTTAGAGACAGTTACTTAAGTAACTTGAAGAAAACTACTCGAGTATATACTTGAAGAAAATTGAGAAGTTGATCAGCTACTCGAGTACCAAAAAGACTTACTCGAGTACTTGAGGAATTACAATTGAAGTGGAGTTAGACTACTCGAGTACAAGAAATATTACTCGAGTAAATGAGAATATACTACTCGAGTGGTAGATGAACTACTCGAATCAGGGACTTAGAAAATTTTCTGAACTGGAATTCTGGGCTATTCGAGTAGTGAAGCTGAACTACTCGAGAGGATAAGAACTACTCGAGTATATGGAAATAGCTACTCAAGTAATTGACTTAGAGAAATTCTAAGGGAAGAAATTCTAGTTACTCGGGTATAAATAGTGAACTACTCGAGTAGTAGATGAAATACTCGAGTACATGACTTAATTACTCGAGACAGAATGTATAAACTACTCGAGTACTATAAAGTACTACTCGAGTAATTTACTTAGAATATATTTGGAGAGGGAAAACTGTAAACCCGAGAATAATATGGAAACTACTCGAGTAGTTGTCTTAACTACTCGAGAGCCATAAATTGACTACTCGGGATCTGTCATCCTTACTCAAGTAAAATTAATTTTACTCGAGTATATACTGAGCTATTCACTCAAGTAGGTATAGAACTACTCGAGTAAAACACTTAGTAGAATTTTCTTAGACAAAATTTTCTTCTCTTTGGGGAGACCAACATCAAGTCTTTTCCAATAAGTCCTAGTGCTTGAATATGAAGTGTATCCCAATATAGAGACTACACATGAGTCAACACCTTGGATCACACAATGAGGGATTACATTGTATGGTCATGTGTTTGTTGACCCATTGTAGACTGACATTGGTCTACACTTACTATTAGAGTCCTGCAAACACATAACTCAACTAAAGCATCTAATACAACTTAATTCATCTTAGTTCAAGGGCGACTTCATCAAATCTGGGTTAATGTGGATACAATACCCAACAATCTCCCCCTATTTGTAGAAGTCAGAACCCTTTACACTAAGGTGAATTATAGACATAAAAAATAATATGTAGATAAATCAGTGGAAGCAAGCATAAGACTAGAGACAAGATAACATGATAAAAAACTTAAAATTATAGAAATGTGATTATCCAAAAATGTTATTTCTACAACAAAATCATTTCCACAATCTCATATGCCCTTGTAGCTCAAACATGGTGGTGCTGCCTGTCTTGCTTCTCTTGTTGTCTCCTCTGATAGCTGTAAGGCTTGGGGTAGGACTTAGGAGGTCTTGGAGGAGCAACAGGGTTATTTCTCCCAAATTCTCTATCATATAGTCTTCTTTTGGTCTGTTAAAGTTGGAGACCGGGCGGTCTGTCTTGGCGAGTTGGAGACCGCGCGGTCTGGCGGCTTGACTCGTCGGCTTGTTAACCGGGCGGTCTAGCGATCTTCACCGGCGACCTATCTGCTTCTCCTATGGTTAGCCGTGCGGTTAGCCCTTCTGTCTAACCGCGCGGCTTGTGCGGTTTACCTTGTACAGTCCGCTTAACTTGTATTTTTTTAGTCCCACATCTCTTATTTGTACTCTCTCTTCTCTCCTCCATTCTATATAAGGGAGGGCATACCTTTGTAATAGACATCAATTTTGGATAATAAAATTTCGATTATTCAAAAGTTATTCTGCTTGTTCTCTCTTTTGCTGCTTTCTAACATGGTATCAGAGGACTCGATCTACTCCTCCTGATTCTGTGTCTTACTGTCTGCCCGGCTTGTAGTGCCGGTTTGCCTTCTATTCGCGCGGCCTATTCTCTAGCCGTTCGAATTCTTCTGCTCGCCCGGCCTGTTCTCTAGCCGGCCGACTTCTTCTGTTCGCACGGCCTGTCCTCTAGCCGTTCGACCTCTTCCCCTCTGTTTGTGTCTGCAGCTAGGTCGTGGCCCTTCTGGCCGCTGGATTTATTCCCTTGAGACCGCTGCCGCCCTTCTTTCTCTGCGCGGGTTGTTTCCTACCCGCTGCCTCCTATCGCAGCGACCTGTTTTTGTCCCTGCTCCTGTTCGTGCGGCTTGTCCTCTAGCCGCTCGACTTCTTCCCCTCTGCTTGCGTCTGCGGTTTGGTCGTGGCTTTTCTGGCCGCTGGTTTCTACCCTCGAGACCGCTGCAGCTTTTCTTCCTATCCGTGCGGGTTGTATCCTAACCGCCCGGCTTCCCCTGTTTCCAGCTGCGATGGCTTTTTCTGATGCCTCTACTGCCACCACCTCTGTTGCCAATCCGGCACCTCCTCTTCCCCCTACTCCTTCCGGGAACCTTGGGACCGTTTCCAAACTTGTTGGCTCCAACTACCCGGACTGGAGCGTCTCTTTCACCTTTCTTCTTCGCTCACAACGCAAACGCCACCACCTCGTTGATGACCCACCTCCTATCACTTCCCCTCTCTTTGATGACTGGGATGCCAGTGACGCGCTTGTGCGTACTTGGCTTGCGAACAGTCTTTCTGATGAGTGCCTTCCCGTCATACGTCATGATGAGACGGTCAAGGCCGCTTGGCTTCATCTTGCCGCTTTGTACTCCAAAGGGGCTCAGACTTCCCGCATCTATACGTTGTATGCGGACCTCTTTGCCCGTCCCACCTTGTCTCCTGCTGCTGCCTACCAACAGGTCCAGGCTCTTGGGGCTGAGATTCTTCAGAATCGCCCCTTTTCTGCGGATTTGGCTCAACAACACAAGCACTTCCAGGAGCTTCTGGTTGTGTGTTATCTGCTCCGGCTTCCCGATACTTATGACATGATCCGCCAGCAAATTCTGGGTGAGGCTGACTCTCCCACTTTAGATGCCACCGTTGCCCGCATCGCTGCTGTTACCTCTCTCCTTCAGCGCCCGCTATTGCCCGCTCCTTCTCCCCCATCGGACCACTATTCTCATCACGCTCAGCGCAGTGGCTCTGGTAGTCGCGGTCATCAGACCGGCGGCCGTGCTTCTTCCCGCTACATCTGTTCTCATTGTGGCCGCACCGGCCATACTTTCGAACGCTGCTGGACAAAGCATCCTCATCTTCGCCCCTCCGGTGACTCTTCCAAGCCATCTGCCTCTGTTGTGACTTCTTCAGGTAGTGCCCACGTGGTGACTCAAGGTAAATGGCTTATCGACTCTGGTGCCACTAATCACATGACGGGCAACCCTCAGTGCTTCTCCTTGCTCGAACATCATGATCGGTTGCCCCGGTCCTAGTTGCGGATGGTTCTCCCTCCCCGGTTCATGGCACGGGCGTGGTTCATGTTACTCCCTCACTAAGCCTAGCGGACACTCTCTATGTGCCCAAGTTTCCGTGCAATCTGTTGTCTGTTACCTCTTTATGTAAACAGCTTCAGTGTTCTGTGACATTTACACCCACTTCTTGTTCTTTTCAGGATCCGAGCTCCCACCGGACGATTGCTACTGGGACTGAGAGCGGCGGCCTCTACTTCCTCGACAATGTTTCCGCCTTATCTGCCTTCTCCTCTTCCTGTACGGATCTTCTGCAGTGGCATCTCCGTCTCGGTCATCCTCCTCCCCGTATACTACATCAGCTTCTGCCGCACCTCCTTCCATCCAGTACTCCTCTCCAATGCGACGCCTGTCAACTCGGCAAGCATCACCGTTCCTCCTTCCCGCCGAAGCTCGGACGGGGTTCTACTCGCCCTTTTGATCTTGTTCACTCTGATATCTGGGGACCTGCTCCTACCCTCACCGTTGGTCGGGGTAGTTCTTATTTTGTAACCTTTATAGATGATTTCTCTCGTTGTACTTGGGTGTATCTCCTCAGAGATCGCTCTGAACTTTTAGATGTATGGATTTCCTTTTATCAGTTGATTAAAAATCAGTTCAATCTTTGTATTAAAACTCTTCGTTCTGATAATGCTAAGGAATATCTCAGTCATGCTTTTACTTCTTTTTGTGTACAACATGGCATTATTCATCAGACTAGCTGTGTTTACACCTCCCAACAAAATGGGGTGGCGGAACGCAAAAACCGTCACCTCCTCGATGTGGCCCGCACTTTAATGACCCAGATGCATGTCCCTCGTTCGTATTGGGGCTATGTCGTTCTCCTTGCCTGCTACCTCATCAATCGTCTTCCCTCCACCCTTCTCCGCGGGAAAACGCCCTTCTCCATTCTCTATCCGGACAAGGAGCCCTTTCCTCTCCCTCTCCGTATCTTTGGCTGCACTGCCTTTGTCCATACGCCATCTGCCACCCGTGATAAGCTTTCCCCCCGCTCCACCAAATGTGTCTTTCTGGGGTACTCCACCACTCAGAAAGGCTATTGTTGCTTTAACCCTGTTCTTCGTCAGCAGTTCGTCTCTGCTGACGTTACCTTCTTCGAGAATGCCTCCTACTTCTCCGCTCCCTCCTCCTCTCCTTCCCCACCTTCTGACTCTCCTACTATTCCCTTCGTTCCCTTGTCTCCTACCGCGATACCCCCTCCTCCTCCCTCTCCGTCTCCTCCTCTCGCTCCTCCTCTCTCCCCCCCGTCTCCACCTCCACCTCCTTCTCCACCCTCTACGCCGCCGTCGCTCTCTTCTCTCGGGCCAGCTCTCTCTGCCACGGACGCTCCGGATCCCGAGGGGGCTGCCGACCTGGATCTCCCTGTGGCGCTTCGCAAAGGGGTGCGGACATGTACCCTTCACCCCCTGGCAGCTGTTGTTTCCTATGATCGTCTCACACCTTCTCGCAGGGCCTTTGCGCTGGCTATCTCTGCTACTGCCACGCCTCGTTCCTATCAGGAAGCCCTTGCGATTCCCCATTGGAAGCTGGCCATGGATGAGGAAATGGCGACTCTCACGGAGCGGGGGACATGGACTCTTGTTCCCCCTCCCTTTGGTACTGATGTTGTTGGCTGTCGCTGGGTCTTTGTGGTCAAATTTGGCCCCGACGGCACTGTGGATCGCTATAAGGCTCGCCTTGTTGCTAAGGGCTTTACTCAGACTTATGGGGTTGATTACTTTGACACCTTCTCCCCCGTGGCTCGTCTCAGCACTATCCGGGTCCTTCTCTCTGTGGCCGTCAATCGCGATTGGCCGATCTCTCAGCTGGATGTCAAGAATGCCTTCCTTTATGGTGACCTTCACGAGGCCGTTTACATGGAGCAACCTCCTGGGTATGTTGCTCAGGGGGAGACACGGGTATGCCGGTTGCAGAAGGCAATTTATGGCCTCAAGCAGAGTCCTCGAGCTTGGTTTGACAAGTTCAGCGGCATTGTGGCGGCTGTTGGTTTTGTGCGAAGCTCTGCTGATCACTCTCTCTTTATTCGTAAAACTCCTTCTGGGCTGGTGGTTCTGGCTGTGTATGTCGATGATATTCTTCTCACCGGCGATGACCAGGAAGGGGTAGCCCTGACAAAGCGACATCTTCGCCAACATCTCATCACTAAAGATATGGGCTCTCCAAAGTACTTCCTGGGGATCGAAATTGCTCGGAAGCCCGACTCCTTAGTTCTCTCTCAGCGCAAGTATGCCCTTGATCTTCTAAAAGAGGCAGGATTGACTGGAGCAAAACCTGCCCGATGCCCCATGGCCACTGGGGAGGACAAAACCTGGACAGATGATTCGCCTCCTCTTTCAGATAGTTCGCGGTACAGGCGTCTGGTTGGTAAGCTCATATACCTCACAGTGACCAGACCCGACATTTCCTATGCTGTAGGTAAGGTGAGTCAGTTCATGCAAGCGCCTAGGGAGTGTCATCTACAGTCCGCCTTGCGGATCTTGGAGTATGTCAAAGCAGCGCCTGGGAAAGGACTACTTTTTCAAAAGAATGGTCATCTGAGGATTGAAGCCTACTCAGATGCAAGTTATGCTGATGACAAAGGGGATCGCAAGTCAACCTCAGGATTTTGCACATTTGTTGGGGGAAATCTGGTGAGCTGGAAGAGCAAGAAGCAGTCTGTTGTCTCCAGGTCCAGTGCAGAAGCTGAGTATCGCAGTATGGCGTCAACCACTTGTGAATTAAAGTGGCTGCGGGCTCTCATGCTAGACTTAGGAGAGGTGTACAACCATCCTCTACCTATGTTCTGTGATAACAAGGCCGCCATATACATCTCCAAAAATCCGGTATTCCATGAAAGAACCAAGCACATTGAGGTCGACTGCCATTTCATTCGTGAAGAGATTTTAAAAGAACAGATTTGCACTCCTTTTGTCACGTCTGATAAAGAGCTGGCTGACATCTTCACCAAGCCAGTTTCCGCCTCGTTTCTGCATGTTTGTGACAAGCTGGGCATGGTTGATATATATGCTCCAGCTTGAGGGGGAGTGTTAAAGTTGGAGACCGGGCGGTCTGTCTTGGCGAGTTGGAGACCGCGCGGTCTGGCGGCTTGACTCGTCGGCTTGTTAACCGGGCGGTCTAGCGATCTTCACCGGCGACCTATCTGCTTCTCCTATGGTTAGCCGTGCGGTTAGCCCTTCTGTCTAACCGCGCGGCTTGTGCGGTTTACCTTGTACAGTCCGCTTAACTTGTATTTTTTTAGTCCCACATCTCTTATTTGTACTCTCTCTTCTCTCCTCCATTCTATATAAGGGAGGGCATACCTTTGTAATAGACATCAATTTTGGATAATAAAATTTCGATTATTCAAAAGTTATTCTGCTTGTTCTCTCTTTTGCTGCTTTCTAACATGGTCATAGAGTTTTCATATAACTCTCATTCCTGTGAACTGTAATGAATGTTCCGGCTTTCATGGAAGTCCATAACAAGCTTGAGAGTGTCCAATATGAGGAGCTTATAGGTAGGAGACCAGATCTCTGCAAATTCTGGAGCTTTCCTCTTACCAGCATCAGAAAATGGAATGGACCTGCTGGCAGAGGGACCTTCACCATATTTTCTTTTCTTTCTTGAAGTATATATCTCAGGAGGAGCTTGAAGAAAAATATTTGCAGGGTCATCCTCCCAGATTTGAGCATAAGAGTCTAGAGGAGGGCCTTCTTGGCCTTCAGGTCTGGGAGAGAAAGTAGGTTGCAGATGTGGAGCAGGAGCAGCAGAAGCAAGGGGGTTGAGATGACGAGGAATGATATTAATATCATCAGCAAATTCAGGAAGGATTTGATTGTGCATCCAAACAGCAGTGTCATATGTATGGAATTTGACACTCTGAATTTGTACTAAGACATCATCAAGGATTTCTGTCATTTTGGCTTTCCAAAGCCCTTGCATGGCAGCATCTCATTTTTCTAAGTATTCTTTCACCAAATTCTCCCCCTTTCTGACTTCAACAGATAGCTTAGAGATGGCATCTTCTTTGAAAATACGAACCTCTTCACAGATCTTCATCTTTATAGTTTCAGCTCTTTTATCCATTTCAATCTGATTTCCAGCAAGGGTGACACCTTGCTCCATCACTTGACCAACACTAGTAATATTATGGTCTAGAGCCTTCCCACCAATTTGGAAAATGTGTCTTAGCTGGTCAGTGTTTTGTTGGATTTCTGCCAATCCTCTACTCATCTCAGTCTTTAGAGCAGTGACTTTATCTATAACAGCTTTAAGGGAAGTATCAAAGTAGGTTCCCTGTTCTTGAAGCAGAAGGACAACTTGAGTCATCAAATTATTTGTTGAAGCAGCAGTAGCAGCAGGAGGAGCACTAAAAGAGGGAACTGGAGGAGGAGGAGCTACCCATGGAGCTATTTCTGTAATGGTGACAGAGCTTTTTGCTCTTGTAGTGTGAATTAGGGCATCCCCTTAATCAGTGACTGAGGGTATGGAGAAGTCCAGATTCCTTAGAGGAGCTTCAGCTGGCTCAGGGGATAGCTCATCATCAATGACAATGGTCTCATCCTATTCTTGGTGTGCAGCAGAAGACTTTGCTTTATAAGGAGTATGTGCTGGTGATTGTACTAGAGATTCTGGTGGAATTTCAGTTGTAGTTTCCTTTAGAGAGAGAGGAGGAGGAAAATCATTTGCAGTCAATTCTTTTATCATCTCATTGATAGCAGCTTTTGTGGAGAGTAGAGTTTCTTGAAGTTGTTGATTAGATGGAATCTCTTCTGGAGTTTGAGGAGGTGGAGGAGATGCTTCTGGAGTAGTAGGTAACCTTGCTGGAATAGTAGGAGCAGGCTCCCCCTCAATCGGTGCACCAGAGGAGCTGGGGACCTAAGATGGAGAGGGAGATGGGGTCTTGTCCTCTATGTCTGGTACTTCTTGAACCATTGCAGCCTGAGAGGGATTTTGCAGTTTCAATTCTCATCTGTGTATGGAGGAAATAGAGACTTTCTTCATGTGGTGAAGAATAGTCCCTTTGGAGAAACTGAAGAATTCAGGGTTGATTTCATGGAGGATTATAGAAATGATTCTGGTATAATTAGGGGCTTTAATGATGTCTTTAAACTTGTCCAGGATCATCATGCCAAACTGAAAACTCTTCTTGCAGACTATGGCTTGCATGATGTCAAATAAGTAAAGAGGAATATCTCTGATAGAGTTGGTTCTGCATAGAAGGATCTTTCCAATTATATCAACCAATAACTTCCCTTCAGCATTCATATCTGACCTCTTGATGTACTGTGCAACAGTAGAAATTCCACAGAATAAGAAAGTCCTGTCTGATTCTTCTTCCCCAAGATCATCGTCTTCATCTATAACCCGCAATCGAAGAAGTTGAGATACTAAAGTTTTGATAAGCTTGATTTTGATACCTTTGACTGTTGATTTGAGAACTACACCATGGCGCTTAACCTTGACATTTCTGAAGAACTCGACAACTTCTGGGAAGAGGATTCTACAGGGTTCTTGGAGAATGAAGGTGAGTCTGGTAGTGTCGAGTAGGATCATCAGGTTATGAAAGTCGTCGGAAAGTTCGGCAATCCCGGCGGCAAACAATTCGTAACCAACACCAATTTTTGAAGAGGCGGCAATGATTCAGAAGCCCTTGGAAAATTCGGCGTGGATTAAGAAATGGCGCGGCTCTGCAACTTGTTGTTGGAAGGCGAAGAGACAGTCGGCTACTCGAGAGCGGAAATGATTTCGTGTAGGACATTGATGAAATTTCTTATTTATATAACCCTAGGTTTATGTCTAAAGAAAATATAAATGATTAAATCATACCTTAGAAGTGGTGGCATAAGCCTCGGGTTGCGTATAAGAAAATTGGAATCAGGAGGAGAAATATCTCGGCATATACTCGAGTGAGTTGATATTACTCGAGTAGATGAAATGAGGTGCTCGAGTAGATGTATCTGGAAGTACTTGAGTAGGTATGCTGAAGTACTCGAGTAGGTAAGTCTGCTACTTGAGTAGGTCAAGTGGACTACTCGAGTGGGTCAAGTGGACTAATCGAGTAGGTCATTAATCTTACTCGAGTAAGTTGCTTCTTACTCGAGTCAAGGAGTTAGAATTTTGTACCATTTGACAAATCCTTGAATTTTGAGCCTTCTTGAAAGTCCATCTTCTCTAATCTTCTTTGTTGAGCATTTCATGTTCTATTTTGAAGAACGAGAACTTGGTCTCGTCCAGCGACTTCGTGAAAATGTCTGCAATCTGCCTGTCTGTAGAGACATATTGAAGGTCTATGTCCCCATGCTCCACATGCACCCGGATGAAGTGATATCTTAGCTCTATATACTTTGTCCGGCTATGCGAGAGTGGGTTGTTGGCTATTGCAATTGGGCTTGAAGAGTCGCAAAATAATTGAATCTTCCGGAACTACATTTTATAATCTTCAAATTGATTCTTTATCCATAGCAGCTGTGCACAGCAACTGCCTGTAGAGATGTACTCTGACTCAACCGTTGAGATTGCTACACAGTTCTGCTTTTTGCTACTCCAGGAGATAAGCCTTCTTCTAAAAAATTGGCATGTCCCGGAAGTGCTTTTCCTGTCGTCTTTGCTCCCTGCAAAATCTGCATCTGAAAAACCTATTCGCTCGCTATCATTACTTCTTGGGTACCATAAGCCAAGATTTGGCGTACCTTTAAGGTATCTCAAAATCCTCTTTGCAACAGCATAGTGAGATTCCTTAGAGTTCACCTGAAATCTAGCACAGACATATGTTGAGAACATTATGTCAGGTCTACTTGCAGTAAGATAGATCAAGGATCCAATTATGCATCTGCACTTGGTTTCATCAAAAGGTTTCCCTTTTTCATCCTTGTCGAGAGACATTGTTGAACCCATTGGAGTCCTCATCGAGGTTGCGTTTTCCATTCCGAATTTCTTAATTAACTCTTTAGTGAACTTGGTCTGCGAGATGAAAATTCCATCTTCAGATTGTTTCACTTGAAGCCCTATGAAATACTTCAGATCGCCCATACTGCTCATTTTAAACTTCCCTTGCATAAGTTCTGAAAACTTCTTGTAGAGGTTGTCATCAGTAGAGCCAAGAATAATGTCGTCGACATAGATTTGCAGTAGCAAAATCTTGCCTTTTATTTCCCTAAGAAATAATATCTTGTTTATCTTTCCCCTTGTGAACTTGTTCTCAAGTAGAAAGCTAGACAACGTCTCATACTAAGCTCGAGGAGCTTGTTTCAGACCATATAAAGCTTTATGCAATAAATAAACATAATCAGGAAAGTTAGAATCAACAAAACCTTGAGCTTGTTCCACATACACCTCTTCCTTTATGTCTCCACTGGAGCATACGTCTGATCGAAGTCGATTCCTTCTTCTTGACGATAACCTTTAGTGACGAGTCTGGCCTTGTTCTTTATGATCGTTCCATCCTCGTCCATCTTGTTCCTGTAGACCCATTTTGTGCCAATGACATTCTTGTCCTTGGGTCTTGGAACAAGTTTCCATACTTTGCAGCGCTTGAACTGATTTAGTTCTTCTTCCATTGCCATTATCCACGATGCGTCTGAGTTCGCTTCCTCAAACTTCTTTGGTTCAACCTGTGAGAGAAAACTTAGATATAAATTTTCATTAGTTGTACCTCTACGAGTTCTGACACCATCCCGGGGATCTCTTATGATCTGGTCCATGTGGTGATCCTTCAGATGTCTGAGCTCTAGAGTTCTTGCATCTGGATTTTCTTCAATCACTAGAGGGACTTCATTATCTTGCACAATTACTTCATCTGGATCATCAACCTCTCCAATAGGGGTTGGAGTGGTGATCTTGATGAACTTTTCACCTTTGTCTTCAGATGCTTCATCCAAGCTGAGTTCTTTCAACTTTGTACCTGCATCTTCAGTAAGCATACTGGAAGAGTTTCCTTGCAGCAAGCTCGTCTCATCAAATACAACATGTATTGATTCTTCTACGACCATGGTTTTTCTATTGAATATCCTGTATGCCTTACTATGGCTACTATATCCTACAAAATACCTTCAAAACTCTTTTCGCTAAACTTGGTAGTATGATACTTACCATTGTTAAGCATGAAGAATTTACAACCAAAAATTCTAAAATATGAGACAGTTGGTTTCCTGCCCTTTAGAATTTCGTAAGGCGTCTTACGTGATTTTTGTTTATGAGTACTCGATTTTGCACGTGGCATGCAGTGTTGACGGCTTCAGCCCAGAAATACTCTGGTAGTGAGGCATCACTCAACATGGTCCTGCAGGCCTCCATGAGTGCCCTATTCCTTCTCTCGGCCACTCTGTTCTATTACGGAGTACGAGGAGAGGAAATCTCATGAAAGAACTCAAGCTTTCACAAAATTCTATCGTGGCCCCATACTTGAATTCTATTTCATTGTCACTTTTGATTTTGACTATGGAGCAATTGTATTCGTTCTGAATTTACCTAAAAAAATTAGTAAAGATGTCGAAGGTATCTGACTTGTGTTTCAGAAAGAACACTCATGCAAAGCGCGAGTAATCATCAACAATTACTAACGTATAATCCTTGCCTCCCAAACTTCTAATTTGCAGTGGGCCAAACAAGTTCATATGTAGTAGATGTAAACATCTATTAGAATCTTTGTCGATAACGCTTTTAAAGGTAGCCCTTGTTTGCTTACCTTTTACACATGCATGACAAGGTCTATCTTTGACATACTTGACATTTGGGGCATCACGTACTAAGTTCATTGAAAATAATTTATTAATAGTTTTGGAATTAATATGTGCTAGTCTCTTGTGCCATTGGTCACCAAGAAATGCACTATCTTTTTCTAAAAAGCACACTGGTGTAGAAGAGTCTATACAAATGAAATTCAAACACAATATGTTTCTGCTTCGAGTGCTAGATAGAATCGTTTCCATATTATCAACAAATTTTATCAAACACTTATCAGCGTGAAACTCAACTATGTATCCTTTATCACAGAGTTGGCTTATGCTTATAAGATTGTGTTTCAATCCTTCAATATAAGCTACATCTGAGAAAGATACACTGCCGTTCGTAATCATACCGTAGCCTTTAGTGATTCCACGGTCTGAACCTCCAAAGATAACCTTTGGTCCATTAAAGATTGGAGTGAAGTTCTGAAGTAGTCTTCTAGTCCCGATCATATGCCGAGAGCATCCACTGTCCAAATACCAGATTGACATTTTGGTGGCCTTTGTACATACCTGCAATCACAATTAGTTTGCCTTAAGAACCCAAATATGTTTGGGTCCTTGGTCTCGGGTTAGAACACTCCCCCTACGAATATTAGCATTAGGAGTGGTCTTCCTTATATTGCCAACATGTGGGGTTGCAACATTTCTGGGATTAAACCAGCAATCGATGGCAAAGTGAACAATTTTGCCACAGCACCAACAGTCAAATCTATTGTATCTTTGCCTTATCCTCTCCTGCTTGACCTTTTGAAGTTGTGGTCTGGCAGGGGCAGCATTCTTGGAAGAAGAAGCTTCATGATGATGGCAATCACATGATTTCTTCTCCTTTATTGGCTTTTCCACAATGGGCTTTGCCTTTGGTGCTTTCTTGAAGTTATGACCATGATTGAAAGGGTCATAGCTCTGAAGAATCACTTCTTCATAAGGTGCCTTAAAGACACTTTCACCAAAATTTCTGGGGCGAGTCCATCCTTGATAATGAGACTTTGGCTCTACATAGGTAGGCCTAGTAAAGTGTCTGTAGGATGAGTCAAGATCAAACTCATTTGAAGGAAATATGACCTTTTTGAAAGAGGTCTGATCTTGAGGGCTTTCCCCTTCTCTTTGGCCAAGGCCTTCTTGGCGGCCTTATTCTTCCGTTGGGCCTTATTTCTCTAGAAGATTTGCTAGGAGCTTCTTCATGGCCTAGTCCTGCAACCTTTGCCTTCGCTGAGAATTCAGCAACGAATGGAAGAACAGTCTTAGGCTTCGAGAAGCTTTCAACAAGTTTTCTCTCAGCAACGAGTTGTTCTTCCAACTCTTTGATGTTCTTCTCCTTTAGATCAAGGTGCTCAAGAGCTTTGTTATATTCTTCAATAGCATTATTGAATTTCTCTTTGAGTGAGTCAGTCTTAGCGACTTCTTCTCTCAAGATGCTCTCTTCTGCTTTTAGAGACTTTATCTCTTTAGCCTGAGTTTTCACGACTCAACGATATTTGTCGTAAGCCATGATCAACTCCTCATACTGGGCCATGAGTTCAGACTTATCGTCAGAAGGGCTATCCTCACGATCATGCTCAGAAACTTCAGATTCTGAAAGAGGAGTGTGAGAGTTTACCTTCTTAGTGAACATGGGCTCATGTTTGTCATCTATTTGAGCCATAAGTCCAAAATAGGCTTCTTCTTCTTCACTCGACTCTGATGAGTCGGAGTCACTAAAAGTCTTTCCCTTTTTGGCTATTAAGCTCTTCTCTATCCTCTTCTTGTTGTATGAGGACTTCTTTTCCTCTCTTCTTCCACCCTCCTTCTTCTTATGGGGGCAGTCAGCATTGACGTGTCCTAGCTTATTACAGCAGTAGCAAAAAATGTCAGTAGAAATATGTTTGTTCTGTTTAGGAGTATACCTATCAAGGCTATTTGAGCCTTTTCTTTGACAATCACCATCACGTCGTGATCTTCTATAAGAGGCATCCTTGCCTTTCCAGTGCTTCTTCTTATTCAAGAAGTTCTTGAACTATCATGAGAGTAGTGAGAACTCTCCTTCAGATATCTCAGAGCCTGAGGTACTTGGCTCCGATGTTTCTTCTTCACTTACTTCTTGAGCTGGAGCAGGAGGAACAGCCTTTGAATTCTTTGAGGTTTCTACCTTTAAGGCAACAGACTTCTCTTTGAATGCAGACCTACTCTTCTCTTCTTCAGCCTTTCTGGTGTTAAGTTGAAGCTCATATGACATAAGCTTCCCGAAGAGATTCTGTGGGTCTGTCTCGGCTAGTTTTCCAAACTCCCTGATGACACAGACCTTGTTATCTCATTCCTTAGTTAGGGATCTCAAGAACTTGTCATTTAATTCTCCGTTTGTGAAGACTCTGCCATAAACCCTTAGGTCATTTACTACTTGAAGAAGTTCTCAAATGTATCAGCAATGGTGTCCTTGTTTCCTTGTCGGAAGGCTTCATACTTTTGATTTAGAAGGGATCTTCTATCATCCCTCACTTCTTCTGTACCTTCCATCAAGGTAACTAGAGACTGTCACATATCCTTTGCAGACTGGCAGTGGATCAGGTTTTGCAGCATGGAGTCATCGACTGCACTTGCTATAATGTTTTTGGCCTTTTTGTCTAATGACACAAGTGCAATCTCGTCTTTATCTAGATCCATTAGTTTCTTTGGAACTTTCTTGGTTGGATCTATTGTGGAGACTATCATGGGAATGTAAGAACGTTCTTCAACTATCATGAAGATCCTAGGATCCACAGCTTCCATAAAGAATTTTATTCTCTCTTTCCACATGGCAAAATTATTCTTGGTGCACAATGGAAGCTTGGCAAAATCTTTAGCTTTGTCCATGTTTGGTAGATCTTAAAAGACACCTATATAAGGATCTGATCAAGGTGTTAACCTTTTAATGATCAACCTAGCTCTAATACCAATTGAAAGTTATTATTTGTCTGCCTAAATCACCTAGAGGGGGTGAATAGGTGATATGTGCGTCTTTTTGCGGAATAAAAAAAATAGATCTAAGCACAGAAATATCTACCAATCAATCACAGACGAAGCAAGATTTATAGTGGTTCCCAAATCTTGGGTACATCCACTTTCCCTCACCGATCTAGCAATAAACTAGACGTGGCTACTCCACTATCTCGGATTGAAAAACCAATCCTACGCCTCGGAACAACGTTCCTATAATCTCGATCCACAAAGCGAATATACACTTGTAAGATGAAACTTCCTACAATCTCGGAGTCAAATGCTCCTACACTCGGATAAAACTTATCCTACAATATTGAAATAAAATGTGTATGAAATATAAACAAATAATCTCTATCAGATCTGTAAGAATCGGCCTGGATCTTCTTCTTCTAGACTTTTTGGCTTTATCAGAGAGGTGAAGAAAATCTCGGCAATATCAGATCTGGAGTTTCTTGACTTTACACGATCGAATAGAAGATGAGAAGTTTTACGACAATCTCGATCTGTAAAATCTTCTTAGTATGAATCACCTGAAAATGAATACCCTAGCCGGATGAGAATCGGCGACGGCGGCTTCTTGGAGAGAGAGAGAGAGGAACAAAAAACTTTGAACAAAAAATTCATCTGCAAAAACTTCTGATAGAATTTCTTCTTGCTTAGGGTTTGTCGGTTTGACAAGATCTTATATAGGATCGAAGATAATCTGTCATAATTAATTCATAATGAGGGACGCGTGGACCAATCACGTCAAGGCTCATTAAAGAATCTGTTAAATTGGACTTAACGAAATTTTCAGAAAAACTGAAGTAATATACTCGAGTGAAGAAGATACTACTCGAGTACATTATATAACTACTTGAGAGAGATGAAAATAACTACTCGAGTACTCCAGTATATACTTGAAGAAAACTACTCCAGTATATACTTGAAGAAAATTGAGAAGTTGATTAGCTACTCGAGTACCAAAAAGACTTACTCGAATACTTCAGGAATTATACATGAAGTTGAGTTAGACTACTCGAGTACAAGAAATACTACTTGAGTAAATGAGAATAGACTACTCGAGTGGTAAATGAACTACTCGAGTCAGGGACTTAGAAAATTTTCTGAACTGGAATTCTGGGCTACTCGAGTAGTGAAGCTAAACTACTCGAGAGGATAAGAACTACTCGAGTATATGGAAATAGCTACTCGAGTAATTGACTTAGAGAAATTCTGAGGGAAGAAATTCTGGTTACTCGAGTATAAATAGTGAACTAGTCGAGTAGTAGATGAACTACTCGAGTACATGACTTAACTACTCGAGACAGAATGTATAAACTACTCAAGTACTATAAAGTACTACTCGAGTAACCTACTTAGAATATATTTGGAGAGGGAAAACTGTAAGCCCGATAATAATATAGAAACTATTCGAGTAGTTGTCTTAACTACTCGAGAGCCATAAATTGACTACTCGGGATCTGTCATCCTTACTCGAGTAAGAGTAATTTTACACGAGTATATATTGAGCTATTCACTCGAGTAGGTATAGAACTACTCGAGTAAAACACTTAGTAGAATTTTCTTAGACAGAATTTTCTTCTCTTTGGTGAGACCAGCATCAAGTCTTTTCCAATAAGTCCTAGTACTTGAATATGAAGTGTATCCCAATAGAGAGACTACACATGAGTCAATACCTTGGATCATACAATGAGGGATTACATTGTATGGTCCTGTGTTTGGTGACCCATTGTAGACTGACATTGGTCTACACTTGCCATTAGAGTCATGCAAAAACATAACTTAACCAAAGCATCAAATACAACTTAATTCATCTTAGTTCAAGGGTGACTTCATCAAATCTGGTTTAATATGGATACAATACCCAATAAAGTTCTTCAACTGTTGATCTTCAAGCAGTTGCAGAATTTCCAGGAAGATGGGATCCGAGTGTAAAAATGACTCAAAATCTATATCAAATCCTATATAAAACTTCATTGCTCCAAGACTGCCTGCGGGAATCACAATGGGATCGCCTGCAACAAACAAAAGAGATCAAGTGCAATGGAACAGAAAGCGTGGGACGGAGGTCGAAGAAAAACCTAGATATAAGGTCTTTAGAATATAAATCGACAAACTCCGTTCCACGAATAATAAAAAGATCTTCGATCTGAGGTCGACGAATTATTTTATTAGAAAATGAGTTCGTCGATCTCAGTTTGAAGAAGACGAATAAATCGTCGATCTCTGTTCGAGGAAAAATTCACTGAAGCAGGGATCGTCGATCTCCGTCCGACGAAAACTATTTCACTAATAAGTTATCATCGAACTCCGTTCGACGAACTCTTCACGATGGGTTCACAGATCGTCGATCTCCGTTCGACAAACTGTCAACAAATTGTCGATCACAGACAGAAATTAAATTAAAGCTTCTCCATTTATCATTCCAAGCTATTTTATAAAGAACAGGTGATTTCTTTCATCTAGGGGTTTGGTGAAAATATCTGATCTTTGTAAATTAGTGTAGATATAGACAAGTTTAATTTTATTTTTGTCTACACACTCTCTAATGAAGTGATGCCTAATGTCTATATGCTCAGTCCTACTATGATGGACTGGATTCTGTGATATGGATATAGCACTTGTGTTGTCACATAATAGAGTTGAATTTTTTAAGTTGAACCCATAGTCCAGGAGTTGATTTTGAATCCACCGCATCTGGGAACAACAACTGCCAGCTGCAATATATTTTGCTTTAGCAGTTGATGTATACACAGATGAATGTTTCTTGCAAAACCAAGACACTAATCGTATACCAAGGAACTGACATGTCCTTGAGGTACTTTTTCTATCTACCCTGCATCCAGTAATGTCAGCAATTGAGTATCCAGTCAACTCAAATTCTTACTCAGTAGGATAACAGAGTCCTAGACTAGGACAACTCTTTATATATCTCAAAATTCTTTTTCGGAAAACTACGTGAGATTCTTTAGGGTTCACTTGGAACCTAGTACAAAGACATGTAGCAAATATTATGTCAGGTCTGCTTGCTGTAAGGTATAGTATGGACCTAACAATGCCCCTATATAATTTCTGATCAACATGTTTCCCATGTTCATCAGAGTCTATTACAACATTAGTGGCCATGGGTGTTTTCTTTGCTGAGGCATCAGCCATCCCAAACTTCTTAATAAGCTCTTTAGTATACTTAGCATGGGATATGAAGATGCCATCAGGTAGCTGCTTCACTTGGAGACCAAGGAAGTAGGAGAGCTCACCCATGCCACTCATTTCAAACTTTGAATGCATGAGGTCAGCAAACCTTTTGCATAGTTTGGAATCTGTAGACCCAAATATAATGCTATCTACATAAATTTGTACTAACAATATTTGATCCTTATGGTGCCTAGTGAATAATGTTCTATATACAATGCCTTTAGTAAATTTATGCTCTATCAAAAAGCTAGCTAAGGTCTCATACCAAGCTCACTACTAGAAAACAGACTTTTAGCCACGGCAGATTGCCATGGCTAAAAGTCTAAAACAGTGGCTAAAGCCTTTTAGCCACGGCCTACCCATGGTAAATGGGCGTGGGCAATGCGAGCGTGGCTAATAGTATTAGCCACGCTAAATCCGTGGCAAATAAGTTTTAGCCACGAATTAAAATCGTGGCTAAAGGGTCTGTTTTCAGCAATTATTAGCCACGGTACAATTGCAGTGGCTAAAAGCTCCATTTTTGCCATGGCTCAATTGTCGTGGCTAAAAGCTCCTTCTTTCCTCACATAAAAAAGATTCCACCGGCGATATCCGCCGGCGGCCGCCCACCGCCGCCGGCGGCCGCCCACCGCCGCCGGCGGCCGACTGCCACCGTCGCCGCCGGTCGCCCGCCGCCATCGCCGCCAGCCGCCCGCCGCCGCCGCCGCGGGCCACCAGCCACCGGCCGCCCAATGCCGCCGCCCAACGCCGCCGCCCAACGCTGCCAGCTGTCGGCCGCCCGCCGCCTGCGTCCTACGGGCCGCCCGCCCGCAAGCCCGCCCGCGAACCCAGCTTAATTTAAACATTCATTGCTGAATGAGCAATATAAACCCAAAATAGAAGTTTTAACTAGCGGTGTGGGACTAAAAAATACCCATTTTTTGCCACGGATTAGGCTTCCGTGGCTAATACTAGTAGTATTAGCCACGAAATAAGCAAACCGTGGCAAAAACTTTTTTATTTGCCACGAATTAGTCATCCGTGGCTAATAGTAACTTATTAGACACAGAATAGGTACCGTGGCTAATACTTCATTATTAGCCACGATTTTCCCCCGTGGAAAAAAAACCGTGGCAAAAGGTCTGTTTTCTAGTAGTGGCTCTTGGAGCTTGCTTTAAACCATAAAGAGCTTTATGCAATCTAAAGACATATGAAGGATAAGTTGGAGAGATAAAACCTGGAGGTTGTTCAACATAAACCTCTTCTTTAAGTACTCCATTTAGAAAGGCACTCTTGACATCCATCTGATAGACTTTAAACTTCTTATGGGCAGCATAAGCAAGGAAGATCCTGATTGCTTCTAACCTTGCAACTGGTGCAAAAGTTTGGTCATAGTCTATTTCTTCTTCTTGCCTATAACCTTGAGCAACAAGCCTAGCCTTGTTTCTCACAATTACACATTGGGCATCTAGCTTGTTTCTATATACTCATTTAGTTCCAATGACTGGGTATTCTTTGGGTATTGGAACTAAATCTCAAACTCTGCATCTCTCAAATTGATTGAGTTCCTCTTACATTGCAATGATCCAATGGGGATCTTGCTTAGCATCTTTTATGGATTGAGGCTCAACTTGAGAGAGGAAACATGCATGCATCACATCTTGGTTGAGTTGATGCCTTGTCTGTACACCTAATGACATGTCTCCATTCACTTGGGATCTAGGGTGATCCCTTAGTGTGACAAGATTAGTGGGTGGAGTTGGTTCAGCAACAGTATTTGAAATTAATTCCTCTTGTAGAATAATGTCTGCTGTTGGAGTAGGTTCAGCCACTTCCAAAAATTCATCTTCACTATCTTCATCAGTTTATGGAGGAGGAGGTGTTATAACCTCTTCTGGAAGGTTCAACTCACCCAATTTCTCACACAAGTGAGGTACCTGTAAAATATTTGTGGTAGAAGAGTCTTTCTCCTTATAGTACATGTTAGCTTCATCAAAAGAAATATGTACAGATTTTTCTATTTTTAAGGATGATTTATTGAATACCCTGTGAGCTTTGCTAACTTGGGAATATCCCAGAAACATTGCATATGTAGCTTTAGCTTCAAATTTTCTAATGTGTTTCTTGTTATTGTTATGAATGAAACACCTACACCCAAAAATTCTAAAGTAATCAATTTTAGGTTGCTTTCCTTTGAGTTATTCATAGGGGGTCTTGCCCTTTAGTTTGTGTATCAAACTTTTATTCAGCATATAGTTTGTTGTGCTCATAGCCTCTACCCATAAAGATCGAGGCATGTGTGCATCTGCAAGCAATGTTCCTGCAGATTCAATGAGGGTTCTGTTTTTCCTTTCTGCTACCCCATTTTGTTAAGGAGTTCTAGGAGTAGAGAAATAATGCCTAATACCTTCCTCCTCACAAAATCTTTGCATGGTAAGAGATTCAAACTCAGTACCATGATCACTTCTGATCAATGCAACTGGAGTAGAATACTCAATCCTTATGCCCTTAAGAAAATCTGTAAGGACTTTAAAGTTATCTGACTTGTTTCTTAAGAAGAAAACCCAAGAGAATCTGGAGAAGTAATCTATAATAATCAAGGTGTAATATTTCCCTCCTAAGCTTTGTACAGCAATAGGTCCAAAAAGGTCCATATGTAGCAAGTACAAAATCTTAGGTGAATCACTCTTATTAATTGACTTAAAGCTATTTTTAGTTTGCTTGCCTTCTTGATAAGCCTTGCATAGGCTTTCCTTTTTGTAGGAGCCAGAAGGCAGTCCTCTGACAAGGTTGTCCCTAGATAGCTTAGATATGTTCTTAAGGTTAATATGACCTAGTCTCTTATGCCAAAGGATATTGCTATTACTAACTTGGTTGAATAAACATATTTTTGAGTTAGCAGAATTAAAATTTACTAAGTCTATATTTACTTGTCTACACCCTGTTAAAACAGTTTGATTATTTGAAGAGATAATGCATTTAGAATTGGTAAAGCAAACCTGATAACCTGCATCACATAATTGACTTATGTATATTAGGTTATGTTTGAGACCATTGACATATGCCACTTTTCTGAAGGTGACAGTCCACTGTTGAAGTCTCCATACCCTTCAGTTTGTCCAAAGCTAGAATCTCCAAAGATCACACTTGGACCCAGCTTTGCCTTGAAGTTGATTAGGCTATCCTTACTTCCAGTCATGTGCTTGGAGCACCCACTATCCAGATACCACTTATTTTGAGTGATAGGATAGTTCTTCACCTGCAAAGAAATAAGTTAGATGTTCTTGACCCAGGTTACCTTGGGTCCTTGTTTCATTTCATAAGAAAAGCTAGAAATATATGAACATTAAGGTTGGCTTTTATAACCTAAGGAGTGAAATCATCTCGGAGGAATTATCCAATCAGCAAGTGGATTAAAAGGTTTTCTAGATTGATTAGTGTTTCTGTCAAAATTATGATTTTTATTAAGTCTGACTGGGTTCGACCAAAAATTGTAAGTTCGTCGACCAGAGTTCGACGAAGTGGGATGAGATCGTCGATCTCTGCTCAGAGAATAAACATATTCATTTTCTCTGCCCCAAGTTCGTCGATCTCTGCTCGACGAACCATAAACAGTTCGTCGATCGCAGTAAGACAAATTTTTATAGCTAATGTTGGTGTTCATAGATCGTCGATCGGAGTTCGACGAACTAGCCACATTACATCGACCTGAGTTCGACGAAATCTGTTGAACTTTGTTTTTGCTTAAAGTTTTCTAGTTTTTTGTTATTTTGAATTTTTAAGTTACGTAATTCTTCTGTGGTTTGTTTATTGTTTATTACCTCTTTATCCTTAGCTGAAACAAATCTAATAGGTGTTGATAATGCACCCAAGCCCAGTTTGCCATTCAGTCTGGCATTGACTGTACTTATGATGTCCATCAGATTAAGGCTTATCCCATTGAGAGATTCCTTAAGTTGTTTAGCCTCACATAGCTCTGTTTTTAAAGAAATGATTTGTTCATTAGCTAGAGTTTGTTCATCTTTTAACTAAGTGCTTTCAGAAATCAGATTTTCTTGATTGGTTAGTCTTTTCCTAAGTATTTTAATTTCCTTTTCAGAGTTGATTAGGTCAATACACATGGTTTTAAATTCAGTTTTGAAACTATCAGAATTATAATCAAAAGATGACAGTACCTGATCAGCTTCTAATTCTAAAGCTCCTTCATTATCAGATTCTTCATCATCTGATTGACTGCTGGAGGCATTGATGGCCATGAGGCAGACTTCCTTGGACTTTGCCTCTTCTTCCTCTTCACTGGAACTGGAAGATGTGGATTCATCTTCAGTGTCACTCCAGATATCAGCTACAAAGCCCTTCTCCTTTTTTTGTATTTGCTGGAGGAAGGCCTGGTACTTTGTTTTCTTCTGAAGTCCTTCTCTCTTCTTCTTTCTTTCTTCTGATTCTCTGGACACTCTGAGATAAAGTGTCCAGGTTACCTGTAACCAAAACATACTACTTCTTTAGTAGGAGTTTTATCATACCTTGGCTTATCATCCTGCCTGGATGATTTTCTCCTGAAGTCCTTTCTTGCCATTTTGTAAAATCTCTTAGCAAATAGACTCATTGGTTCCTCATTGACTATTGAAGCTTCTGCCTCTTTAGCAGCCTTGAATGTTATGTTGTGCTCCTTTCTGGCTGGTGGAGGAGTCCTTTGTTCAGCTGCTTCTCTGTACTTTATTATTTGCTCATAAGACTTGAGCTTTCCCAATAGAGATTCTGTGGAAATATCATTTAAGCTCCTAGCCTCCTTGATTGGCCAGATCCTGGAATCCCATGAGCTTGGGAATCACATGAGGATTTTATCATTTACTTCAGTAAGGGTGATGTCCTTATCCAAAGTCTTCAGCTAATTAATTATTGAGCTCAGTCTGTTGTACATGTCAGCAACAGATTCTGACTCATCCTTCTTGAAGTTCTAATACTAGGATATGAGATTTGATCTTCTGTCTTTCCTCTCATCAGCAAAGTCAGCCACCATTTGGTTGAGAGAGTCCCAAATAGCCTTGGCTGATGTGCATTCAGCCATATCCTGGAAAATATCATTAGACATAGTCTGAGCTAGAATATTCATGGATTTTGCATCAGTAATCTTGGCCTTCATCTATGCATCTGTCCACTTAAGTGGTGGAACAGCATGTGTGCTTGATGTTGAGGTAAATGCAGTTGGATGAGGAGGACCTGACAAAATAGAATTATAGATGTCCTCATCAATGGAATTCATATAAAGTTTTATTCTTGCGTTCCAGATGGCAAACTTATTTAAGTTGCACACTGGAGGTTTGGTGCTTGCATAATCCTTGTTCTGTGCCATGTTGTGAATATAATCCTAAGAGAAATAAAAGTTCAGATCTAACACTGGATCTTTTGGTTCAAGGGTTAAATTGTACAACCAAAGAAACACTGATCTGATACCAATTGAAAAAGAGGGTTAGACCTGATATACTCTAGAGGGGGGTGGGTGAATAGAGTTTCTATGTATCTTCTCTGGTCTTGGCTATCTCGTTTCTTACTGATGTGTTGTTCTCTATCACTGTGTGCTGTATCTTGCTCTTGTGTATCACTTTAGAGAAGAAGGAAGAAAATCACTTTTATATTTCCAACGGAATTTCTCCTTTAAATTTTTGAATTCCTTCTTATATTGATTGCTGACGACCTAGAGAATGTAATACAGCTGGATAGAATGTCTGCATTAATTGATTTCGCCAACTGTCCTATTGAAAAATGGCAAGTAATAATCCTTATGAATGTCATAATCAATGCTGCTTCTAATGGTAATATTCAGAGAATATTAAGCATTGATTACTCATGAAGTGCTGCAGTAAAATAAGGCCAGAAGGAAGGAAAAATCCAAGTCTGGATCTGCACAGAAATCATCGAGCAAAGAACAGATTTCGTCGACCTGAGTCTAGAGTTCGTCGAGCTGCGAAATCATTTTCGTCGACCAGATAATTGTTGTTTGTCGACCTGAGATCCAAGATCGTCGACCTGAGAACAGCTAACTGCTTTCTGATAAACACTTGCCAATTCTGTGCACTAAGATCATCGAGCTGATAATCTAACTTCGTTGACTGGAGTTCAGAGATATGTTTCTGGACTTAGAATTTTGAAGTAGAAAATCCAGAAATCGTCGAGCTGAAAATCGTCGAGCTCAACTCAGAGAATTTTCTCTGAGTTCATCGAGCTGAGCACGACTTTTGTCGAGCTGAGTTCGACGAACGTCAAACTCACATTTCTGAACCTTTGAATTTTCTCTAAGTCTGGAGTCTTCTGCAGTCTGTTGTGTGCTGGTCCATGCAATGTTGACTCTAAGGACATGGACTATACTCTAGGACACAATCATGACCCTGGCTATACATGTTGGGTTAATAATCCTAGTTTAGAGAACCTAGCCCAAATCCAACTAGGGATCCAACAGATTGGTTTCAGCCCCAATTCTCTCATCCCCAGATTGGGCAGTGCCTTTCGAGTTGATGTGGGATGCTAGCGACGTTGCGGTTGGGGCAGTTTTGGGACAGCATAAAAATAAGACCTTTCATACTATTGTCTATGCGAGTCAGACGTTGAATGAAGCACAACTAAACTATACCATGACCGAGGAGTCTTTAGTTATCATTTTCGCCTTCGAGAAGTTCCATTCCTATTTAATTATTTCCAGGGTGGTGGTACATTCAGATCATTTTGCTATTCGTTTTCTCATGCATAAGAAAGATGCTAAGTCGCTGCTCATGCGTTGGATTTTATTGCAGCAGGGATATGATATTGAAATCCGGGATCATCGTGGAGTTGACAATGTGATTGTTGAACAACTGTCGAGATTTGAAGAGGGAGAAGGAGAGGGATCAAAGGGAATTCCAATTTTTGATGCTTTTCCGGATGAGGGCCTGTTCACCCTTTCTTCTATTGCTTCTACTCCGTGGTATGCCGCCTTTGCTAACTTCTTAGCAAGCAGGGCGCTGCCGCCGTATTTAACATATCAACAAAAGAAGAAGTTTTTCTCAGACATCAAGTATTATCTCTGGGAGGATCCACTACTGTTCAGCACCTGCGCCAACGGGGTTATCCGACGTTGTGTCCCCGAGCTGGAAGTTAAAGAGATTCTGAGGCATTTCCATGATCGTGAGGCTGGCAGGCATTTTGGTGCCACACGGACCGCCCACAAGGTTCTACAATGCGGTTTGTTTTAGCCTATGTTATTCCGCGAATATTTTACACACGTCAAAGAGTGCAACGAATGTCAGTGCATGGGGAACATTGCTCGACGATATGAAATGCCCTTGAACAATATGCAGGTTTGCGAGTTATTCGGCGTATGGGGGATTGACTTTATGGGTCCTTTCCCCATGTCGCATGGCAAGCAGTACATCCTAGTTGTCGTGGATTATGTTTTTAAATGGGTGGAGGCAGAGGTGGTAGCATCAAATGATGCTCCCACTCTGCTCCTCTTCCTTCATAGGAATATCTTCACCCTCTTTGGTGCACCAAGAACTATAATTAGCGACGGGGGTAGCCATTTCTGCAACCAGCAATTCACGCAACTGCTGAAACAGTTCGGTGTTCACCACAAGGTTGCTTTGTCCTACCATCCCCAGACATGCGAGCAAGTGGAGATTTCAAATAGAGAACTGAAGAGAAATTTATAAAAGTCTATCCACTCCAACCGAAAGGAGTGGGCAAAGAAGGTGGATGATGTTCTTTGGTCTTAACGAACTGCATTCAAGACACCGATAGGAATGTCACCCTTCCAACTGGTATATGGAAAATCATGCCACCTTCCTGTTGAATTGGAGCACAAGGCATTGTGGGCCACCAAATTGCTCAACATGGATTTTAGAGAGGCTTCTGACAAGCGACATGGTCAGCTTTGTGAGCTTGACGAATTCCACTGGGGCGCTTATGAAAGCACGAGCATATATAAGGAAAGAACCAAGCGCTGGCATGATAGTCGTATCTCGTCCAAGGAATTCAAGCCGGATGATCAGGTTCTTTTGTATAATTCACGCCTGCGGCTATTTCCCGGGAAGTGAAAATCCAGATGGAGCGGCCCTTACACTGTTGTGAGTGCCTCTCCATATGACGCGATAGAGATTCGGGATGATAAGGACAACACTTTCAAAGTAAACGGGCATCGCTTGAAGCGATTTGAGCGGAAGGTCATCGATAAAGACGTGCACTGCATATTGCTGCAAGACCCCAATGGATGTAACCTCCATTAGTTGTTTTGCTTACATTTGTTGCTTGAATTTGCTTCTTCCTAGGATTGTAAAACAATATTTATACAACTGCTAATACAGGTATTTGGTCCACCTTAAGGATGGTAAAGAAAAGGGCTTATGGGAGACAACCCAATTTCCCTGCTTTTAATTTGTTCAATTGTGTTGTTGATATTATATGTTTATAGTATGTGTGGTTGGAGGTATTCCCTTATGTAGGTGGAGTTTGTTTGGCCCGTGGCTACTTCTCCTACCAACCCATCCATTCCTTCTAAAACTACTGACGTTCTGTCGGCCACCTCCACCATCTCCACCCTCTCCTCTGCCATGTCCACCTCCCGCCATATCTACCTCCTCTCTGCAGCCATCTATCTCTACTCCTGGGCCAGCTCTCTCCACCACGGATGCTCCGAATAATGAGGAACCCGCTGACCTGGATCTCCCCCATTACTCTTCGCAAAGCGGTACGGGCATGTACACAACACACGCTTGCTGCTATTGTTTCCTATGATCGTCTTACCCCTTCTCACAGAGCTTTTGCACTGGATATCTCAGCCACAACCACCACCCATTCCTACCAGGAGGCCCTTACTATTCTTCATTGGAAGGCTGCCGTGGATGATGAGTTTTCTACTCTCACTGAACGGGGTACATGGACCCTCTCTCCTCCTCCCTTCGGCACAGATGTCGTTGGCTGTCCCTGGGTCTATGTGGTGAAATTCTGCTCTGACGGCAGTGTGGATCGTTACAAGGCCCGTCTTGTTTCCAAAGGCTTTACCCAGACATATGGGGTTGACTATTTTGACACCTTCTCTCTAGTTACTCATCTCAGCACTATCAGGGTCCTACTCTCTGTGGCTGTCAACCGGGATTGGCCCATTTCTCAACTAGATGTTAAGAATGCCTTTCTATATGGGGACCTTCCGGAGGATGTCTATATGGAGAAACCTCCAGGGTATGTTGCTCAGGGGGAGACACAGGTATGCCGGCTACAGAAGGTTATCTATGGTCTCAAGAAAACCCTCGGGCATGGTTTGACAAGTTCAGCGGGATTGTGGTGACCATGGGTTTTATGAGAAGTTCTGCCGATCACTCCTTATTTATTCACAAAATCTCCTTGGGTCTGGTAGTGCTTGCTGTATATGTGGATGATATTATTCTAACTAGAGATGACCAGGCTTGGATAACCTTGACAAAGAAACATCTTCGCCAACACCAGGTCACAAAGGATATGGACTCTCCAAAATACTTTCTAGGGATAGAAATTTCTCGGAATCCCAATTCCCTTGTCCTCTCCCAACTCAAGTATGCTCTTGATTTGCTAATAGAGGTAGGGCTGACTGGGGCTAAACCTGCCCGATGCCCCATGGCGACTGGAGAAGATAAAACATGGACGGATGACTCTCCTCTTCCTTCAGATGTTATGATGTACAGACGTCTGGTTGGCATACATATATATCTCATGGTGACCAGACCTGACATCGCTTATGATGTAGGCAAGGTTAGCCAATTCATGCAGGCTACTAGGGAGTGTCATCTATAGTCTGCCCTGAGGATATTGGAGTATGTTAAAACAGCGCCTGGGAAAGGACTACACTTTCAGAAGAATGGTCATTTGAAGATTGAAGCATACTCAGATTCAAGCTACGCTGATGATAAAGGAGACTGCAATTCAACATCAGTCTTTTGCACCTTTGTGGGAGGAAATCTTGTGAGCTGGAAGTGCAAGAAACAGTCTGTCGTCTCCATGTCCAGCGCCGAAGCAGAATATCGAAGTATGACATCGACCATATGTGATTTGAAGTGGTTACGGGCTCTCATACTTAACTTAGGAGAGGTCTACAATCATCATCTACATATGTTTTACGACAATAACGTCGCTATATACATCTCCAAAAATCTGGTCTTCCATGAGAGAACAAAGCACATTGAAGTCGATTACCACTTTATTCAGGAAGAGATTTTGAAGAAACAAATTTGTACTCCATTCGTCTCCTCTGATAAAGAACTGGCAGATATTTTCACCAAGCCGATGTCTGCCTCCTTTCTTCACATTTGTGACAAGCTGGGCATGATCGACATATATGCTCCAGCTTAAGGGGGAGTGTTGCTGTATGGAGACCTGGCGGTCTGGCAGTCTGATTTTGGGAGTTTAGAGAACGAGCGGTTTGTCTATTTCTCTCATACGGTTTGGTGGCTGGACTGTTGTTGTGGTTATCTGGGCGGTCTGACGGTTTGTCTCAGGCGGCTTAGGGACCGAGCGGTCTGGAGGTCTCCTATGGCGGCTTAATCTCTCTTTTTCGTGGAAGCCGGGCGGTTAGCCTATTCATCTAACCATGCAGCCTGTTCGACTTGTTTTTATGTTAAACTGTTTACACCTGTAATTATTTAGTACCACATTGCTTAATTTTAATCTCTCTCATCTCCTCCATTCTATAAAAGGGAGGCTATACCTTTGTAATTGATACCTTTTTGGATAATAAAAATTTTGTTGCTCCAATTTTTCGGTCTCTTATTTTCTGTTTGTACACTAGATAAAGTGAATAACTGCTGACTATATATCTGACCTTATACCCTGCAAAGTCTCTTCTTGTTAATCTAGATTTCTTCCTCTTCATTAACAATAGATTTGCCTCTGGTTCTAGCTATCTGATCAGCAACAATACAAGAGGGTTTAACCCGCTGAGCACCATCTTGATCATTGCCTTTTTCCTTGATCATTGTCTTCTCCCTTAAGTAGTCCTTCATTGATCATTGTCTACTGATGGGCCCGCGAATAGACTCTTACTGTGGTTGGTTCGGTGAGTCGATCGCCGCAGGCTTGCTCGGGTAGGCAAGTGCACCTATTGCAAGTAGTACTCGATATTCGGGGGAATACCGAGGTCGTATTGTTCTCGGGGTCGTGTTGACTATTCTTACTCCTCCGGGAGGACTATTATTTTACTGAAAGTAAGGTGGATTTTTTTAAGTAAATAAAGACGGAAAAGCAAAAGAGCGAAAAAATGATTTAGAAAATATTCGATGAAGGGTTAACGCTCGGCATCGAATCGGATTAAGACTAAAACAATTTTTAATAATTATAGGACTTAGTTTTCAAATTAAAAATAAGGCAACTTGGCCGTGGAGGTTCCACAAATGTGAGCTCACCTAGCTATAGGGATATCGCTCACCTAAACGTTAAGACTATTCGACCGAACTTTAGTCCGACGAAGGATTCCTCTTAACGCCCGCTTTATGCTAAGAACCCCGCTATTGGGTGGGGAACCCAATCCGGTAGAATTACGCTTGTCCTCTTTCGAGGGTATGCACGCAACTCTATTTACCCAGGGGTGATCGGTCCATATGCACGGCCTCTCGGCTAGCTAGCATATGGACTACGAAAATAGGGCCCACACATCGATATGTGGTCCTACGCGTCGTAAACCCGGGGTAAACCTTATGTCCTTAAATTAAAATGAAAATAAAGAGCTTCAATTATTAGAAATCATTTTAAATGTCCCAATGCTCTTCGATGCCGAGGCTAATAGCGATTAGCCACACATCGGTATGGGGACGGCTTATAATTTAGTGAGGCGCAAGTTCGAAATTAAACGCTAATGATTATAAGAAGGGGACATGAAAACAAAACAAACATTTAGAAAGCTAAAAAGTTAACTAAAACGAGAACTCACGCACACTCCAAATTATAAATTAAACAGAAACTAAGTTACACATAAAAAAAATTTGCATATTTCAAATTTTCGAGTCCCACTCAAACGAGTGGGGGCGGTAAATAAAAGCTGAAAATTACAGGTCCTACTCAAATGAGTAGGACTGAAATGAAAGCGAGTCCTACTCAAATGAGTAGGAGAAAATAAATGCGATTACAGGGCTTAAAGGTCCGTCCATTTAACTCAAGTGAGTAGGCGGAAAAATAAAGAAAGAAAAATTACAAATCCTACTCAAACGAGTAAGCGGGAAATAAAGTCCGGCCATTTAACTCAAGTGAGTAGGCGGAAAAATAAAGAAAGAAAATAACAAGTCCTACTCAAACGAGTAGGACTGAAAATGAAAACGATGCGCCATTTAACTCTTAACGAGTAGGCGGAAATAAATACACACAAACACACACACTCCATATGAATTTTAAGAAAGCAATAAAGCTAACACCTACACTCACACACTCTACAAAATTTGAATCAAAGCATAAAAGTTATACACCTACACTCACACACTCTACATAATTTGAACAAAGCATTAAAAGAAAGCATCAAAAGAAAGCATTAAAATTTAACACCTACACTCACATACTCTACACAATTTGAATCAAAGCATCAAAAAGTTATACTCATACACTCACGCACACAAATTGAAAGCAAAATGAAAGTTACCTAAAAATTAAAACTTTTACTTTTTCAAGCTTAGGTTTTGCCAAAAACAAATAAAAAGAAGAAATTACAATTTTAGAAGTCAAAAGTTTTTCAAAATAAATTAAAAACCAAAGTTTTGGAAAATTAAAATTTCAACATTTTCATTCCTAGGATTTCATAAAAGTGCTAAAAAAGTTGAAATAAAAAGAGAAAGAAAAAAAAGAGTTTTCATCCTAAAATAAAGCTAAGTAAAAAAATCAAAAAAAAACTTTAGTAACTCTTTTACTCATTCATAAGAGTGAAGATGTTGAAGAAATTAAAAGAAGACATGAAAAAAAAGGAAAAACCTAATTCATTATTTCATGAATTTCTAACAAAACCTAACTTGAGACAAATTAAAGGCATGTAAAGTAAATAAATAACACTCATACACACACACACACATTTCATAAATGAAGAACTAAATGAAGAACAAAGATAAAACCAAGGATAAAAAGGAGAAGGAAAGTGGGCACAAGTGTTCATTCCAAAGCCAAATATGAAGAGAAAATCTAACATTTTATTGATTAAAGGAAACTATTACAAGCTATTACAAGAGCTAAATCTAAAGCAAAAACAAACATGAAAGAAAAGAGGGAGAAATCTCCTTACATAGCTTTAGAAATCACGGATGCAGCCCACAAAAAGACACTAAAATGGCCCAAAAATCTGAACCCTTGGACCTTACAGAACTGGGCAATTTATAGGCAAAAAATTCTAAGTACACGCCCTAGGTCACGGGCGTGTAGGGGGGGCGTGACAGTACTATTCATAAAGGCGGCCGGCGATTGGACAGGAAAGTTGACTTCGGGCTGAGTTCGCGGCAGTCACGCCCCAGGTCACGGGCGTGACTCTGGGCGTGTCGGGGAGGTAGAACCGGGCGCAGGTTGCGTCGAAAGTCTTTGTCAGCATCTTGTCGGGCCAGCTAGAAAGGTCACGACCCAGGTCACGGGCGTGACTATGGGTGTGTCAGTTGGTGTCGACACTCGACGATTGTCGAGATGAATTCGTCGAGATGAATTGAACACGGTCTTGGGTCACGCCCCGTGTCGGGTGACACGGGCGTGTCGCCAGGCCTGTCGAGCTTTTCTCTTCAGAATTTTGCAATTTCACGGGAAATGCAATGTCACGGCCCGGTCACGGGCGTGACCAAATTGTCACGGGCGTGACCAAATTGTCACGGGCGTGTACTGCCCAATTTTGGCAGATTTTGAAATTTTTCTGCAAAATAAATAAAACAAGTTAGTAATAAATTTACAAGAATAGGAGCATTTTATTGAACAAAAATAAGTAAAAACGACGAAAATAAATGAAAATGACTAAATTAATGTGCACAAAAATACGCATATTTACAATTCATCAAATACCCCCATACTTAGGCTTTTGTTATTCCAGAGCAAAAGTTTGAGGTGAATCTATAAGGAATAAAAAAAACTCTAAATTTAACTATCGCTTAATCAATAATAAGAGAGATCGAAATAAATATACGAGGTGTAAGAGTTAAGTCCTAAAATTATGTAGATGATTTAAATAGCGCAAAAGTTTTGGTCAAAAGACTTCTTGATGTAATCAAATAGAAGGCAACATTTGTAATGGTTAGATTAACGAAAATAGTTTGGAATTATAAGAACTCTAGCTTATATGAGTGCTACTTGAAATAATACAATTTACTAATTATGCTCTCAAAAAGATTTTTGAATTAATTCTAGAATCGTGTAATTGACTAAGGGGGTAGTGGGTTTATGAAGAGGGTTTTGATATTTGAGGTGAGGTAATTTTTTCTTTAACCTCCATTGTTTTTTTGGATTATTAGGAAAACGAAATCTTATTTTCCTAATATAATTTTTGTTTTTCAACTTCATAAGAATTAACCCAATGTATATTTGTAGGAGTAATGAATTTTATCCTCTTACTCCATATATAATCTTTTTAAAATTATTGGGTGCCTATGTTTACGGAATGAAATCTTCTTCCCATTGACATAGGATCTTTTAAGGATAAAAGTTTTCATGCCAAGTAGGTCATGAAAAGTAAGGGGAGAAAGGAAAACTAGATTTTAATCCTAAAAATTTTTGAGAGCAAGCTTAATAATTTGTACGTTCCAATGTTTCAGAAAGCTAAAAGTAAGTATAATAGAATTCTATAGTCGTTATTTCCTAACATAATATACGTGCTCCTATCAATGAAAAATTAGAAGTAGTGGCTAAAACGAGTTCGCTATTTTTAACAAAGCATAAAGAATTCTTTAAAACTTAACCCCGGGTATTTAAATTTTTCAGTCAATAATTAACAAACGAGTAGTGAACAAAGAATTAATCAAATTCGCATATAAATAAACTCAAAACGGAAGTTTTGGATAGCAGGAAAGTTAAGGATGAAATATTTGATTTATTTGTTTCAAAACATTTTTTTTTGATTATTATGGTTTTTATCATCATTTATTTTCTGTTTTTCATTTATTATCTTTTTTTTTGTATTTTTGTTTTTCTCAATTTTTTTTTGAATTTTTGTTTTGTCCTATTGTCTTTTTTTGTATTTTTTAAGAGAATTTCATAATATGTAAAAAATTAAGGGAGAAAAAGAGAGGTTTTTACAAGAATGAGGAAGGGGGAGAGAGAAAAGAGTATGTACAAAAAACTATTTATAAATTGAAACTAAACATTATTGTTTTTTTTTGTATATTTTTTTAATTTGTTTTTGAGTTTTTGGAAAAAAGAAAGAAAGAGAAAATTTTTTTTTGATTTTTCATTTAAATTTTTTTTCATTTTAAGATGTTTTTTAATTTTAAATTTTTTTTTGTTGTTGTTATATGTATTTTTTTTTTGTATTTTTGAAATGCAGAAAAAATTGAAGTGCAGAAAGTAAAGCACGAGAATACCCTCATACTTAAGTCCAACATTGTCCCCAATATTGTAACGTAAGTATGCGGAACAAAAAAGGAAAGAATATATATACAAAGAAAAGAAAGGGAAGGGGGTAGAAGCTTCCCTGAAAGGAGGTGGGGAAGGCCGATCAGAAACCCTGTGATTATTAGAAAAAGCAGCAAAGATAATGAGGAAAGAGCGAAAAAGATAAGCGAGGGGTGCCTCCCAGGAGCGCTTTGTTTATAGTCGTGTAGCTTGACTATTTTGGTTGGTTTATAATGTGGAGGAAAGTTATGGTTTCGCTAAAACCGATCACTGGGTCGCCTACTATATAAGACTTTAACCGATGACCGTTTACTTTAAAAGAACCTTTGTCCGGGTGGGAGACGAGTACGGTTCCATAAGGAAAAACTTCTTCAACTAGGAAGGGACCGGACCATCTAGATTTTAATTTACCTGGAAAAAGCCTAAGACGTGAATTGTAAAGAAGGACAAGATCGCCCGGAGAAAATAATTTTTGGGACTTGATTTTTCGATCGTGATATAACTTAGAGCGCTCCTTATAGAATTTATTGCTCTCGTAAGCGTTCGCACGCCATTCATCGAGCTCGTTTAGTTGCAGTTTTCTATTCTGAGCGGCTTAGTTAGAGTCGAGGTTTAAGAGTTTTAAAGCCCAAAGAGCGTGATGCTCTAATTCTACGGGTAAATGACACGCTTTGCCGTAGACTAACCGGAACGACGTACGACCAATTGCGGTTTTGTATGCCGTCTGATATGCGCACAACGCATCGTCGAGTTTAACGGACCAATCTTTCCTATTTAGTGAAACGGTTTTTTCTAAAATTCGCTTAATCTCTCGATTTACTACCTCGACTTGGCCACTTGTTTGCGGGTGGAAGGGGGTGGCAAGCTTGTGCGTGACTCCGTATTTAGCTAACGTCTTAGCCATAAGAGCGTTACAGAAATGCGTTCCCCTATCACTAACAATTGCGCGAGGCGTGCCGAAGCGAGAAAATAATTTTTTAAGAAATGTAACGACGACTCGCGCATCGTTGGTGGGGAGAGCTTGCGCTTCCGCCCACCTTGATACGTAGTCGACCGCCACTAAAATATACATATTTTTGAAAGACGGAGGTAGGGGGCCAACAAAATCTATGCACCACAAATCGAAGACTTCGCACTCTAAAAACATGTTTTGGGGCATCTCGTCGCGACGAGAGATGTTACCCGACCGCTGACAGCTATCGCATGCGCGCACAAAATTATGCGCGTCTTTGAAGAGAGTGGGCCAAAAGTAGCCCGCCTCTAGTGCCTTCCGAGCGGTCCGGTTGGCTTGATAATGCCCACCGGCTGGACCCTCGTGGCAGTGCTTAAGAATTTGCAAGCACTCCACACCCGCAACGCATCTTCGGACCGCTTGGTCCGCGCAGATACGAAAAAGAAATGAGTGCTCCCAAAAGAAATTTTTCAAGTCAGAAAAGAATTTCTTCTTTTGATGACTTGAAAATTCTTTTGGAAGCACCCGCGCTACTAAAAACTTTGCAAAATATGCGAACCAAGGCGAAGATGACGAAGATTTATTAATGGCAAGAAGGCGTTCCTCGGGGAATCTGTCATTTATTTCATATTCGACGAGCGCTTCCGCACCTGGATTTTCTAAACGGGAGAGGTGGTCCGCCGCTAGATTTTCCGCTCCCCGCTTATCTCGGATCTCCAAATCAAACTCTTGTAGGAGGAGAATCCATCGAAGAAGGCGGTGCTTCGCATCATTTTTAGCTAATAAATATTTAAGCGCGGAGTGATCGGTAAAAATGATAACTTTAGATAGCGTTATATACGAGCAAAACTTATCGAAAGCGAAAACGACGGCTAAGAGTTCCTTTTTCGTTGTCGTGTAATTTACTTGTGCGGAAGTGAGCGTCTTGCTAGCGTAATAAATAGGATGAAAATGTTTTTTAACGCGTTGGCCAAAAACGGCATCTAAGGCAATATCACTAGCGTCGCACATTATTTCGAACGGAAGGGACCAATTAGGGGCCACTAAAAATGGTGAAGTGATAAGTTTTTGTTTTATTAAATTAAAGGCGGACTCGCATTCGCTACTAAAGATGAAGCATGATTCCTTTTCCAAGAGGTGAGTTAGCGGCTTTGTTATTTTTGAAAAGTCTTGAATGAAGCGTCGATAAAAGCCCGCATGGCATAAGAAACTCCTAATAGATTTTACGTTTGTTGGATGCGGAAGTCTTTCTATAATTTCTATCTTGGCCTTATCCACCTCTATCCCCTTAGACGAAATCATATGGCCGAGGACCAAACCTCCTCGAACCATAAAGTTGCATTTTTCCCAATTTAAAGCAAGGCTTGTGTCCTCGCACCGTTGAAGGACACGATCTAAATTGTGAAGGCAATCGGGAAAAGAGCATCCGAAAACAGAGAAGTCATCCATAAAGACTTCCATAATGTATTCTACTAGCTCTCCAAAGATCGCTAGCATACATCTTTGGAATGTAGCTAGCGCGTTGCAGAGTCCAAATGGCATTCTTCGATATGCGAAGGTGCCAAACGGGCAAGTCAAAGTTGTTTTCTCTTGGTCATCGGGGGAAATGGGGATTTGGAAAAACCCCGATAAACCATCAAGAAAACAATAATACGGATGACCGGATAAACACTCTAAAATCTGGTCTAGAAATGGCAGAGGGAAATGGTCCTTGCGGGTGGCGTCATTAAGTTTTCTATAATCGATGCACACTCGCCAACCCGTAACAGTACGAGTTGGGACAAGCTCGTTATGCTCATTCGCCACTACGGTGAGGCCGCCTTTCTTGGGCACGACATGCACGGGACTAACTCATGCACTGTACGAAATAGGGTAGATAATCCTCACATCTAATAACTTAATGATTTCGGCTTTAACGACGTCTTTCATGTTTGGGTTAAGACGACGTTGCGGCTGAATCGTTTTGCGGCAATTATCGTTAAGGAAAATCTTATGGGTGCAAAAGGAGGGGCTAATCCCCTTTAAGTCAGAGATTTGCCACGCAATTGCGTTGTGATGTTTAAATAAAACTTCCAATAAATCGGAAGTCTCCGAATCACTCAAGTCCGAAGAAATGATAACGGGAAGCGTATCGCCTTTTCCCAAAAAAGCGTATTTGAGCGATGCGGGTAAGGGTTTGAGATCTAGGATGGACGGTTCTTCTAGGGAGGTTTTAATGCCTATGTCTTTATTACCAATTGGTTCGAAAGGTAAGTCTAAAGAAGTATCCTCATCGCATTTTAAATTTTCGAGCGCATAAATATCGTCGTTTAAAAATACGGACTCAAAAACGGGAGAAGAACGATCTCCAAAAAAGGTATCTAAAGAGTAGCAGAAATCGTCGCTCGATGACAAATTGTCCATCGAGGGATTAATAGAGAAAGTAACCTGATCATCGCCTACTCGGAGGAGAAGGCTACCATTACTAACATCTATTAGTGCGCGGGAGGTGGCGAGAAAAGGGCGACCGAGTATTATTGGTACCTCGGCGTCCTCCTCGATATCTAAGATGACGAAGTCTACCGGGAAGGTAAACTTGTCGACTCGGACAAGGACGTCCTCCACTACCCCGATAGGGAACTTAACCGAGCGATCCGCTAATTGGATGCGCATATTCGTAGGACTAGGAGTACCCAAACCTAAACGTGAAAAGAGCGAGAACGACATCAGATTAATGCTAGCCCCTAAATCAGCTAAGGCGTACTTTACTAATATATCGCCAAAAAGGCACGGGATGGAAAACCGTCCCGGGTCGTTTTGTTTTGTGGGCAATTTATTAGTAAGTGCCGCCGAGAAGACAGCGTTGAGAGATACATGCGAAATATCCTCTAATTTACGTTTATTAGAAAGTAGTTCTTTTAAAAATTTGGCATATTTGGGCATTTGCGAGATAGCCTCACAAAAAGGAACATTTATGTGAATCTGTTTTAATAATAAAATAAATTTTTCATATTGCGCGTCCTTACGCTCGTTATCTAACTTATGCGGATACGGAAGAGCCTTGTTTAAAATAATTTTTTCTTTTATAATTGGTAAAGGCGGCGTAAGCGAAGAAAGGGGAAGAGGGGTCGGAGGTGAAATATGTACCTGAGGGTTGGTCCGTTTTGGATCGACCACCTCCTTTCCGCTACGGAGGGTTATAGCATTGGCGTTCTCCCGCGGATTGGGTTCCGTGTTTCCCGGCAGTGCCCCGAGCGCGCGCTCGGACATCATCCTCGCCAGCTGTCCAACCTGTTGTTCGAGAGTTTTTAGCGATCCGGTGATGTTCCGGATATTTGACTCGTTGGACGCAATATACTTCAAAAAATTTTCCTCCATCGGGGAGGGTTTCGGAAGAGGAGGAGGAGGAGGAAGAAATCCGGGCACATAAGAAATAGGGGGACGCTGAGCATTATTCGGGTTGCTCCACGAGAAGTTGGGGTGATTCCTCCAACCCGGATTATAGTTATTACTATAAGGGTTGTTGTTGGGGTTGAATGGAGGACGACCCGAATTTCCCATGAAGTCCACGAACTCTTCAGCTACGCAGACGTTAGGGGGAATAAAACAAGGCGGAGTGGAGGAGGCAGCAGATATCTCCGCCACTTGCTTTGTTAACCTTTCAACTTGAAGGGTCAAGAGAGCAGTGGCATCCACTTAAAAAAGACCAGCCGTCGGCTTTGGCCGTCCCCGCGGGACGTTCCATTGATAGGCTTTCATAGCCATCTCTTCGAATAAAGCCTGGGCGGCCTCGGGGGTTTTGTTGTTAAGCGTACCCCCGGCAGCCGCGTCAATCATTTGACGCGTCTAAAAATTCAGCCCATTATAAAAAATTTGAACTTGCAACCACGTTGGCAGCGCGTGGTGCGGGCAACGGCGGAGGAATTCCTTAAACCGTTCCCAGGTCTCGTATAGAGACTCAGGATCATTTTGCACAAACGAAGAAATGTCCGCCCGCAACTTTGCAGTTTTTGCGGGCGGAAAGTACTTCGTTAGGAACCGTTCCGTCAACTCAGCCCACGTGGTGATACATCCTCGCGGGAGGGCATTCAACCACGCCTTGGCTTTGGACTTAAGGGAAAAAGGAAATAAGCGCAAACGAATGGTGTCATCAGTGACGCCATTAATCTTGAAGGTGTCGCATATCTCCAAGAAATTGGACAAGTGGACATTCGGGTCCTCATCCGGCAGTCCATCGAACTGCACGACATTTTGGACCATTTGAATGACACTTGACTTTATTTCAAAATTATTATTCGCCACCGCAGGGCGAACAATACTCGACCCAGAATCATCTAGGTTAGGCCGGGCGTAATAAGACATAGTACGCTCGGCCGCCGGGGGAAGGTTAGGCGCGGCCATAAGTACAACAGTGGGTTCTCCGATAGATTACTCGAGATCTAAAGAAGGATTTCAGCGTTGAGATCGAATACGCGCAAGAGAGCGTTCGATCTCAGGGTCGAAGTCAAAATCTTCAGACTCTGAGGGTTGTCCACGGGTTATACACCCAAACAAAAATAAAACAAAATAAACTTCTTTTTTTGTTTTTAAAATAAAGTTTTTAGTTTTTTTTTATAGAAAATAAGTAAAAGTAATAGACTCCGGAATTCGAAATAGCAACTCGAAAAGAGAGTCCCCGGCAACGGCGCCAAAAACTTGATGGGCCCTATTTCCGTAGTCCATATACTAGCTAGCCGAGAGGCCGTGCATATGGACCGATCACCCCTGGGTAAATAGAGTTGCGTGCATACCCTCGAAAGACGACAAGCGTAATTCTACCGGATTGGGTTCCTCACCCAATAGCGGGGTTCTTAGCGTAAAGCGGGCGTTAAGAGGAATCCTTCGTCGGACTAACGTTCGGTCAAATAGTCTTAACGTTTAGGTGAGCGATATCCCTATAGCTAGGTGAGCTCACATTTGTGGAACCTCCACGGCCAAGTTGCCTTATTTTTAATTTGAAAACTAAGTCCTATAATTATTAAAAATTGTTTTAGTCTTAATCTGATTCGACGCCGAGCGTTAACCCTTCATCGAATATTTTCTAAATCGTTTTTTCCCTCTTTTGCTTTTTCGTCTTTATTTACTTAAAAAAACTCCACCTTACTTTCAGTAAAATAATAGTCCTCCCGGAGGAGTAAGAATAGTCAACACGACCCCGAGAACAATACGACCTCGGTATTCCCCCGAATATTGAGTACTACTTGCGATAGGTGCACTTGCCTACCCGAGCAAGCCCGCGGCGATCGACTCACCGAACCAACCACAGTAAGAGTCTGTTCGCGGGCCCATCAAGTTTTTGGCGCCGTTGCCGGGGACTTGCTCGGGTAGGCAAGTGCACCTATCGCAAGTAGTACTCGATATTCGGGGGAATACCGAGGTCGTATTGTTCTCGGGGTTGTTGACTATTCTTACTCCTCCGGGAGGACTATTATTTTACTGAAAGTAAGGTGGATTTTTTTAAGTAAATAAAGACGGAAAAGCAAAAGAGCGAAAAAACGATTTAGAAAATATTCGATGAAGGGTTAACGTTCGGCATCGAATCGGATTAAGACTAAAACAATTTTTAATAATTATAGGACTTAGTTTTCAAATTAAAAATAAGGCAACTTGGCCGTGGAGGTTCCACAAATGTGAGCTCACCTAGCTATAGGGATATCGCTCACCTAAACGTTAAGACTATTCGACCGAACGTTAGTCCGACGAAGGATTTCTCTTAATGCCCGCTTTACGCTAAGAACCCCGCTATTGATTGGGGAACCCAATCCGGTAGAATTACGCTTGTCCTCTTTCGAGGGTATGCACGCAACTCTATTTACCCAGGGGTGATCGGTCCATATGCACGGCCTCTCGGCTAGCTAGCATATGGACTACGGAAATAGGGCTCACACATCGATATGTGGTCCTACGCGTCTTAAACCCGGGGTAAACCTTAAGTCCTTAAATTAAAATGAAAATAAAGAGCTTCAATTATTAGAAATCATTTTAAATGTCCTAATGCTCTTCGATGCCGAGGCTAATAGCGATTAGCCACACATCGGTATGGGGACGGCTTATAATTTAGTGAGGCGCAAGTTCGAAATTAAACGCTAATGATTATAAGAAGGGGACATGAAAACAAAACAAACATTTAGAAAGCTAAAAAGTTAACTAAAACGAGAACTCACGCACACTCCAAATTATAAATTAAACAGAAACTAAGTTACACATAAAAGAAATTTGCATATTTCAAATTTGCGAGTCCCACTCAAACGAGTGGGGGCGGTAAATAAAAGCTGAAAATTGCAGGTCCTACTCAAATGAGTAGTACTGAAATGAAAGCGAGTCCTACTCAAATGAGTAGGAGAAAATAAATGCGATTACAGGGCTTAAAGGTCCGTCCATTTAACTCAAGTGAGTAGGCGGAAAAATAAAGAAAGAAAAATTACAAATCCTACTCAAACGAGTAGGCGGGAAATAAAGTCCGGTCATTTAACTCAAGTGAGTAGGCGGAAAAATAAAGAAAGAAAATAACAAGTCCTACTCAAACAAGTAGGACTGAAAATGAAAACGATGCGCCATTTATCTCTTAACGAGTAGGCGGAAATAAATACACACACACTCCATATGAATTTTAAGAAAGCAATAAAGCTAACACCTACACTCACATACTCTACAAAATTTGAATCAAAGCATAAAAGTTATACACCTACACTCACACACTCTACATAATTTGAACAAAGCATTAAAAGAAAGCATCAAAAGAAAGCATTAAAATTTAACACCTACACTCACACACTCTACACAATTTGAATCAAAGCATCAAAAATTTATACTCAAACACTCACACACACAAATTTAAAGCAAAATGAAAGTTACCTAAAAATTAAAAATTTTACTTTTTCAAGCTTAGGTTTTGCCAAAAACAAATAAAAAGAAGAAATTACAATTTTTAGAAGTCAAGTTTTTCAAAACAAATTAAAAACCAAAGTTTTTGGAAAATTAAAATTTCAACATTTTCATTTCTAGGATTTCATAAAAGTGCTAAAAAAGTTGAAATAAAAAGAGAAAGAAAAAAAAGGGTTTTCATCCTAAAATAAAGCTAAGTAAAAAAATCAAAAAAAAACTTTAGTAACTCTTTTACTCATTCATAAGAGTGAAGATGTTGAAGAAATTAAAAGAAGACATGAAAAAAAAGGAAAAATCTAATTCATCATTTCATGAATTTCTAACAAAACCTAACTTGAGACAAATTAAAGGTATGTAAAGTAAATAAATAACACTCATACACACACACACACATTTCATAAATGAAGAACTAAATGAAGAACAAAGATAAAACCAAGGATAAAAAGGAGAAGGAAAGTGGGCACAAGTGTTCATTCCAAATCCAAATATGAAGAGAAAATCTAACATTTTATTGATTAAAGGAAACTATTACAAGCTTTTACAAGATCTAAAGCTAAAGCAAAAATAAACATGAAAGAAAAGAGGGAGAAATCTCCTTACATAGCTTTAGAAATCACGGATGCAGCCCACAAAAAGACACTAAAATGGCCCAAAAATCAGAACCCTTGGACCTTACAGAACTGGGCAATTTATAGGCAAAAAATTCTAAGTACACGCCCTAGGTCACGGGCGTGTAGGGGGGGGGGCGTGACAGTACTATTCATAAAGGCGGCCGGCGATTGGACAGGAAAGTTGACTTCGGGCTGAGTTCGCGGCAGTCACGCCCCAGCTCACGGGCGTGACTCTGGGCGTGTCGGGGAGGTAGAACCGGGCGCGGGTTGCGTCGAAAGTCTTTGTCAGCATCTTGTCGGGCCAGCTGGAAAGGTCACGCCCCAGGTCACGGGCGTGACTATGGGCGTGTCAGTTGGTGTCGACACTCGACGATTGTCGAGATGAATTCGTAGAGATGAATTGAACACGGGCTTGGGTCACGCCCCGTGTCGGGTGACACGGGTGTGTCGCCAGGCGTGTTGAGCTTTTCTCTTCAGAATTTTGCAATTTCACGGGAAATGCAATGTCACGGCCCGGTCACGGGCGTGACCAAATTGTCACGGGCGTGTACTGCCCAATTTTGGCAGATTTTGAAATTTTTCTGCAAAATAAAATAAAATAAGTTAGTAATAAATTTACAAGAATAGGAGCATTTTATTGAACAAAAATAAGTAAAAATGACAAAAATAAATGAAAATGACTAAATTAATGTGCACAAAAATACGCATATTTACAATTCATCATCTACCCCCCTTGTTGACTTCTTCAGATACAGGTACAGCCAGGGAGGTTTTGTCCTGATCTATCTTTTCATCTAGATACATCACTATCCTCTGAAATTTAAATGACATTGTCATCTTCTTGAGCAGGGAGTTCTGTTGGAATCTCCCCCTCAATCTCTGCATTTCCCATAGGAAGTTGCTGAATTATATCAACTATTGCTAGAGCAATTCAAGTGTTCTTAAACTGATTTTACTTGCGTTTCACACAGTAGGTACAACCATCTAGATAGTCTACCCCTCGACCCTAGCATTGTCCAAAGGGACATTCTGATCTTCAGTTGTATTCTTCTGATATATTCTGTACTGAAGATACTCTAGGTAAGACTTAAGCTTTTCCAACATTCCAGACTATACTAACTCCACCTCAACAGGAGCATCTAGCTTGTCAGTCCCCCCCCCCTCAATATTTGCACAGATCATGTGCATTATATTTTTAGTTACCATTTCAGCTACCTCTACTGGAATGTTTTCTGATTGGTAGCCACTGACTTGGACATTCTTTGTTGTAGGTTCAGAAGATGTTGAAACCTGAGCATTCTTATCTCTTTTTGTTTGCTCAGAAGAATCTGACAACTGAGAATCATATATCTCTTCCTTATTGCTCTCAGAAGAGGTGTTTCCTGTGCTTTCCTCTATGATGAGCACAACCTTCTTTTCCTTTTTTCTCACTAGTCTGCTAATGTGGCGACCAAACTTTGTCCCACCAGACAAGCATCTCGAACTTCAATATCTAGATCCTGCTGGTCTTCACTCAAGTCCTGTGTACTTTATCCTTCTTTAAGAATGCACACAACATCCTTTTCCTCTTGGGTAGTAGTAAGGGTATCCTTGATGGTCAATATATCCATCTCCAACTTCCCAACTATAGATCTTAGGTCCATTCCTCACTGGAGTATGATCGTTAAGATATCTCCTTGTTCCAGTCTTATGACAGGTATAAGCTTTGTCCAAGTACCATACAGTGGTATGGGCACTTGGACTGTCCTGCAAAACAAGATTTAAGTTATCTTAGTACCCTAAATTTTATTGGGTCCTAGGTTCTGATTAGTCAGAAAATGAACTTGTCTTCCTGCTGATTTTCTGATAGGAGGACGACCACTTGCTCTGGGCATAGTAGGATTGTGCCAACAATCTAAGGCAAAATGCGCCACTTTGCCACAACACCAACATTCATGAATATTATATCTTATTTTCTGAGCAGGGCAGCTTTCCTCAAGTATCTTTTAGCAAGGATCTGACTAAAAGTGAGTCTTCCAGTAGACTTACTTGGCTTGCTCTTAATGCCATTAATATCAGTCTTCTTTATAGAGGACAAGATATTGATAGCATCAGAGATAGCCAGATTAGACATATTGATAGACTTACTCTTAGTCTGAGTCTTTGTCGGTTGGTCTTGAGAGCTAGCCACTACCACATTCTTGAGTATGGGTGCTGGTGCACCAAATACAAATGATCCATAATGGGCCATTCAAATTTCCTTATGGGGAGCCTTAAAGGCACTCATCCCCCTGCTATATCTTCCACCAAAGTTGTGAACATTTTTTGTTCACACTTGGGGATCTTCCATTCAATCAGTGACCATAGATACTCTCTTGGTCATACCTGTTTGATGGTAACATCATGTTATTGAAAGGGATGGGAGGCTTTGATGCTAGGGGATGAATTGGAACTTTGTCTTTCCCTTTGGGATGGACAACTCTAGTGTTCCCTTTGAATCTCAACCCATTCTTACCCTTTTGAGAGGAGAAGGAGTCTAGCAAGCGTAACACTGACTTAGGCTTAGAGAAACTAGCCACTATAATTTTATCCCTCTATAGTTTCTCTTCAAGATCCAAAATGATCCAATTCTTTTTGTTGATGGTCCCAATCTGGATGATTGAGGTGACCTTTAGTTGACTGACTTCCCTCATTTTCTAATCCAACAAGGATGCTGACTCAGACTGCTGGGAAGCAGCTAGCTGTAGGGAGATAATCTTCTCAGCCTTGTTCTTGGCCAACTTTATGCTTCTTTTCGAAGCATCCAGAAGGACACCATACTTGACAATCAATTGATTGTCATCTTCCTCAGATTGTGAGTCATATTCATCACTGTATGAAGATGTATCAGAATCTGAACTAGTCTTATAGTTAGTCTCAGAAGAAGAACTAGATCGAGAATGTACCTTGTCTGGACCAGGCTGATCCTAGCTGGATTCCTCATCTGACATGACCATCAGCACATAACAACTATTAACCTCTTCATCCTCATCATCCTCGTCTGAGACACTGTCTGAATATGATAGAGAGGCCATGTTATTTATCCTAGCATCAGGATAGTGTTCAGCTTCATCTGCAATAGCAGCAAGTAACCCTATGAAGACATCTTCTTCTTCTTCAAACTCTAAGGAAGATGAGTCACTTTGACTCCAACTCTTTCCAGACTTGGCAAGGAAGTTCTTTTCCTTCTTTCCCTTGAGATGGTGATGCTTCTTGCCTTCAGACCTCATCTGCTCCTTCTTCTTTTTTGGACAATCAGCAATGACATGTCCATTCCTATTGCAATATAAACAAACATCATTAGACATAACATGTTTGTTCTATTTGGAGTCATACCTTTCCCTAGAGGGGTCATTTCTGGATTTGTCCTTGCTGGAGTAAGGCTTCTTTGAAGTGGATCTAGAAGAGTCATTGTTCTTCCACTATCTCCTTCTACTGAGTAACATCTTGAACTGCTTGGAGAATAGAGCTAGTTCTCCATCTGATAGTTCATTTCCAGAGGAGATGTGATCTGAGCTTTTTGAGTCTACAACTCTCCTTGGTGGAGAAGGAGTCTTTCTCCCGCTTCTTCTTGTGGCTTCAGCTCTGAATGCCACAGACTTTTCTTTGTTATGAGAACTGGCAGCATCCTCTTCAACCTTCCCAGAGTTCAGCTACATCTTATGGGATAACAGCTTCCTAAATAGATTCTAGGGCAATATGTTGGGAAGATTGCCAACTTCTCTGTTTGCACAGATCTCGATGTCCCATTCCTTATTGAGGTATCTTAAGAACTTGTCATTCAGCTCATAGTTAGAGAACTCTATGCCATAAGTGATCAGAATGTTGACAATCTTGAAGAACTTCTCATAGTAATCAGCTATGGAATACTTCTTCCCCTGCTTGAATGCTTCATATTATTGATTCAGGAGGGATTTCATGTCATCCCTTACCACCTCTATCCCTTCCATGTATACAATAAGAGAATCCCACATCTCTTTGGTTGTCTTATAGTGGACCAAGTTCTAGAAGGTTGAATCATCTATAACACTAACAATGATGTCTCGTTCCCTCTTATCCATGGTGGCTAGAATGACCTCATCCTTGGTCATTTTAGTGTACTTCTTTGGAGTCTAGACATTTGCATCAAAGACAGAGACTTTTATGGGGATGAAAGGTCCTTCTTAGACTGTAATGAAGATCCTAGGATCTGAGGCTTCCATGAACAGTTTGTCCCTCTCTTTCCAAATCCTAAAGTTTTCCTTTCTATAGACTTGAAGCTACATTAAGATTCACTCCTTATGGTTCTCTCCTGAACCCATAAGGACAATTCTTATAGGTACCCTTGGAGTTCAACTCAGACTATTAAGTCCTTTTTGAGCAACCTCCCTGTGATACCACTTAAAAGTCTTTAGATTCAAGAGTAGCTAACTCCAAGAGGGGGGGGGGTGGATAGGTTTTTGACTTTTTTATATTTTTTCCTTTCTTAGTGAGTTATGATTTAAGGTAGTTTACAATCACACACAACATATAAGAAATTTATAGTGGTTCCCCGATTATGGGTGCATCCATTATCACTCCCACCTTTTTAACAGTTTGTTAGATAAGGCAACTTCTTCAAACTCGATTCGAAAGAGCTTAGAACATGGATCCCTCAGGATCTCTCAGTCTCCTCCAAGACCTACCTCATGCACAAAGCCCAACAACTTAAAGCAAGCTTGATCCTACAGTTCAGTGTTCCAAAGATCACCTACCTCAGACTTGAGCATAAATCCTACACTCATGCTAGGAGGATAGCCCTATAACTCAAAGAGAATGACTCTCCTATAGCTCAGGCACCTAGTACCTACCTTAGATCCATAGAAGGATCCTACAACTCAGGCACAAAGGCCCTATAACTCAAAGAGAATGGCTCTCTTATCTCAGGCAAACTGCCCTACCTCAGATTCATAATAGGGATCCTACCTCAGCCTTTATAAAGTAGGCTTACACTCAGATATGTTAAGATCCTACAGATGAAAGGTTGATGGTTGGTGTTGATTTGACTCCAGAGAAATGATCTCTGAGCCTGCCTTCCTGGACTGAGAATAACGCAGCCCAAACTTTAACTCCATATGGATGATTCTCTGAGCATGCTTCTTGTTGAACTAAGAAAGCTCGGTTCTATATCCTTCACAATAACAAGATGGTTGATCTTCAAGTTGACTTGGCTTGTGCTGAGAAGTATCTTACAGAGCAATGCTTCTTCTTGAACAAAGAAAGAAACTCAGTCCTTTGTTCTTTACAGCTCTTGAAAGTATTCTTCAGGAATGATCTGCTAGGGCTGTGAAGTGGTTACAGCTAGGGTTAGCCCTTGTTGCTCCTTCTTTCTCAAAGAGTTATTTCTGAACTTGTTGTTGCAGGTGAGAATGGCAACAACTAACATGTATCGTCCAATCTGCTGCAGCTAGAGTTAGCCTTGACTACTTCTTATTCTACCCGATAATTTCTCTAAACTTGCTGACGTAGGTGAGAATGGCAGCAGCAAACTTCTTGAACTCTCAGATCAGAAGTTTGAACTTGTTCATTAACCTCTGCAATAGTGGCGAGAGGAATAAGATGAAGTTCCGCCGCTTTTTGAAAATCAATCTGCAAGAGTTATCTTCTATTTTTGATCTGACTTCTTTTATTATCTTCCACCATCCAACGAATCTTTAACCCATGGGCCCACTTGGATTTAGTAGCTGCAATCTTGTTGTTGCATTAAATGCAATACATAGGTGTGCGATGAGGTTTGTCGCATTCTGTTGACTTCCCGTAACGATTTTGAATTTTGTTGACGTCAGCATCTGTGGACTTAGCCAAATTCAAGAAATTTTGTATAGGCGTTGAGTGAACAACCTTGACTCAATGAAAAAAACTTAGATAGATTTTTGTCTCACTAGGAATTGAGTGCGTTGAGTGAGCCTTCATCACTCAATGCTTTTGTCCATACACAAACTTTCTGTTGATAGGCGTTGAGTGTGTTGACTTCACTCAATACTTTTTTCCTTAGACAAACTTTCTGTTGATAGGCGTTGAGTGCATTGAGTGAGCCTTCATCACTCAACGCATAGTTGACTTTCCAGTCATCTTGATGAGGCGTTGAGTGAACAACCATCACTCAATGCTTCTGTACTTAGTTGATTTTCATCTTTAGGAAGGCATTTAGTGAGCTGTCTTCACTCAATACTTTCTGCCTTTGCCTTTCTACTCGATGAGGCGTTGAGTGAACTGCCTTCACTCAATGCTTTTATACTTAGCCGATTTATTTGTTGAGTTGGCGTTGAGTGAACTGTCCACACTCAACGCTTTTGGACTTAGATAGATTTTTTGTCTACATCTTTTGAGGCTTTGACTGAAGCTTGTTCTGTCGATGCTTTTAGAGCTTGGCATTGAGTAAACTGGTTTCACTCAATGCTTCTGGACTTAGCCAGATTTCTTCCTTGCAAATACTAAAGCTTTGATTGTCTGAGCTTTACTTGACGCCTCTTGTTATATGGCGTTGAGTGAAATGTCTTCACTCAATGCCTGTGGACTTAACCAAAATTTTGCTTTGCCAATCAGTCAGGCTTTTACTGCACATGCTTTACTCAGCGCTTCTTGACATCTAGCATTGAGTGAACTGGCTTCACTCAATGCATATGGATTTAGACATTCCTGTCTTTCCAACATTCTTCCTTGTGTCCACCTGCCACTCTCACTTAGACAACCTGTCTAATCATTGTGACAAAGAACATCCTGCACACTTGAACTTAGAGCATGCATCAAATACATCTATGCTCTTAGTATTGATGATGATGACTCTTCAAATCCAGGGAACGTTGAAGGGCAATATTCCCAACAACGGGCTATAATTGTGCCTATTACTGGTTAGTAACATAGTTCGCAAGAGGATCGCATGCGGCTTAATTTACACAAGGATCGCTCGTGACTTAATATGCGTGAGGATCACTCGCGGCTTAATTTGCACAAGAATCGCTTGCGAATTAATTTGTGTGAGGATCGCTCGCGGCTTAATTTGCACGAGGATCGCTCGCGTCTTGGTCGTGAGGGGGGCATTCCCTGATGTCGTCCTTACGTAGAAAGATAGGTTAGGTGAATAGCTTGTATATTCAAACCGCATGCGCAGTCTTATCATTTGCACGATAATCGCTTGCGGCTTGGTCGTTTGGGCGCCAGGCCCTGATGACGTTCTGACATAGAAAGGCAGGACTAGTGAATAAATTTTGTATTCAAACCATATGCACAGTCTTACCTTTTGTATGAGGATCTCTTGTGGCTTAGTCTTACCTTTTGCACAAGGATCGCTTGCAGCTTAGTCTTACCTTTTGCACGAGGATCGCTCGCGGATTTGTCTTACCTTTTGGACGAGAATCGCTCGCGGCTTAGTCTTACCTTTTGCACGAGGAACGCTCGTGGCTTAGTCTTAACTTTTGCACGAGGGTCACTCGCGGCTTAGTCTTACCTTAAACTAGTAGGACATTGTTGACAAGGAACATAATTCTTTATATATAAAAAATAGTTCACACAAGTTCATGCTTGTGGCTTCTATAATAGTTGGTTGGGGTATAATGACAGATTGGAAAATTGCAATAGGAAGTTTTATAGTTCAGGGAAAAAAGCGGCGAGAGCGGGTTTAGAAGACATCGAGGAGTGATTGTTGAAGTATCGTGGTGTGATCACAGTCAGCCTGGATGATAAGAAACTGCACATCATATGTGGTCTGCTTGGGAACCTCTCCAAGAGTGATGGGAAGGATGATGGTGCCTATGACTGGTACTGAGGTACCCCCGGGATGCGTGCATTAGCTGATTCTAGCTTAAGGCTGCTGGAGGTCAGTTTGAGCTAAAGTAGTGTTGATAGGAATAGTATGTTTTTTGTGACCCCTTTATCTACTAAGACTTGGTTTAATTTGATCGGTAGCTTGTTGATGCCGATGGTTATGCTTCTCATGTCCTGGGCATGACGCTGCTTTCCCTTTTCTAGGAATTGGTCGACTGCCCCTAAGCTGGCTAGTCGCTGGATTTCTTCCTTCAGGAGGTTGATTCATCAGTGCTGTGTCCAGGCCCCTGGTGATATTGGCAATATTGTGATGAATTTACTCGAGCTCAGGCGAGCTACATGGGCTTGTGCAATGCTGGGTGATTACGAATCACTTAGAAAATCTTATCCTAAGGGGCATTGAGTGGCATGAGTGATGCGTTGAACGACAAGTGTACCGGTCGCACAAGTAATATAAAATGGACGAATGTCCCCAAGTATCAATCTCTCAAGAAACACTGTGAGGTGAAGTTAATTTTGAGGAGGACTTGAGATTGAATTCCTTAGGTTGGAGTTAACGAAGGGGGTCTTAATTGTTGTCAAAAAAAGAAAGTAAAATGCTAATAAACTACTCCTATGCAACGTCACTATGCGATGCTTCGCTAGGCGGGATGGAAGACTACACGGGCCGCTATGCACGGAATCACTAGGCGGATGGACAAGTAAGCTTACGGATGAGGTGGTTAGAATGGCGGAATGAGGGTCGTGACCACCTCTTCGCTACGCACGTCACTAGCAATTGCTAGTGTGGCACTGAGTGGTGGAGGATGAAAATGGCGCACCTCAAGCAAATAATGTAAATACAAAATCACATAGACATGATTGTATACAAACGCATACCTAATTAAACATACTTCATCACATACAAAAGTGATCAACTACAATATCAATCAATAAGAGAAGAAGAGAGTGCGAGATCGATCGAATCTGAAGTCTTGCTGAGGATTCACGGAAGGATTTGTCGGGTTGTCAATCCGCATCCTAGCTCGGTCCTCCACTGCGTCTGGGGTAGAGGAGGCTGTCACTAACTCCCAATGGACCCGTATTCTTTGTGTCATGATCTGGTGGAGGATGGCACAAACTTCTCCTAGCTTGATTGAGAAAGCTAGATCAAACTCTTCTTGAAGCTGAAGGATGAAGGAGGAGTCCTAGAGGAAGCTCCGGCTTAAATTTGGCATTGAAAGCTTGCCTGGAACCCTCTCCACGGTGGAGAATGAAGGGAAATGGCAGAACTTTGCCATAAAAAGGCGGCTGGAATGGCTGAAATCCAGTCTTCTCAAATGGAGGAAAATCTGCGCTTAAATAGAAGCAGTTCAGAAAAATAGTTACACACGGTTTGGCGCACAACCATGATCTAACCGTGCGTTATTAACTTCCAGTCCAAGCTTGCGGATGGAGATGTGTTGACCCGTGCATTTTACTCGCGCACAAGCACTTCCGCCAGTGTGTAAAGGAAATCGCACGGGTAAACACAGAGCACAGGAAAACAAGATACTACAGGGGAACTGTGTGTTTTACTAGTGCATGGGCGTGTATGCCTGTGCATGAAGGAAACAAATGATTAACCCCAGAAAACTGAAATTCAGAGAAAAGTAGGTGGAACCGTGCATTTTACATACACACGGGAGCTTCCGCCCGTGCCTGAACAAATCACGCAATTAACCACAGATTGGTACAAACAAGAAAGCTATAGGAAAACCGTGCATTTCCTTTGCACACGGTTCAGAAGAAACTGTATGTTAACCGTGCGTGAAGATCATCGAACTCAGCTCCACGAAATTCATCGAGCTCTACTCGACGTTTCTCCTAAACAATCATAACACACGATCAATAAGAATCGTGTGCTAAGAAAACGCACGACCGTGCGTTTTCCTCAAACCTAAATTCCAGAGTTGGGGAAAACGCACCACCTACATTCAAACAACTAAATCAAAAGAGGACCCTCCAGCAATGCAGAAATGCAACAAAAGCAACTGCAAAGAGCCCCTGGGGATCACCATGTGCTTACCCCAAACAACAGAATGCGCAATTGCACACCTTGGGCCAAAACAGTGCACAAAATAGTCATAGACCAGCCGATGCAAATATAACCGAATACCAGTTGAAATGCGATGCACGAGTGCGAAAACAAGCCCAGATGAGTTCGAAAAATACTATAAATATCGGACTCATCACACCCCCAGACTTACCTGTTTGTGGGTCCCGAGCAAACAAAATCTATGCAGATAAGGAAAATAACTAGCTAATATAGAAATTGAGATACAGAGGACCACGCTAAGTCGTATGCTCACACGCGTAAAAATATAATAGAGGAAATTCCTAAGTATACAAAATAGTTTTACTTTTCACAATGCGTATCAACATTTTATTACTACTCAAAAATGGTATCACGGTGAATCTTCCGGTCATGCGTAGGGAGAAAGTAGACTAATCGCAAGGCGAGCAATGCCAAAGATCGGTGCTCGGGATAACCTCCAAAGGAATCCACCAATGTCGATGACCATATGCTTGCACGTTCTCACTCTCTCCACGACACTGATTTGGTTCACACACGAATCAGTAGGACTTTAGGTGAAGAGATGGAGCTTGGGTTTTAGTGAGGTAAACACAGATAAATAAGAAGGTTACGCACCTAAGCCAAATGAGCTAGCATAAAAAAGAATCTATCCGCAAAAGAAAATACATGCGGGTACACCACACCCACAGACTTAATTTTTAAAATATGGGGGTGTGCACCCCAACTCCAAATACAATCTCATCTCAAATAGAATTTTCAATTATACGTTTTCTTTTCACTTTTCTTTTTCACAATTATTTTTTTGTACATTTTTTTCATATCATCCTTTTATTTTAACAAATTCAGCAAATAAAAACTTTGAAGCACATCCACATATTCACAAAGAATATCACCACATCAACACCCCAAAATGAAAATGTAAAACACTAAAGCTCGACTTGGGTGTGTGACTAGGATCGGCTACGAGGCTTTGGTGAAATAATTGTGGAGCTGAATCAAAAAGAAGGATAGGCTCAATGGGGCTAGCAAGGATAAGATGTTAGGAACGGTACAAAGCTCAATCGGGCCAAAATGATGGCCTACATCATGCTCATGCGATTGAACTAGCCTATATCTATGTTTCAAGAATTGTGTGGGGCAAGTTCTAGCCAACGAGAAAGACTATCCATCCTCCCGACTCGAATAATACGAATCTAATGGCCGTCTACACACATCTCTAAGCTACTGTCGGATTCACACCGTATTCACCAATTTTTGAGTAGAATAAATAGTATTTACGCAATTAGAAAAATATAAAACTATAAGCATATAGAAAAATTAAACCTACTCCAATTTCTACACGAGATGAGAGCACTTGACTAGGAGCACTGCAGGAGTCAACATTTTACTCCGTCTCACAATCCTGACAGCACAATAATTTTCCAAAATCATACAAAAGAAACCAGTTTAACTCGCAGCACGCTAACAGCTAAGCACACGCTCATGTGGGTGCAGTGCTGTGTGATGCGATGAACAAATCAAAATATAAACAATAAAATATTCTAGTATGCAAATGAAATGTGTGCGTGCAAAAGGTAACAAATACTGGCTCTCCCCAGACTTAAACTAAGCTACACCGCATATGATATTGAAATTAAAATCAGATAGAGACAAGGGAAGAGGTTACCCAATGCTCAGCTATTGAGCATACCAGAAGACGTGTAAAAAAACAGAAGCAGGTCTGCCAAACGAAGAATCACAAACCTGCCAATACGAATTTTCCATGAATACCTGCAGGGTGAGCTCCGCAAAAACAAAATAAAAATAGATAAAATACAAAGAAATACTAAAACCAAGATAGACATGAAAAATAAAAATGCAGGAAATGTAAGATAACTACTGGGGTTATTGTCCACCCAGCACGACTTATTAAATTTTATACATTTCTAGCTAATGGGCCTATGAAAAGAAAAGTGCACATGTAACTTTTCCATTATCCGTTTCTATAACGGGTACCGATGCGGCGATAAAACAGCTACCCCTCTGCCCAAATTATCATACATGATCCTCACAGGCAGGGGAAATGGGAAGTAAGAAGAGAAGGAGCGCTATTCCTCACTCATCTCACCACAAAATAAATACTTGCCCAACAAGGTATCATCTACAGAGAGACGGTAGGAGGAAAGAGCTATTAATGGAGCTTCCTCAATAGAGGAGGAATCAACCTCCTCGCGAAAGAGAATGCCATCGTCCATGACTCGAGCTGAAAGCGACAATTCATCCTGAAGCACCTACGAAGACTCAACCCGTACAGGGTCAGATACAAAAAGGGGATCAAGAAATAAAGGAGATGAAAAACTAAAATAATTAGAACTAGGGGAGTGGTCCCGGTCTCACTCCCAGCAAAATCCAAGCATAGATCATCGTCGGTGTCATATGAGTCATAGAAAGGGGAATTCGAGAGCTCGAGGTCCTTGATGGTGGTTTGGACCTCCTCATCCAACAAGGAAGTGAAATCTTCCTCATTAGAAAGGATCTCCTCATCTTCCCAGCTCGGTGCGTCATCATGTTCCAAGGTGTCACACTCTCCATTGGAGAGAATAACGTCCTCGTCCCACATTAGTGTAACCTCACGCTCTGAATCACTATCCGGCATAACATCATCAACCGACTCACTAAAAATTGGGATAGATAATTCTTGCAAAGAAAGCGAAGGAACAACAATATCCGAGAAAATATGTGTGGGTTCCTCCGGGGGTGAATCCAAAATAGGGGAAGAATGCAAAGGGAGAGACGGCACCGCAATGTCGTCACACCGATCCGCAGAAATTATGATGGGTATATCTGCAACACTCCCCCATAGACAAGGTGGTACTGCGAATATATCATCAGAGTCAGAAGGGGCAGCCAATTGAGAGGTGGATGGAATGAATCAGATACCCGGTTCATCATCCTCCTCCAACTGGCACTGAAATTCTGTGCAATCTTTCAGCACGTGGTTAGTGCTACGATAAAACAAACACTGTTTTCCATTACTCTTTAGTCCTGGTGGGACCGGAGAGGAATAAGAAAAAGGTGAAGGCGAAGAAGAGAAATGACCATAAGACATGGGTATGGTATATGAAGTACCATAAGAGGACTGTGCTCCATACACTGAACTACGAGAATTATGCTCACTATCTTCAGTGGGAAACTCATCACTACCATGCCTATAATCCACGCACGATCTACAACGGATATTCATATAAGAAAGCATGGTGCAGCAAGAAAGAATTCTCCAATAGAAATATTCTAAGCAAAAATTAACTACACACTAGCAGATAAAAGAAAAGGAATGCCTGCTACTGAAAAATCAAAACTAGAAAAGGAACAAACAAAAATAAGCAACAAATTCTAAAAACTAAAGTAAAAAAGAAACATGAAATGAACAAATGGAAAAGGGCTTCTATCTCCTACCTCACTCTCCAAAAACTCCCACGACTGTGTTCCCCGGCAACGATACCAAAAACTTGATGCGGTCTACGACAAGTGTACCGGTCGCACAAGTAATATAAAATGGGTGAATGTCCCCAAGTATCGATCTCTCAAGGAACACAGTGAGGTGGAGTTAATTTTGAGGAGGACTTGAGATTGAATTCCTTAGGTTGGAGTTAACGAAGGGGATTTTGATTGTTGCGGAAAAAGAAAGTAAAATGCTAATAAACTACTCATATACAACACCAATATGCGATGCTTCGCCAGGCGGGATGGAAGACTACACGGGCTGCTATGCACCAAATCACAAGGAGAATGGAAAAGTAGGCTTGCAGATGAGGTGGTTAGAATGGCGGAATGAGGGTAGTAAGCACCTCTTCTCTACACACGGCACTAGCAATTGCTAGTGCGGCACTGATTGGTGGAGGATGAAAATGGCGCAGCTCAAGCAAATAACGTAAATACAAAATCATATAGACATGATTGTATACAAACACATTTCAAATTAAACATACTTCATCACATACAAAAGAGATCTACACTATCAATCAACAAGAGAAGAAGAGAGTGCAAGATCGACCGAATCCGAAGTCTTGCTGAGGATTCACGGAAGAATTCACCAGGTTTTCAATCTGCATCCTAGCTCGGTACTCAACTACGCCCGGGGTAGAGGCAGCTATCACTAACTCCCAATAGACCCGTCTTCTTTGTGAAACAATCCGGTGGAGGATGGCACAAACTTCTCCTAGCTTGATGGATAAAGCTAGATAAAACTCTTCTTGAAGCTCAAGGATGAACGAGGAAACTCCAACATAAATTTGACGTTGAAAGCTTGTCGGGAACCCCCTCCACAGTGGAGAACGAAGGGAAATGGCAGAACTTTGCCCTAAAAAGGCAGTTGGAATGGCTGAAATCCGGTCTTCTCAAATGGAGGAAAATCTGTGCTTAAATATAAGCAGGTCAGAAAAATAATCACGCACGATTTGGTGCACGAACATGCGCTAATCATGCGTTATTAACTTCCAGGCCAAGCTTGCAGATGGAGATGCGTTGACCCGTGAGTTTTACTCAAGCGCAGGCACTTCTTCCCTTGTGTGAAGGAAATCGCACAGGTAAACACAAAGCGCGGGAAAACAAGATACTACAGGGGAACCGTGCGTTTTACTCGCCCACGGGCGCGTTTGCCCGTGTGTGAAGGAAACACACGATTAGACCCAGAAACCTGAAATTCAGAGAAAAGAAGGTGGAACCGTATTTTACACGCGCACGGGTGCTTCCGCCCGTACGTGAACAAATCGCACGATTAACCATAGATTGGGACAAACAAGAAAGTTACAGGAAAACCGTGTGTTTCCTTCGCACACGGTTTCGAAGATACCATGCGCTAACCTTGTGTAAAGATTGTCGAACTCAGCTCGACAAAATTCGTCGAGCTCCACTCGACGTTACTGCTGCACAATCAAAACACACGATCAATAAGAATCGTGTGCTAAGAAAATACATGACCGTGCATTTTCCTCAAACCTAAATTCCAGACTTATGGAAAACACACCACCTGCATTCAAACAACTAAATCAAAAGAGGACTCTCAATCAATACAGAAATGCAACAAAAGCAACTAGAAAGAGCCCTTACGTAGCACCATGTGCTTACCCCAAACAACAGAATGCGCAATTGCACACCCCTGGGCCAAAATAGTGCACAAAATGGTCATAGATCGGCCGATGCAAATATAACCGAATACCAGTTGAAATGTGGTGCACGAGTGCGAAAACAAGACCAGATGAGTCCGAAAAATCCTATAAATATCGGACTCATTAGTGAACTCTTGGTGTTGGCGTGACTTCTTTGTTTGTCATGTATCTGCGCCTTTCTTGCAGTTCCTTTTAAGTGGTTGGCGTGACTTGCTTTTTTGTTTCCTGTTCTGAGATCCGTTATTTGTTGCGTTTCTGATGTTCCCATTATGTTGTTGACCGCCCATATAGCAATTTTGTGCGTCTCGGGTAAGTGTTGCTGGAGTAGGGGATCTACTAGTGCTCGAGAATGTCTTTTCTATGTCTTAATCCTTGTACAGAGGTGACTGGGTTGTGGTGAAGGATTCTACTTCATTTTGACAGATACTCGACAGGTGGGAAGGATCGTTGAATATCTGGTGGCTGGAGATGAACTGATCAGTGAATAATTGCGCTAGTTCTGTGAAATCCTTGATTTCTCCTTTCTTCAGGGACATGAACCATGTGCGAGCTTGCGCTTTCAAAGTTGCCCAGAAAGCTTGACACAATAGTTAATCTGGGGCATTGCGAAGTGTTGGGTATTGTATCCACGATTACCTAGATTTGAGGAAGCCACCTGTCAAGCTAAGATGAATTCACAATGTATTTGATAAACTCTTTCAAGTTGTACTTGCAGTTTCTCCACGCTAAGTGCACACCAATGTCAGGGTGCAGTAGGTCAATATACACGGGTCTGCACGACGTAATCCCTCGTTGAGCAGATCAGTGTGTTGGCCTATGTGTACTCTCTCTATTGGAGTGCACTTACTTTCAAGTACAGGGCCGCTCATATGCAAGAGAAGACAAGGAGCATGGAGGATCAAGGAGCAGCTCCTAGGTGGAAGACGAAAAATCGTCCAAGGCAAATTCGACGAGAATCACCAAGTGATTCTCGCCGAATCGGCGAGAATCATTGGTGATTCTCGCCGAATCGACGAGAATCATCAGTGATTCTCGCTGACTCCTTTTGGCCATCTCAAAATAGTGCCAAGTAAGATTCGGCGAGAATCACTTGTGATTCCCGCCGAACCAGTGGTCAAGCAGCCCATGTATAAAGTAAAATTCGTTGAGAATCGACAAGTGATTCGACGAGAATCACAAACGATTCTCGACGAATCGTCGAGAATCACTTGGTGATTCTCGCCGATTCGTCGAGAATCGTCTGCGATTCTCGCCGATTTTGACTTGGCCTTTTCTCAGAATGCTGCTGAACCGGATTCTGCTTCTGGATTAGTTTGAATCGGATTTTGGGGATTTCTTTTGTGGGTCCCACAAACGGTCATCTTTGAGAATACTACAGTATAAATACATGGGTATTTTGAACAGTAAAGGACGGACAAGAGAGAAAGAAAAACGAGCGGCGACGTAATCCTAAATTCGCAAAATCGCTCCGCTCCGCCGCCGCCGCTCGCGTCAAGTGGTCGCCGCTGCTGATCGCTCTTCTTCCCGATCTCCGGTGACAGAAGCTTAGCAAGGCTTGTGTCTCATGCGTCTATCCGGAGATCTCTTGTCTCTCGATTTGTTGACCGGGAAAAACTCCCCCGTCCGAATCGATCGAGACGACTGATCCTAGAGTGACCGTTGGTAGACCTACCTTGCTTTGCTACGAAGTTTAGATCTCCAAGTTCTGCAGCCACTCTTCATCGTAGCCGCCGATCCCGAAGCTAGCCGCCGCTCGTGTGCCGCCGCCGGTTCCGGGGAGATCTTCTCCAAGAGAGACCAAGGTCGTAGACTCTTCATCGACTTCAAGAACACGTCGTCGAACAAAGAGGAACACCGTAGTCTCCAAAAGAAGTTTGTATCACGTGTACATTCTACATTTTCATTTCGTTGTAAAGGAACTTTTGTTCCGAGTTGTAAGGGTTGGGTGCAACCCGCTTTGTGGGAGTGTTGACTCTCACGTGTGGAAGGGCTCCTTCCGTTAGTGCAGGGATTGGATTTCAATCCCGTTGGTGAAGTGACCGAGTCGTCCCTTGTTGGGGAGATAGGTCGAAGGGGGAAAGTGGATGTACCCAAGTCGGGGAACCACTATAAATTTGCTGTGTATTCTGTGTGCTGTGGTTTTTGTTTTTATTGTGCAGGTACATCCGTAAATTCCGCAAAAGAATCACACGTCACCTATTCCCCCCCCCCCCATAGGTGCACATAGCTGACACTAGGTGGACTTTCAAGTGGTATCAGAGGGAGGTTCCTCAACAAAAAGGCTAACACCTTGAGGTGAATCCTGCCACCAGTGTCAGAAGCATGGATCTGTATTATGACGTATTGCCACTCAAACTCCCTGCATGCTCAAAGGATTATTATCCTATCTGGAGGATGAGAGTATTATTTTACCTTGATGCTATCGATCCTCGAGCATCCTTCATCCTGGAGGAGGGTCCGTTTATTCCCATGAAGACCTCCGACTCTGGGATCCAGGTTCCCATGTGCATTGCAGAGATGACGGAGATGGAACTCTCATTCTTCCAACTGGACCAGAGGATTCGACAAATTATCATGGATGTCTGGTCTGGAGCCTCTCGCTCCAGGTTGGAAAAATGTAAAACGGCTAAATCTCTGTGGATGATGATCTCAGAGCTGATGGGGGGGTCAGAGAAAGCTGAACTATGCTGTCGATCAGAGGATGAGGCGTATGTGGGGGTCCTCACGTCTGAAGATGAATGCAAGGATCCTTCAGATTGCATCAGAGCTCCAGTATCCCTGTCAGAGACTGAAGAAGATAGTGAGGAAAGCAGCTCCGACGAGGAAGAAACATTGGTCACTGATTCTAATGACAATAACCCAGATGAGCAGGTATCATCTTCATCCTGTCCCACATCTTTTGACTTTTCTGAAGACAGAAACTGCTCTCCTCCAGAAAATACTGATTCCCTGAAGAGAGCCCTTCAGGAAAGCAATCTACTTGCTGAGGAGCAAGCTCGAGAGATTGCTCGACTGAAGATCTTGTTGGTTCTCCAATTGGCATCCAACAAGGTCAAGGACTCTAAGATCTCAGCTCTAGAGAATAGTCTAGATAATGAGAAACGTATAGTATCTAACTTTTCCAAAGTTGATGCTATAAAGAGAAAACAAGAAACCGGGTGGATCTCCCGGATTATCCAGGGATGGAGAAATGGGGAAACGGTGTTCCGACCTCCCACTCCAAGCGGGAAGGCAACTCATCATGCCTTCAGGTATGACCACAGGAATAATCGTGGTCACTGCAAGGGTGAATTGTCCCCATGTGGAAACGTCCATAGTGCAAGAGGCGTCATGGCCACCCATGTGGAAATACCTAAGGCTCATTCTGAGCCCTTTGTATTCACGGCCACTGCCACAACAAAGGGTGGATCTGCATGTCCTAGTTCACAGAAGAATTCTCTCCATTCGAGGACACGGGATAGGGAGAACAGAAGTCATGATGTCAGGCGTCATGGAGCCTCAGCAAGGAAGATGCCTGAAAGAATGGCACCACCTTCTCGGCCTCATAACGCTCACATCATGCATTCGTTCCACCCTTCATCATGCCTCGATGGAAGAGGAAATTGTGCAACAAGAACATGCCCTATCCCCGTGAGACCTAGGACCATGACTACATCAGTCATTAGATCAGGTCGAAAACGGCGATACAACATTCACTCTTGTTGGTGCTGCGGCAAAGTGGGACACTTTGCCATTGACTGTTGGCACAACCTCTCTGTGCCCACAGCAAGGGCTTATCCACATTATAGGGACAGAGGCAGTCTTCCAGACCGGTTTTCTCAAGGAAGGCAGTTGCATGCTTATGCTAATAGAAACCTAGGACCCAATATGATTTGGGTTCCTAAGGTGAAGTAATTCTGTTTTGCAGGGTAGTCTAGGTCCCCGTGAATACTTTGGGATCTGGACAGTAGGTGGCTCAAGGCTAACTTGGAACAAGCGTCTGCAATAACAGATGTGCTACCTATTGAGCATACTCACTTTAAGCTACTAATATGTTCTACCTGTGGGACTAAGACGATGACTCTCCAAATCCCAGGTAATTTTGATCAGTTCAAGGACTTGTGTCATGATGCATCCTCATTCAAATTAATTATATATATATATATATTTTTATCCTTGTGTATACGTATACTTATGCTTATCATATATGTGTACACCTTTAAGGAGAGATTACCTCGAGGCATGCAAACCATTACACATCAATAAAAGGTTAACAAAGATATGTCATTGCGAATTTCGACAAATCACAATTGACATCAAAAAGTGTCTGGAGAAGTCTCGCTCAAATCCGATTAGATTGTCGTTATAATAAACATGTATTTATTAATCTTGTATTAACTTGACACTCGAAGAATTTGAAAATGGTGCAATGCTTCCCAAAGTGTCAAGAAAAACATCAATATATATACTCCGAATCACGCCGACCCATTTTATATCTCGCCGAATTAGACAAACGGCATTAGAACCAAATTAAACAAATCCCGTCGAATCCCGCCGAAGGAACTCGCCGACCGCTCGGCTTCCCCCGAATCCCGACGACCTATATAAATCCCGCCGAAAGACTATCTCCGCCTGTTCGCCTTCCTCACGACTCGCGCAAGAGCACACCCGACGACCCTCGCGCAAGAGAACTCCCTAAGACTCGCGCACGTGCACTTCCGCGAACTCGCCGACACCCGCAGCCCTCCGACGCTCTCGTCGACGCCGTCGAATCGCTGCTGTGTGTGACCATCTTCTCACCGCAAGGTTCTAGCAAGGCCGCACCCCACGGGATACTCTTCCCTCCACCGAAGATCTTCCCGAAGCTCATCAACTCACTTGCGTGTAAGCCCTTAGGTAACCTCCTCCTCAATGGCTCCAAGGCCGAACCCCAAGTGATGTTTTCCTTTTGAATGTTCACTAATGTTTAGAGTCGGGCTTCTTTCTAGATCCTCAATGGCCCCAAGGACGACTGCAGGCTTGATTTCTGGTTGCGAGCTGGTTCGCACTGGCTTTTCTCATGCCTCGGACGAGTTCCGGAACATCATTCTCATGCTGGAAGAAGTCGGGCTAACCTTCGTATTGGAGCATCCTTGCAAAGTTTTAGATAAAGAAGTGCTGGAGTTCTTCTCTACCGCAAGGCTCCGAGACAGAGACTCCATCATCAAGAGCAAGGTGGCTGGGACTAAAGTAAAGATGTCTGCCAGTAAGCTAACTCGCTACCTGCAGCTGTCAAGTGCGGAGCAGGAAGACTATTTGGAGGACGAGGACAAAGCCAGAACCCTCCTGTTCTGCGGTCTACCAAGAGGCACTCGATCAGTAAAGAGAAAAGAGATGAATGAAGAAGGGAAGCTCCTATCTGACGTCATAGGAAAAGTACTCATCTGCAAGCCAGGCTCCCATGATCATATCTCCGGAGATATGTTCAAAATTCTCATAGCTGTGGTCTGCCGAAAGAGGTTCAACTGGGGGGAGCTGCTGTTCCAAAAGATCAAGGACACTCTGGGCACTCCAAGCTTCGGCCGCATCATCAGTCTCTATCTCAACCAGCTCAACGGAGATAAATTCGACATGAGCAAAGGAGTACCTCTCCATTACTTAAAAAAGATGGATGCTACTGTGTTCGATCGATGGGAGCGGCGCATCGGGCAGCCTGCTGTGGAAGAGCAAGAGGAAGTATCTCCTGCAGTCTCCCCCGGTGAAATACCTGATCATGTGAATGCAGGAATCGAGGGGGAGACTCTACCCACTCCTATGGATATAATATCTGACATCGCCCAGGTGGCCAGGGATGCGGTGGCCGAAATTCATGAAGAAAGTGAACCTGAGATGGAGGATGAGGAGGTCCTGAACAGAAACACCCAAGGAACTGAAGCTGAAGCACTGGACACTGCTGATCAAGAAGTGGAAGAAGATGCTGATATGGATGAGTTTTTGGATGAGGACGAAGAGGACGATGAGAATGAGGACCATGAAGTATTGGAGACTCCGGCTCCCGTTGAACCTCCATCTGATAAGTCTGCACCAGTGGAGGGGGAGTCTGATAAACCTCAAGAGGCCGCCAACATTCCTCCTATAGAGGCTGTGATTGTATCCAGCTCTACTGATGCATCTGCTGCAGAGCACGATCAAGGGCAAGAAGTACCTCAGACCTTACCATTGCGAGATGAGCTGGCCACTCACACCATCAATGTTATTCAAGGAATAGTCAACGAGCTTAAAGCTTCTTTTGATACAGCTCAGAAAACACTGCTGAAGAAGATTAAGACTTCTGAAGATCTCATGCTTAAGAATATGGTGGAAATCAACCACAAACTGGATATGATGGAGAAGAAGTTCGAAGAAAAGTATACTGCGGCCGGCGAAGCTGTCACACTGTTAATGGCCGGCTTGAAAAAGACTACTGATACTATGGCTGTTGTCAATCAGAACGCACACGTTGTGGCCAACAATATTCAGAAATTTGATGGAAACATGGTCACTTTAAATGCAAATCAGCAGGCCCTAATCACTGAATTCAGCAAGACTACTAAGCACATTGATGACTCCTTGCACTCATATGCCAATTGCATAGCTGACGAAGCCAAAAAGGGGGAGAAGGAGTATATCGCTAAGCTGGCCGAGCTCCAAGAAAGCATGGATGCAAACTTTGCCCAATCAAGCAAATACGTCTATGAGAGTTGCTGGTGGATGCTACAACAGGCACTGGGCACGTTAGGCGTCGTCCTACCTGACCAACCTGCCGGTGTTCAGGTTCCTGAGACTTCTAAGGCTGCTGAGGAAGTACATATTGCTGAGGATGTAAGTACAAGTGCTGCTGATATTTTCACTGATGAAGCTGCCGCTAGGGCCATCTCCAAATCTAAGCTGAGAAGTATGTTTGACCAGGAGGCTTTAGCTAAAGCAAGGGGAAAGAGGAAAGTTCAGGAAGGGACATCAAAGGAGACACCAACTGAAAAGAGGATCAGACTGAGTGAGGAGGAAGTAAGAAACGAAAGGTGGAGCCCAGTTTCAAGGAACATCATCTTAGACACCTTCCGGCTGCAAGAAAGAGGAGAGATAAATCGAAATGAAGCATATAGCCAGTATGAATGGGAGACGCACAAAGCATTTGAAGCGAAACGTAACATTTTCTTCAGAAACAACAAGGATCCAGACAAAGTTGCTCCTCCTAGGTACTACCCGAAGCCCAAGGAATACATGGAAAGGCAGAGCAAAAAGTACTTGGCGCAAACTCTTAAGGGTGACGTAGCTAAGGATAAATAGTCATTATTTTATAGCTGGTCACGGTGTATTAAGAACATTTAATAATTATTACTGTCGTATGAACAATTCTGAATTATATGTGAATATATTTCTCTTGGTATATATATATATTCTTGAATGTGTGAATGACTCAAGTCCTGTTCTGATTGCATATATTCCCTTGAGTTGCATATTTAATTTTTAAATGCTATAATTATTATTTGATAGGTGTTATTCATCTTAGCTAGTAGGGTTTTGGCTTCGTCAAATAGGGGGAGATTGTTGGGTATTGTATCCACGATTACCTAGATTTGAGGAAGCCACCTGTCAAGCTAAGATGAATTCACAATGTATTTGATAAACTCTTTCAAGTTGTACTTGCAGTTTCTCCACGCTAAGTGCACACCAATGTCAGGGTGCAGTAGGTCAATATACACGGGTCTGCACGACGTAATCCCTCGTTGAGCAGATCAGTGTGTTGGCCTATGTGTACTCTCTCTATTGGAGTGCACTTACTTTCAAGTACAGGGCCGCTCATATGCAAGAGAAGACAAGGAGCATGGAGGATCAAGGAGCAGCTCCTAGGTGGAAGACGAAAAATCGTCCAAGGCAAATTCGACGAGAATCACCAAGTGATTCTCGCCGAATCGGCGAGAATCATTGGTGATTCTCGCCGAATCGACGAGAATCATCAGTGATTCTCGCCGACTCCTTTTGGCCATCTCAAAATAGTGCCAAGTAAGATTCGGCGAGAATCACTTGTGATTCCCGCCGAACCAGTGGTCAAGCAGCCCATGTATAAAGTAAAATTCGTTGAGAATCGACAAGTGATTCGACGAGAATCACAAACGATTCTCGACGAATCGTCGAGAATCACTTGGTGATTCTCGCCGATTCGTCGAGAATCGTCTGCGATTCTCGCCGATTTTGACTTGGCCTTTTCTCAGAATGCTGCTGAACCGGATTCTGCTTCTGGATTAGTTTGAACCGGATTTTGGGGATTTCTTTTGTGGGTCCCACAAACGGTCATCTTTGAGAATACTACAGTATAAATACATGGGTATTTTGAACAGTAAAGGACGGACAAGAGAGAAAGAAAAACGAGCGGCGACGTAACCCTAAATTCGCGAAATCGCTCCGCTCCGCCGCCGCCGCTCGCGTCAAGTGGTCGCCGCTGCTGATCGCTCTTCTTCCCGATCTCCGGTGACAGAAGCTTAGCAAGGCTTGTGTCTCACGCGTCTATCCGGAGATCTCTTGTCTCTCGATTTGTTGACCGGGAAAAACTCCCCCGTCCGAATCGATCGAGACGACTGATCCTAGAGTGACCGTTGGTAGACCTAGCTTGCTTCGCTACTAAGTTTAGATCTCCAAGTTCTGCAGCCACTCTTCATCGTAGCCGCCGATCCCGAAGCTAGCCGCCGCTCGTGTGCCGCCGCCGGTTCCGGGGAGATCTTCTCCAAGAGAGACCAAGGTCGTAGACTCTTCATCGACTTCAAGAACACGTCGTCGAACAAAGAGGAACACCGTAGTCTCCAAAAGAAGTTTGTATCACGTGTACATTCTACATTTTCATTTCGTTGTAAAGGAACTTTTGTTCCGAGTTGTAAGGGTTGGGTGCAACCCGCTTTGTGGGAGTGTTGACTCTCACGTGTGGAAGGGCTCCTTCCGTTAGTGCAGGGATTGGATTTCAATCCCGTTGGTGAAGTGACCGAGTCGTCCCTTGTTGGGGAGATAGGTCGAAGGGGGAAAGTGGATGTACCCAAGTCGGGGAACCACTATAAATTTGCTGTGTATTCTGTGTGCTGTGGTTTTTGTTTTTATTGTGCAGGTACATCCGTAAATTCCGCAAAAGAATCACACGTCACCTATTCCCCCCCCCCCCCATAGGTGCACATAGCTGACACTAGGTGGACTTTCACGAAGTTTCCTTATGATTGCGAAGAGTTTGACATACTCTGACGGATCACTTGTACCATCATACGTATCGATCTTTGGGATCTTGAAACCATATGAGATTGGATGTGTTAGGACGACATGTGCAAATGGCAAATAATGATGGAGGGGGCAACTGGCCGAAGTCGCACTTCTCTTGGCTTGCTTGCTCACTTTTGCGATTAAGCGAAGAACTTCTTCACGCGTGAGCCTTTCTTCGAGGCCCACTACTTCAGGGTAGTTGTAGTGATTTTGAGCTTCAGGTTCTCTGGCAGGATGGGCTTTGCGGCCTTGAATATCTACGCAGTGGGGTTCTTCTTCAAGCATGATGATAAATAAGTGAGGGGGAGCTGGACCGACGTGCCCCCCAAGGGTCATCCCTTCCGTGGTGCGGGTAACTTTTCCCGTCATAGTCTCTAGTCACGAGTACCGCTGTGTTGAGGGTATTGTCTTCTGAGGATGTTTGGAACTCATTTCCCACAGAAAACGCCAAACTGTTGCGGTCTAACTCGACATCTCGATCGGACTCGAATAACTTTGACCACCTTAGATCTCGAAACGGTCGAGCATGCACACAGTCAATGAGATAGATCAATTGTACATAGAGAGTTTTAACGTGGAAAAACCCCTCAAATGGGTAAAAAACCACGTGACCGGATCTGTACCAGTCAAAGTTCACAATTTTTTGGTTGTTACAGCTTGATTGTGAAGTCAAGGGTGACAAGCCACCTCTCATTACATCTTTGGGGTGAGAGAACACTTGGCATGCGACGGATGCAGACCATCGCACCGAGTGTTGCTACAAATTGCTCTTTGTACTAGTGGTCTTCGGTTAGCGACTCGCTAATTATGCACTTGGGGGCAGAGCGCCTGAACTTGCGGTTGCGGGGGCCACTTGGAACTTGAGAGATTTGGCTATGTCGGGTGGCTTTGACTTGACCCGCTCATAGCTCGGGTGTTGCTCGGGTGCGGCTCGGGTGTTGCTCGTTGGAGGAATTCAGCAAACTTTTAACCCGAGGAAGAAGAAGACTCAGAGAAAAAAAGTTAAGAAATGTGGAGAAATGTGGCTCCTTTTATAGGCTCAAGGTGGTGGTTATGGTGGTTACGCGGCTATCCGCACACCATAACCACCATCATGATTATTTTTGTTATAGTTTAAATGCGCGTATTTCCCTATTTGGAACCATTTAAATATGTTATAAAATTATTAATTAAATTACCCCCTCTGATTGTGCCAGCTGGCCAAGACAAGTGGAGGAGAGGAGCTCCTCCTCCTTTCGGGTTAGCCCCATATCGGGGAGGGGAGGGGTGGCCACCCTCCTCAAGCCCATAAAAGGCCATGCACCCTGCCTCCCTCCTAATAAACCAAACTGAGCCCGGAGCACCTCTCCCGGAGCTCTAGCTCACTGGAAAAATCTTCACCAACCGAGCTGCACCACAACCCATGGAGACTCTGCCTAGCACCTCCCGAGCTGCACCACAGTGGTGTAAACGTTCCCCTTCCTCTTCCTAATCTTCCCAATGATCTTTATATGCCTCCCGGTGGCCGGAGCACCGCCGACACTACCCAAGCCAAGCTACAGGTCCGTTGGTGGCCACAAGTGGTGAGCCTTGCCCAATGCTTGTGGTGGAACTAGGGAAGTGCTGCACCACCGGGGATAACCTTCCCTGATGGTGGAAGGCCGTGGTGATGCCTGAAATTAACGCACTGGCTGTTCCCAAAAACAAAGTAAAACTCTATATATTTTCTACGACGGCGGTCGGCGGACCCAGGCCATTAGTCCACCACCAAAGAAGAGCCCAACCCCCAGTGCATTAGCCATGGGTGGTATCGTGGCCAGACAGTCACCAGATAGTTGGGGTGGCACGGTGTCGCTGGGAGTAGAGCATCCCACCACACTGCTCTTGGTTTTATAAATCCCTACGGTGGCCGACGACAATAAGCTGCCAGACCACCGCCCAGGAGGTTGCGGGCCCCCGACGAGTTGTTCGGCGGTATTGCCGATCTCCAATAGCGGCTGGCCTGCAGTGGCAGAGGCCACCGTCTCCTTCATCGACGGGAGGAGCATCCGCCGTCCGACCTTGGTGATGAAATTTTATGGCGGTGATTACATGGTTTGCCACCTTTAACCCAATGTCAGTGCCCCAAAGCGGATCCGTGGTCGATTTGTTGTGGGGAAAGGTTTGGCTATTCATCCATCCAGCGTGTTCCTGGCCATAGGATTTGGTTTGATCTGGCTATATTCAGACCATTCTATTAATAGAATTTTGTATATTTTTTAGAAAAAAATCCTAGCTCCTAGGAAAAAGGTTTGAACATGAAAATTGTTTCCCTTGATGATGGCAACCTCCACAAAAATATTGGGAATTTTTGGAATTAATTTGGTATTTTAAAAAGCTTAAATAAAATTATTTGGCCAATTTAGAGACCCAAAAATTGCTCGGAAATTTTTTGAAAAATTACTAGGCTCTTTTTAGGTTCTCTTAAAGGTTGTATTAAAATTTGAGAACTTTGGGGTAAAAATTGAAGATTTTCCAATTTCTTGGAGCCTAGGGTCGCGCTCGAAAATTTATGGGCTCAAATTCTTCGAAAATGAAAATCAAAGTGCGCGACCACTTTATATTGAATATTAAGTTCAATTGATTAATCGACGAGGGTTATCAAGGCAAGATTTCCAGCTTTTAGAATTTTGAGGTTTTTGCAAAACCACCGAGCTCCTTGTTCTTAAAATAACTCTCGGGCACCTTGGGTGGACTCGGAAGATGAGAGTATGAGCAAATGAGTTGCTAATTATTATCGACAAATAATAAAAATTTAACTCTTAATAAGACTCCCCGATCCGTTTAAGCCGTAATTAAAAAGGGTGCAACTGAATTGTTATCTAATCTTAATAATTGGTGAAACCCAAAAAAGCTTCCTATATGCTGAAATGGAACTGAGCATGCCTCCTGAGAACGGAGATGGAACTGAATATGCTTCTTAAGAACGGAGATGAAACTGAACATGCTTCTTGAGAACAGAGATGGAACTGAACATGCCTCCTAAGAATGAAGATGGAACTGAAGCCTCCTGAATGGAGTGATTGGACTACTAACCATTTTTTTATGAATTATTCCAGTCTCGCACTGGTCCAGTTCCTTTATTTATTTCAGTACAGTTATTTCTCTTCAGTACTTCAGTCTCGTACTGGTCCTGCTTATTTACTTTAAGTTCAGTTCTGTTGGATCCCTAGTTTGATTTGGGCTAGGTTCATTAAGTTACGATCTTGTGACCCATCATGTATAGCCAGGGTCATAGTTGTGTCCTAGAGTCTAGGCCAAGTCCTTAGGATCAACATTGCATGGACCAGCCTTCATCAGACTGCTAGAGACTCAAGACTTAGAGATTTTCCAGAAACTCAGTAAAATGAGTTCGACGCCCGTCAAACTCAGGCCGACGATAGTCGTTCTCAGCTCGACGATCTCAGAGAAAAATCTCTGAGCTGAGCTCGATGAACTTGATTCTCAGGTCGACGATCTTTGGACTCCACCTTCAGCATTCTAAGTCCAGACTTTATTCTCTAGACTCCAGTCGATGAAATTAGTTCTTTGGTCAATGATTTCTGGGTTCTCTACTTCAACTTATTAATCCAGATGCCTCTCAGTTTTCTAAGTCCAGAATAATCTTCAGTCGACGAATTCAAGATTCTCAGCTCGACGAACTTTGACCACTTTAGCTAGAGTTATCCAGCATCAGTTAGTGGTCCTCAACTCGACGAAACCAATTCTCAGGTCGACGATTTCTGGATACTTCACTTCAACACTTTCATTCCAGAAGCATCTGAAAATATTATAAGTCTAGAAATACTTTGCTGAACTTCACTCGATGAAACCGGTTATCAGCTCGACGAACTCCATATATAGAAAAGGCAAAGTTTCTAGAGAATGTAGTTTTGTTTTAGCTCGACGATCTTGGAACTCAGCTCGATGAACAGAAGTCATCTGGTCGACGAACACAGCAACTCGGCTCGACGAACTGTGAACTTACCTCGACGATTTTTGTCATATGTTCGATGAATCCAGACTTATTTATTTCCTTCCTTTTGTCCCCTTCTTACTGCAATAATTCATGTGTAATTAATGCTCAAATATTCTCTGAATATAACCGTTAAAAGGAGCATTGATTATGGTCTTATCCAGGATTATTGCTTGCCATTTTTCCGTGTGACAGTTGGGGAAATAATTCAATGCAGTTTATTCTCAAAACCATCAGTATTGATTGCAGAGGATTTCAAATTTCGAAAGAAAATTTTTGACAGGAAATATAAAAGAGATTTTCTCTCTTTTCCTGTATAAGGAACAGAGAAGATAGACACACAGAAGAAATACAGTTAGTCTGAATCAAGAAACTCTTTGCTATTTCTTTCACAGATCTCTGGTATAGAGAAGAAGACTTAGACCAGAATAACATCTGCTATTTGAAGAAAAAGAACAATCAATCAAAAATCAAGAGTCTTCATTCTTCAACTCTCCAGGACACTTCAAAGGACAACATCAATTCCATCTGTCAAGAAGTTCCTGAAGATCTTTTCTGGTCAAGGATTAAAGATTGAAGGCCTATCACCCTAAAGCAAAGCTCCAATTTTTCCTGAACCATTCTACATCTCAGGGGGAGCTATTTGCAAACATCATATCCACTAAGTCTTCTCAATTGTATATTGAGAAAGAGAAGACAATATCATCTCTCACCCCCCACTGTATAAAGGGTTATAACTCCCTTCAAAAGTTATTCCTGGTTGCAAGTCACCTGACCAAAAGACTTGAGGTTTGGTTTTTGAGCACCTGATCAAAAGCTCATTAGTGTCAGGCACTTGATCAAAAATCTGAGTGGATTTCTACCAGGGTGGTAGAAGAGTGGATGTACCCAGGTTGGGGAACCACTATAATTTCTTGTGTTGTCTGGTTGCCCTTTCATTTGTTCTTACTGTGTTTGTGCTAACTAGGTCTGCTGTGTATTTATGGTTATTTTTTGTTATTCTGCAGTTTTTATTTACAACAAAAGCTGTAAAGTTTTCTAAAGGATTTTAGGATACTCTATTCACCCACCCACCCCCCCCTCTAGAGTTTTTCAGATCTAACACATCACTTTCAATTGATATCAGAGCAGGATTCCCTTGGTTGTACAAGCTAACCCTTGAACCAAAATTCTGAGTTAGATCTGTCTTTACATCCCTATTAGATTTATTCTCACACAGCATGACATAGAACAAAGATTACGCAAGCACCAGACCTCCAGTATGCAATCTAAATAAGTTTACCATCTAGAAGGCAAGAATTAAGTTATACATGAACTCTATTGATGAAGATATCTACAACTCCATTTTGACAGGTCCCCCTCAAGCATCTACTTCTGCAACATCTTCAAGCACAATTGCAATTCCACCACCTGAGTGGACTGAGGCTCAGAGAACGACAAAGATTGTTGATGTCAAGGCAATGAATATACTGGCACAAACAATGTCAGATGATATCTTTCAAAAAGTGGCTGAATGCACCTCAGCCAAAGCCATTTGGGACTCCCTAAATCAAATGGTGGCTGGATCAGTAGATGAAAGAAAGGACAGGAGATCCAATCTCATATCCTTGTATGAGAATTTCAAGAAAGAGGAAGCTGAGACAGTAGCTAATATGTACAACAGGTTAAGCTCAATCATCAATGAGCTAGAAACATTGGACAAGGACATCACCCTCACTGAGGTGAATGATCAGATTCTTATGTGCTTCCCAAGCTCATGAGATTCAAGGATCTGGCCCATCAGGGAGGCCAGAAGCCTAAATGAGATTTCCACTGAATCTCTTTTAGGAAAGCTTAAGTCCTATGAACAACTGATCAAATACAGAGAGGCAGTTGAGCAAAGAACACCTCCTCCAGCAAGAAAAGAACAAAGCATTGCATTCAAGGTGCTGAGGAGACAGAGACTTCAACAACAAATGAAGAGTTGATGATTCTTTTTACCAAAAGGTTCTACAAAATGGCAAGGAAAGACTTCAGGAGAAAGTCATCAAGGCAGGATGACAAACCAAGGTATGACAAAACACCAAATAAAGAAGTGGTGTGTTTTGGTCGCAGGAAACCTGGACACCTCATCTCTGAGTGTCCAGAGAATCAGAAGAAGGAGAAGCGAAGAGAGAAAGATACCAGAAGACAGCACAACAGCAGGCCTTCCTCCAGCAAATATAAGAAGAATGAGAAAGGCTTTGTGGCTGAATCTTGAAGTGAAACTGAGGATGAATCATCATCTTCCAGCTCCAGTGAAGATGAAGAAGTGCCAAAGAGGGTTTCCTCATGGCCATTGATGCCTCCAGGAGCCATTCAGAAGAAGAAGATTCAAACAATGAAGCAGTTTCAGATTCTGAAGCTGACAAGGTATTATCTTCCTTTGATTACAGTTCTAATTCATTTAAATTTGAATTTAAAAAATGTGCATGGACTTAATTAAACTCAGAAAAAAATTTGGACTCTTAGGGAAAACTTAGGAAACCTAGAGAATGTTAATTCAGAAAACAATAGGTTAAAGGATGAATTAACCTTAGCTAATGAACAAATTATATTGTTAAAGACTGAGCTATGTGAGGCTTAATAACTTGAGGAATCTCTCAATGGGAGAAGCCTCAAGCTGATGGACATCAGAAGCACTGTAAATGCCAGATTGAATGGCAAGCTATGCTTGGGTTGTAACAACCCCATCCGTTCAAATGGTATATTCTAGAAGGTCCGGCCGGGGCCCCACAGGATATATCACAAAACAGGCGGTGAAGGTACAGGATGATACCAGAGTAGCGCATCGCACCTATCACAAATCATTCTAGCGGAAGCCTAGACTACAATTTGAACTCCTCATGAATGTCCAAACATAAAACTCCACATTTTATATAATATAGGAATGTCTTACAATGAGTCAAAAGAGTTGGCCTTATGGCCTTACATATCTTTCAAACAGTGGCCTAAACAAAGTGGCGCGCAGGCCGGCCACAAGAAAAGAAAACACACAACAACACAGATAGCCTTCGAGGGCTAGCAGCAGTAGCAGCAACAGCAGCAGGAACATCAACCTCTATGCGTCCCGCTCGGCTCTCCAGCACCTGTACAGGGACAATCCACCCAACGGTGGCAAACAAGAGCAACGGTCAGCGTTCAGCTGACCAAATTATAACGACCCTACCCCTTCTCTCGGGGCAGCGGTATACTTCCCTGCAAGCATAACAAACCATACGTATGGCACTATAGAGCATCAAAATGTGCTTTCACGCACACAAGCTGTTGGGTATTGTATCCACGATTACCTAGATTTGAGGAAGCCACCTGTCAAGCTAAGATGAATTCACAATGCATTTGATGAAACATCTTAAGTTGTACTTGCAGTGATTACACTCCAGTCGAGAATGGACCCAAAGTCATCTTTGGAGGGTCAGATCGAGGAGTCACCAGAGGTTATGGTATGATTTCCAACGGTATAATCTCTATCACCGACGTGGCTTATGTTGAAGGGTTAAACCATAACCTAATCAGTGTAAGTCAGTTATGTGATAAAGGTTATGACTTTAAGTTCTGCAAGGATAAATGTTTGATAATTTCACGTACCTCTTCTAAAACGGTATTATCAGGCATTAGGAGCAGAAATATCTTTTGTTTAGATTTTCTCAGTTTAGATTCATCTACCCCCGTATGCCTTGTGGCAACAGGCAGTGCATCTCTTTGTGAACAATGGCACAAGAGATTGGCACATATTAATTTCAAGACAATTAGTATGCTGTTTTCTAAGGACTTGGTAAGGGATGCTCCCAGTATCAAGTGCATCAAGGATAGCCCATGTCCTGCATGCCAGATGGGCAAACAGACTCGGGCTACCTTTAAGAGCATCGCTGACAAAGACTCTTCCCGATGTCTTTACCTTTTGCATATGGACTTGTTTGGTCCAATGCAAGTTCATAGCTTGGGAGGCAAGTCCTATACGCTAGTGATAGTTGATGATCATTCTCGATTTACATGGGTGTTCTTTTTGAAACGAAAGTCAGATACGTTTGACATCTTCACTAATTTTGTCAAGCAGGTTCAGAACGAATTTAACTGCTCCGTGGTCAAAATCAGAAGTGACCATGGAACAGAATTCGAATCTGGTGCAATGACAGAATTTTGTGAAGAACAAGGTATCTTTCATGAGTTTTCCTCCCCGCGCACTCCTCAGCAAAATGGAGTTGCGGAGAGGAGAAATAGAACTCTCATTGAAGCCTGCACGACAATGTTGAAAGACGCTTCTCTCCCGGAATACTTCTGGGCAGAGGGTGTCAATACGTCATGTCATGTACAAAACCGAGCATTGATCAACAAGCATCATCGTAAGACGCCCTACGAGCTACTGAAAGGCAGGAAACCAACCATGTCCTACTTGAGGATTTTTGGTTGCAGATGCTATGTACTGAATAATGGGAAGTACCCGCGTACTAAATTCGGTGAAAAATGCTTCGAAGGCATATTCATGGGCTATAGTTCCCATAGTCGGGCATATAGGGTCTTTAATAAGAAAACCCTAGTGGTAGAAGAATCAATAAATGTTGTATTTGATGAAGGAAGTTTGCTTAACAGCAATTCTTCCAGTAGTATTCTTGAAGATGCAGGTTCTAGACTTGAACAGCTGAGTCTGGATGAGACCGCTAAAGATGACGCTCCCAAGTACGTCAAAGTTTCCACCTCAACGTCATCTGAAAATGTTGAAGATCAAGATGGGAGAAATCTCTTAGAAGAAAGAGAAGCCCAAGAAGTAGTTGAAGCTCCAGATGCCAGACTTCTAGAGCTCCGGCACGTGAGAGATCATCCTAGAGATCAGATCATCGGGGATCCTCGTATTGGTGTCAGAACTCGAAGAGGTACAGTTAACGAAGTATTGCATCTTAGATTCCTGTCACAGGTTGAGCCAAAGAAGTTCGACGAGGCGAACAAGGATGCGGCATGGATTCTGGCCATGCAAGAGGAACTACATCAATTCGAACGTTGCAATGTTTGGACGCTGGTTCCCAGACCATACAAGCAGAATGTGATTGGCACGAAGTGGATCTTCAGAAACAAGCTGGATGAACATGGTGTCATCGTAAAGAACAAGGCCAGGCTGGTGGCTCAAGGTTACAGACAGGAGGAAGGGATTGACTTCGACCAGACCTTCGCACCAGTAGCAAGGCTCGAGGCAATCAGGTTGTTCCTGGCGTATGCTTCACACAAAGGATTCACAGTCTATCAAATGGATGTGAAATCGGCATTCCTGAACGGAGACCTGAAAGAGGAAGTATACGTCGCTCAACCCCCAGGTTTTGTCGATCCTACTTATCCCAATCACGTTTATTTTCTTAATAAGGCCTTATATGGGTTGAAACAAGCTCCACGAGGTTGGTATGAGACTTTATCTAGTTTTCTTCTTGAGAACAAGTTCTCCAGAGGTAAAATAGATAAAACATTGTTTCTCAGGGAAGTCAAAGGCAAGATTTTGCTGGTGCAAATCTATGTCGATGACATAATATTCGACTCAACGGACAACAATCTTTGCAAAAAGTTTTCTAAACTTATGCAAGGAAAGTTTGAAATGAGCAGTATGGGAGAGCTCAAGTATTTCTTAGGACTTCAAGTGAAACAGTCTGAGGATGGAATCTTCATCTCTCAGACGAAGTTCACAAATGAACTCCTTAAGAAATTCGGTATGGAGAGTGCAACCTCTATGAGGACTCCAATGGGATCCACCATGTCTCTGGATAAGGATGAGAAAGGTAAACCTTTCGATGAAACCAAATACAGAAGCATCATTGGATCCCTGCTCTACCTTACTGCCAGTCGACCGGATATTATGTTCTCCACATGTGTCTGTGCCCGATATCAGGTGAACACTAAGGAAGCTCACTATGTCACTGCAAAGCGAATTCTGAGATACCTTAAAGGTACTCCTAATCTTGGCTTGTGGTACCCGAGAAACAATGATGTCGAGCTAATAGGCTTTTCAGATGCTGATTTTGCAGGGAGCAGGGATGACAGGAAAAGCACCTCCGGGAGGTGTCAATTTCTCGGTAGGAGGCTTATCTCATGGAACAACAAGAAACAGAATTGTGTTGCAACCTCCACAGCAGAGTCAGAGTACACCTCGGCAGGAAGCTGTTGCGCACAACTTCTATGGATCAGAAACCAGTTAGCCGACTACGACCTTCAGTTCAAGGAAGTACCCATGTACTGCGACTCCTCCAGTGTAATTGTCATTGCCAACAATCCGGTGTCGCACAGCAGAACGAAGCATATTGAAGTACGCTACCACTTCATTCGGGAGCACGTGGAGAACAAAGATATCTCTCTCTGTTATATCCCCACGGACAAGCAGATTGCTGATATATTCACAAAGCCCCTAGACGAGGCCAAGTTCAATCTTTTCAAGACTGAATTGGGGATGCTCAATTATGAGGAATGAAGACTACAGAGGCTCCAGGCCCGTGCAAGAACTGAGGGGGAGCAAAGGGTAAAACGCTACAGACCCCGATTTGTAGAAGCCGAAAAGGGGGAGATTACCCTCTCGGCTAAGGCTAAGGTGGCTCCAAGCTTGCTCCTAAGAAATTGGTATTGGTAATGGATAACTCACTCAACTCACTTTTCAGTTTATGGTTTTCATTCTCATTTGCTCTATTCACCTTAGCTTGTAGGGTTTAGGCTTCTTCAAATAGGGGGAGATTGTTGGGTATTGTATCCACAATGTACCTGATTTGAAGAAGCCCCTGGACAAGCTAAGGTCAATAGACTATGTATTTGATAAAATCCTTCTAGTTGTGCTTGCAGTTTTTCCACGCTAAGTGCACACCAATGTCAGGGTGCAGTAGGTCAATATACACGGGTCTGCACGACGTAATCCCTCGTTGAGCAGATCAGTGTGTTGGCCTACGTGTACTCTCTCTATTGGAGTGCACTTATTTTCAAGCACAGGGCTGTAAATATGCAGGAGCAGACAAGGAGCAAGGATGGGTCAAGGAGCATCTCATATGTGGAAAGACGAAAATTCGTCTAAGTTAGAATCGACGAGAATCACCAAGTGATTCTCGCCGATTCGGCGAGAATCACTTGGGATTCTCGCCGATTTGTCGAGAATCAGAAGTTGATTCTCGCCGAACTCGATGCAGCAACTTCTAAGCAAGCACCTCTGCGTCTAAGTAAGAATCGACGAGAATCACTTAGTGATTCTCGCCGATTCGGCGAGAATCACTAGTGATTCTCGTCGAATCGACGAGAATCACTGGTTGATTCTCTCCGTCTCGACCTGGCCTAGAGCAGTGCGTGCAACCAAGGCAAATTCGACGAGAATCATCTTTGATTCTCGCCGAATCGTCGAGAATCACCTTTGATTCTCGGCGACTCGGCGAGAATCACTTTCGATTCTCACCGATTTTGACTTGGCGTTTTTCTGGAACTTCCTGAACCGGATTCTGCCGCTGTTAAATTTCTGGACCGGGATTTGGGGATTTCTTTTGTGAGTCCCACAAACGGTCATATTGGTGTTAACTACAGTATTTATACACGGCTATTTTGAACAGAATACCTAGACAGAAAGAAGCCGAGCGAGTGCAACCCTAAAATCACGAAATCTCTCCGCCGCCTCCGTCGCCGCTCGCGCAAGTCCGTCGCCGCTGCTGATCGCATTTCTTCCCGATCTCCGGCGACAGAAGCTTAGCAAAGCTTGAGTCTCATGTGTCTGTCCAGAGATCCCTTGTCTCTCGATTTGTTGACCGGGAAAAACTCCCCCGTCCGAATCGATCGAGACGACCGATCCTAGAGTGACCGTTGGTAGACCTAGTTTGCTTTGCAACGAAGATTGGATCTCAGAAGTACTGCTGTCGCGCATCGTCGTTGCCGTCGATCCCGAACCAAGCCGCCGCTCGGATTGCCGCCGCCAGTTTCGGGAAGATCCTTTCCAAGAGAGACCAAGGTTGTAGACTTTTCGTTGACTTCACGAACACGTCATCGAACGAAGAGGAACACCGTAGTCTCCAAACGAAGTTTGTATCTCGTGTACTTTCCATATTTACTTTTGTTGTAAAGGAACGATTGTTCCGTGTTGTAAGGGTTGGGTGCAACCCGTTTTGTGGGAGTGTTGACTCTCACGTGTGGAAGGGTTCCTTCCGTTAGTGCAGGGATTGGATTTCAATCCCGTTGGAGAAGTGACCGAGTCGTCCCTTGTTGGGGAGATAGGTCGAAGGGGGAAAGTGGATGTACCCAAGTCGGGGAACCACTATAATTTGCCTGTGTATTCTGTGTGCTGTGCTTTCTATTTTTTATTGTGCAGGTACGTTCGTAAATTCCGCAAAAGCGCTACTCGTCACCTATTCCCCCCCCCCCCCCCCCATAGGTGCACATAGCTGACACTAGGTGGACTTTTAAGTGGTATCAGAGCGAGGTTGCTCTTCAAAGGTTAACACCTTGAGTAGAATCCTGCCACCAGTGTCAGAAGCATGGATCTGGATTATGAGATACCGCCACTCAAACTCCCCGCATGCACAAAGGATTATTATCCCATCTGGAGAATGAGAGTGTCATTTCACGTTGACGCTATCGATCCTCGAGCATCCTTCATCCTGGAAGAGGGTCCGTTTATTCCCATGAAGACCTCCGACTCTGGGATCCAAGTGCCCATGGGCATTGCTGAGATGTCAGAGACGGAACTATCACTATTTCATTTGGACGAGAGGATTCATCAAATTATCCTGGATATCTGGTCTGGAGCCTCTCGCTCTAGATTGGAAAAATGTAGGACGGCTAAATCTCTGTGGATGACGATCTCAGAGCTGATGGGGGAGTTAGAGAAAGCTGGAATATGTTGTCAACCAGACGAGGAAGCCTATGTGGGGGTCCTCACCTCTGAAGATGAAGGCAAGCATCACTCGGACAACATCAGAGCTCCAGTGTCCGTGTTAGAGACTGAAGAGGACAGTGAGGAAAGCAGCTCTGATGTGGATGAAACAATGTTCACTGGATCTAATGACAATAACGCAGAAGAGCAGGTAACTTCTTCAACCTGCCCCGTATCTCTTGAAATTTCTGAAGACAGGAACTGCCCTCCTTCAGAAAATGCTGATTCCCTAAAGAGAGCCCTTCAGTCAAGCAACCTACTTGCTGAGGAGCAAGCTCAAGAGATTGCTCGACTGAAGATCTTGTTGGTTCTCCAATTGGCATCCAACAAGACCAAGGACTCTAAGATCTCAGCTCTAGAGAGCAGTCTAGAGAATGAGAAAAGAATAGTATCACACTTCTCCAAGGTTGATGTCATTAAGAGAAAGCAAGAAAACGGGTGGATCTCCCGGATTATCAATTCGTGGAGAAATGGGGAAACGGTTTTCCGACCCCCCACTCCAAGTAGGAAGGCAACTCATCATGCCTTCAGGTATGACCACAGGCACAGTCGTGGTCACTACAAGGGTGATCTGTCCCCATGTGGAGACACCCAAAGTGCAAGGGCCGGCGTGGCCACCCACGATAGAATACCTAAGGCTCGTTCTGAGCCCTTTGTATTCACTGCCACTGCCTCAACACAGTGTGGATCTGCATGTCCCAGTTCATAGAAGACTTCTCACCACTCGAGGACACGGGATAGAGAGGATAGAAGTCATGATGTCAGGTTCCATGGGGCCCTGTAAGGGAGATGCGTGAAAGAATGGCACCACCTTCCCGGCCTCATAACACTCACAACATGCATTTTTTCCACCATTCCACGTGTCACGAAGGAAGAGGAATTTTTGTGACAAGATCATGCCCTATCCCGTTTAGACCTAGGACCGTGACTACATCAGTCACGAGATCAGGTCGGAAACGGCAATACAACATTCACCCATGTTGGTGCTGTGGCAAAGTGGGACACTTTGCCATCGATTGTTGGCACAACCCCTCTGTGCCCACGGCAAGGGCTTATCCACATTGTCGGGACAGAGGTAGTCTTCCAGACAGGTTTTCTGAAGGAATGCAGTGGCGTGCTCATGCTAACAGGAACCTAGGACCCAATATGATTTGGGTTCCTAAGGTAAAGTAATTCTTTCTTGCAGGGTAGTCTAGGTTCCCGTGAATATGATGGGAACTAGACAATAGGTGTCTCAAGACTAAATTGGAACAATAGTCTGCAATAACAGATGTGATATCAATTTGAGCATACTCACATTGAGCTTCTGATATGTTCTACCTGAGGGACTAAAACGATGACTCTCAAAATCCCAGGTACTCATGATCAGTTTCAAGACTTGAGTCGTTTTCAATTGACAATTACATATATATATATATATATATATATATATATATATATATATATATATATATATATATATATATATATATATATATATATATATATATCATTATACACAGATACTTCTTTGTATATTAGTGTATGTATGCACGTCTAAGGATAGGTTAACTCGATGCATGCAAACCTTTACACATCAATAAAGGGTTAACGAAGATATGTCATCGTGATTCTCGACAACTCACAATTGACATCAAGAAGTTTTTGGAAAAGCCTCGTTCAAATCCAAATAGATTGACTTTAAAATATACATGTGTTTATCATCTTTATATTGACTTGACATCAGAAAATTTTAAAAATGTTGCAAGCTTCTCAACGTGAAAATTTCTAGTCAAGAGACCTCTCAATTTCGAATTAGACAAATGGTATCAGAAACCGAATTAAATAAATCTCCTGTCAGACAAATCCTGCCGACCCTTCGCATTCTTCACGAATCCCGCCGAATTAGACAAATCTCACCGAACTAGTCAAATACCCGCCGACCCCTCGCCTTCTTCTCGAATCCCGCAAGAGCTCTGCCGACAACCCGCAAGAGCTCTCCCGAGTTCTTCCGCAGACTTGCCGAAACCCGCAAGAGATCTCCCGACGACCCGCAACAAGCTCGTCGCACCGTCTACGCCAAACCTCGCCGACTCTCCTCCGCTGGACACTCGCCGAGGGGCCTCTAATCGCTGCAAGGGACGCTTACCGGAAGGACACCACGCCGACTCCTGCTGGAAAGCTCTTCTAATCCGTCTCCATCAAAGGTTTCCCGCAAGCATCCCGCCGAAGCCTTCACCGACGAACTCTTCTAGTTTCGATTCTTCTCCACTCGAACTAACTCACCGTATACGCCCTTAGGTAACCTCTTCCTCACCCGTACTTGGACGCGCTCACTAGTGATGCTTTCTTTTTGAATGTTCATTAATGCTTAGAGTAGGGCTTCTATCTCTAGATCTACAATGGCTCCAAGGACAACTGCAGGGTTGGTCTCTGGCTGCGAGCTGGTTCGAACTGGGTTTTCTCACGCCTCGGACGAATTCCGCAACATCATTCTAATGCTGGAAGAGGCTGGGCTAACCTTCGTCTTGGAGCACCCTTGCAAAATCCTGGACAAAGAGGTGCTGGAGTTCTTCGCTACCGCAAGACTCCGAGATGGAGACTCCATAATCAAGAGCAAGGTGGCGGGGGCAAAAGTAAAGATGTCTGCCAGCAAGCTGACTCGCTATCTGCAGCTTTCTAGTTCGGAGCAGGAGGACTATTTGGAGGACGAGGACAAAACCAGAACTCTCTTGTTCTGCGGTCTTCCATGAGGAACTCGATCAATAAAGAGAAAGGAGATGAATGAAGAAGGGAAGCTCCTATCTGACATTATTGGAAAAGTGCTCATCTGCAAGCCGGGCTCGCATGACCATATCTCAGGAGATATGTTCAAAATCCGCATAGCTGTTGTCTGCCGCAAGAGGTTCAACTGGGGAGAGTTGCTGTTCGAGAAGATCAAGGACACCCTGGGCACTCCTAGTTTCGGCCGCATCATAAGTCTATATCTAAACCAGCTAAACGGAGACAAGTTCGACATGAGCAAAGGTGTCCCTCTCCACTACTTGAAGAAGATGGATGCAAGTGTGTTTGATCGATGGGAGAGGCGGATCGGGCAGCCTGCCGTGGAAGAGCGACAGGAAGTATCTCCAGCAGTCACCCCCCGTTAAATTCCTGATACCCTGACTGCAGGAATTGAGGGGGAGACTCTACCCCCTCATACAGATGTAGTTTCTGACATTGCCCAGGTGGCCAGGGATGCTGTGGCCGAAATTCTAGAAGAAAGTGACACTGTGCTGGAGACTGCTGACCGAGAATTGGAAGAGGCTGCTGATATAGATGAATTCTTGGATGAGGACGGAGAGGAAGATGAGAATGAGGGACATGAAGCATTTGAGACTCCGGATCCTGTTGAACCTCCATCTGACAAGTCTGCACCAGTGGAGGGGGAGTTAGATAAATCTACAGAGGCCGCCAACATTCCTCCTTTAGAGCCTATGATTGTATACAGCTCTACCGATGCGTCTGCTGAAATGCAAGGCCCACAAGTGCCTCCGGCTATTCCGTTACGAGATGAGCTAGCCACTCACACTGTCAATATCATTCAGGGCATTGTGAATGAACTTAAAGTCTCATTTGATGAAGCCCAGAATAAACTGCTGAACAGGATTAAGACTTCGGAAAATCTGATGCTCAAGAATATGGTGGAAATCAACCATAAGCTGGACGTGATGGAGAAGAAATTTGAAGAGAAGTATACCGCGGCCGGCGAAGTTGTCACACTCTTAATGGCCGGCTTGAAAAAGAATACTGATACTCTGGCTGTCGTAAATCAGAACACACACATTATAGCCAACAACATTCAGAAGTTTGATGGTAATATGGTCACGTTAAATGCCAATCAGCAGGCCCTGATCACTGAATTCTCCAAGACCACGAAGCATATTGATGACTCCCTGCACTCATATGCAAACTGCATCGCTGTCGAAGCCAAAAAGGGGGAGAAAGAGTATATAACTAAGTTGGCCGAGCTTCAAGAAAGCATGAGCACACACTTTGCACAATCAAGCAAATATGTCTATAAGAGCTGCTGGTGGATGCTCCAATAGGCACTAGGTACGTTAGGCGTCGTTCTGCCTGACAATCCTGCCGGTATTCATGTCTCTGAGACATCTAAGGCCGCTGAGGAAGTAAGTGTTGCTGAGGATGTAAGTGCAAGTGCTGCAGATATTCCCACAAATGACGCTGATGCTAGGGCTCTCTCCAAAGCTAAACTGAGGAGCATGTTTGACCAAGAGGCCTTAGCAAAAGCCAGGGGAAAGAGAAAAGTTCAAGAAGGGACCTCCAAGGAGACACAGGCTGCAAAGAGAACTCGAATGAATGAGGAGGATGTACGAAACGAAAGGTAGAGTCCAGTTTCAAGGAACATCATCTTAGACACCTTCTGGCTGCAAGAAAGAGGAGAGATCAATCGAAACGAAGTATATAGCCAGTATGAGTGGGAAACGCACAAAACGTTTGAAGCGAAACGCAACATCTTTTTCAGAAACAACAAGGATGCAGATAAAGTTCCTCCTCCTAGGTATTACCCGAAGCCTAAAGAATACATGGAGAGGCAAAGCAAGAAGTACTTGGCTCAAAATCCTAAGGGTGACTTAGCTAAGGAAAAATAGTCAAAAACGTATAGCTTGTCACTTTGTCTTAAGAACATTTAATGATTATTGTTGTCATCGAAACAATTCTGGATTATATGTGTATATATTTATATTGGTATATAAAATAGAATTTGTGAATGACTCAAGTCCTGATCTGATTGCATATATTCTCTTGTGCTGCATGTTTAATTTCTGAATGCTATGTTTATTATTTGATATGTGTTATTCATCTTAGCTAGTAGGGTTTTGGCTTCGTCAAATAGTGGGAGATTGTTGGGTATTGTATCCACGATTACCTAGATTTGAGGAAGCCACCTGTCAAGCTAAGATGAATTCACAATGTATTTGATGAAACATCTTAAGTTGTACTTACAGCTCCTCCGCGCTAAGTGCACACCAATGTCAGGGTGCAGTAGGTCAATATACGCGGGTCTGCACGACGTAATCCCTCGTTGAGCAGATCAGTGTGTTGGCCTACGTGTACTCTCTCTATTGGAGTGCACTTACTTTCAAGTACAGGGCCGTTCATATGCAAGAGAAGACAAGGAGCATGGATGGATCAAGGAGCAGCTCCTGGGTGGAAGACGAAAATTTGTCCAAGGAAAATTCGACGAGAATCACCAAGTGATTCTCGCCGATTCGGCGAGAATCACCAAGTGATTCTCGCCGAATCGACGAGAATCACTAGTGATTCTCGCCAACTCCTTCAGGCTACCTCAAAATGGTACCAAGTAAGATTCGGCGAGAATCACTAGTGATTCTCGCCGAACCAGTGGCCAAGCAGCTCATGTATACAAAGTGAAATTCGTTGAGAATCAATAAGTGATTCGGCGAGAATCACTAACGATTCTCGACGAATCGTCGAGAATCACTTGGTGATTCTCGCCAATTCGTCGAGAATCGCCTGCGATTCTCGCCGATTTTCACTTAGCGTTTTCTCAGGATGCTGCTGGACCGGATTCTGCCTCTGGACTAGTTTGAACCGGACTTAGGGATTTCTAGTGTGGGTCCCACAAACGGTCATATTGGAGTTATCTACAGTATATATATTCCAGTATTTTGAACAGTAAAAGAACGGAGAAGAGAGAAAGAAACCGAGCTGCAACGTAACCCTAAAACCGCGATTCCTCTCCGCCGCCGCCGTCGGGCTCGGGAACGTAGGTCGCCGTCAACAATCGGGAATCCTCCGTGATCTCCGGCGACAGAAGCTTAGCAAAGCTTGAGTCTCACGTGTCTATCCAGAGATCTCTTGTCTCTCGATTTGTTGACCGGGAAGAACTCCCCCGTCCGAATCGATCGAGACGACCGATCCTCGTGTGACCGTTGGAAGACCAAGCTAGCTTCACTACGAAGTTTGGATCTCCAAGTTCAGCAGCCGCTCATCATCACAGCCACTGATCCCGAAGCTAGCCGCCGCTCGTGTTGCCGCTGCCGGTTCCGGGGAGATCCTCTCCAAGAGAGACCAAGGTTGTAGACTCTTCGTTGACTTCACGAACACGTCGTCGAACGAAGAGGAACATCGTAGTCTCCGAAAGAAGTTTGTATCTCGTATACATTCTAGATTTACTTTTGTTGTAAAGGAACTTTTGTTCCGTGTTGTAAGGGTTGGGTGCAACCCGTTTTGTGGGAGTGTTGACTCTCACGTGTGGAAGGGTTCCTTCCGTTAGTGCAGGGATTAGATTTCAATCCCGTTGGAGAAGTGACCGAGTCGTCCCTTGTTGGGGAGATAGGTCGAAGGGGGAAAGTGGATGTACCCAAGTCGGGGAACCACTATAATTTGCCTGTGTATTCTGTGTGCTGTGCTTTCTATTTTTTATTGTGCAGGTACGTTCGTAAATTCTGCAAAAGCGCTACTCGTCACCTATTCCCCCCCCCCCATAGGTGCACATAGCTGACACTAGGTGGACTTTCACAAGCCATCACAACCGTTCGCCACCCGGCCCAACGGTCCGTGCACTCAGGGCACATTCTTGGTGTTCTGGCAAATCTTTTGCCCACCACCGTATCAGGGTCATCACCCAACGGTAAATCTCTTGAGCATTTACTCCATGGCGTGCAGCCGGAGTTAGTCTTCCTACACCGGGATGGCCCGTAGCCCCCCATTGTGTCATGGCGCACAGGCCGAAGACTCTTGCTATGCGCTCCAACAGACCGCACCTTTTGGTCTCACATCGGACGGACATAGCGCAGGTCGGATCCTCCACCCCCCGTTGCTCAAATCGCCTTGCCTTCTCCGAGTACAGCGTACTCATGGCTATATCAAAGGCGCGGGTCGGTCTCACCAATCCTGTTCTTGGCATTCAAGCCTGGGTATATCTCGTTACCCATTTCCTTAGCACAACAGCGGGTCTTTCCTGGGCCTCCCAGTACTTCCTGTGACTCTCTTCATAGGTGGACACCGCACAAGCACAAATGTCAGGGGTCTTTCCTGGCTATCCTGCCAGTACTTCCTGTTACTCGCTTCATAGGTGGACACCCTACGACATCAAGCATCACAAAGGGCATTTCCTGGTCACACCAGTACTTCCTGTGCTTCATTCACAGGTTGGACCCAAACACATCACATGGCTATTTTTCCTGGGCTACCACCCCAGTACTTCCTGCTACTTCTTTTCGCAGGCATAACCCGTAGACTCCTTACACTACACGTTATCACGGAGTCTTCTCCGGTTCGTATGCAACATCACCAATCCAGGCCAACCTGTCCAGATGGGCTTCACACAGCATGCCTATTCCGTACTCCATTTCCGGATCTATATGCTAATATGCTAACAAAGGGGATTCAAGCATCCACCTAAAGATTTCCAATATCATCCACCTCTTGGTGGGGGAAATCACAAAGCTATGCCAAAAAGAAGCCTACACATGGCTAGGAAGAAGAGTCGTTACCCTTGACGACCGCTTCGGTGTCATGACCTCAGAGCTTGCTTGCAAGACTCGCAAGAGCGTTTCCTCCGCAACGCCGGCTTCAGATTTCTCGTCGGTAACCAGCATCACCACCAGCAACAGCCCCCTTTCCTTCTTCCTCCTCCTTTCTCTCTCTCTTTCTCTCTTAACTTGAAGAAAGATCAAGGCCAAAAAAAATGAGAATCACTTATCAGTTTTCGGCCTTTAGGAAAAAGAGAAAGAAGCTTCAGCCCTTGGACCCAGCTGAAGGAATGGACGGCCACGATTTTGCCAAAAACACAGATTTTGACCTGACACAGCCTCGGACACGGCCGTGTGCCAGGCCGTGTGCCTCAAGCGGTGGTCAACCGACTTATCCAAACCAGTGATACGCCCATGGAACACGCCCGTGTCATGGGCCGTGTCACCAACATGCCTTCAGCCACGCCCGTGTCTGTGGCTGTGTGCCTGGGCGAAAAAAAACCAAAACCATCCCGAGACTTCACACGGCCTGTGACACGCCCGTGTCCCAGGTCGTGTGCCCTGACATGGCACAAAGACACGCCCTGTCGAAATCCTTCGGCGAGCTGAGTTCGTCGACTCGATTTGACAAGCCCTGTGACACGCCCGTGTCACAGGCCGTGTTCAACCTCTCGACACTCAACACTTACGTCTCGACACTCGACGATCGTCGAGTAACAATCATCGAGCACGCGACACGGCCTTGGACACGCCCGTGTCCTGGGCCGTGTGCCTCCTCTCGACACATCGTCGAGTGAAAAATCATCGAGATAAATGCGATCGTCGACATAACCTCGACACGCCCTGCGACACGCCCGTGTCGCAGGCCGTGTCAGCTAACACGCCCTGGGACACGCCCGTGTCCCAGGCCGTGTCACCCAAAAATTTCCTGTTTCCGAACTTTGGGCTGTTACAATCCTCCCCTCCTACAAGAAATTTCGTCCGCGAAATTCAGACACAGGAAGGCAACAATAAACAGCAAGAAATATGTTACAACATACAAAATTTATGTTTCAACATCCTCTTAGAGATTACAAAAACAGCTCAGGGAACTCTTCGCGAATGGTTTGTTCTCGCTCCCATGACAGTTCTTCACGGCCACAATTGTCCCACCGGACTTTTACCATGGCGACCGCCTTGTTCCGCAACTGTTTCTCGGCTCGATCTTCGATCTGAATGGGTCTAACTCTCGTTGTTAGCCCATACTCCACCGGCACACGATCACCCGCGATCACTTGAGCTGGATCTTTCACGGCCTTCCGAAGCACCGAGATGTGAAAGACATCATGTAACCCACCCAAGTCCGACGACAGAGTTAGCCGATAAGCCGCTTCGCCCACTCGCTCAACCACTTCAAAAGGACCCAAATATCTTGGACTCAACGTTTTCAATCGTCGAATCCTGGAGACACTTTTGAATGGCTTGATCTTCAAGTAGACCCAGTCGCCAACTGCAAATTCTACGTTCCGGTGCTTGGCGTTGTAGTACTTCGCTTGTCGATCTTGAGCAATAAGCAATCTTCTCGAATCGTCCGTATGGTTGCGTTTTCTTCCTCAACCTCATTTGGTTTAACAACCCCAGCTTCGCCCGCTTCTACCCAAGCCAAGGGAGTACGACACTTCCGTCCATATAGAGCTTCATATGGTGCCATCCCAATGCTCGCCTGGTAGTTGTTATTATATGCAAACTCTACCATATAGAGATGATCTTCCCATCTCTTTCCAAAGTCAAGGGCGCACATTCGGAGCATGTCCTCCATTGTTCTGTTGGTACGTTCAGTTTGGCCATCCGTTTGGGGATGAAAGGCCGTACTGAAAGTCAACTTCGTGCCCGACAGTCGGTGAACTAGCCTCCAATCATTTGACGTGAATCGCCCATCTCGATCACTTACGAAGCTCCGAGGAACACCGTGAAGCCGCACAATCTGGTCAACATATAACTTTGCCAAACTTTCAACTGAATCATCCCGCCTGTTCGGGAGAAAATGTGTTACTTTCGTTAGCCGGTCCACAATGACACAAATGGAATCATTTCCTCGCTGCGATCTCGGCAACCCATGCACAAAATCCTTGGAAATATCATCAAATTTCCACTCTGGGATTGCAGTGACTTTAGATAACCGACCGGCTTTTGGCATTCCGCCTTCACCATCGCACATGTTTGACATTTGGCTACATAAAGGGCAACATCTTTCTTGAGCCCTGGCCACAAGAAAAGCTTCTTCATATCGTTGAACATCTTTATGCTCCCGGGGTGAATGGAATACTTTGTATAATGCGCTTCATACATCAGTTCTTCCCTTAACTTCCCCACATTTGGGACGCACAAACGGCCCTCTTTTCGTAAAAGACCGTCAATCCAGGTGAATTTGCCCTCTGGCCCTTCATTCACATAGCGTAAGAGATCTTCATCCAACTCCATTGCCAGTCACACTTGGTCTGCAAGGTCACATTGCACCTCGGTCCAGTTCAAGCATGCAGTGGCAGTGGAACCCTTGTCAACACAATAGATCTTTAACGCCTCCAACTCCTGGATAAGGCGTTTATCATGCCTTTGTAACCAATTCGCTCTAGCCGGAATCCGCCAACTCAAGGCATCCACGACAACATTCCCCTTCCCGGGCGTATAGTGAATCTCGAAAGTGTAGTCCCCAAGGAACTCCAACCACCTTCGTGGTCGCATGTTCAAGTCTTTCTGCTCCAAAAGATACTTTAGGCTCTTATGATCGGTATAGATCTCCACCTTCACTCCATAAAGGTACTGTCGCCACAACTTGAGTGCAAAAATCACCGCCGCCAGTTCGAAATCATGGACGGGATAATTTCGCTCGTGCACCTTCAGCTGGCATGAGCCATAAGCAATAACTTTTCCATTCTGCAGAAGAACGCAGCCTAAGCCGCTCCCTGAGGCATCACTATAAATCACAAATCCATCGGTTCCACGTGGCGAAGACAACACCGGCGTCGTGGTCAACCGAACCTTCAGCTCTTCAAAAGCTCGTGCACACTCTGGCGTCCAAACGAACTTCTGATCTTTTCGCGTCAATGTGGTTAGCGGCAAAGCGATCCGCGAGAAGTTTTCCACAAATCATCTATAGTAGCCCGCAAGTTCAAGAAAACTCCTCACCTCGGCCACGGAAGACAACATTGGCCACTCCTGTATGGCCCTTATCTTCGCCGGATCCACTGCAATGCCCGCTCCACTCACCACATGGCCCAAAAATGCCACTGACGATAGCCAAAACTCGCACTTCGACAACTTGGCATATAGCTGATTTTGCCTCAACGTGTTCAACACCAACCGCAAGTGAATCTCATGCTCGGCTTTGGACTTCGAGTATACCAGGATGTCATCAATGAACACAATCACAAACAGATCCAGGTACTCACGAAAAATACGGTGCATCAAATCCATAAACACCGAGGGCGTATTGCACAGTCCAAATGGCATGACTGTGAACTCATAATGCCCATAACGCGTTCCAAATGCGGTTTTGGGAATGTCACCTTCCCGAATTCTTAACTGGTAGTAACCAGACTTCAGGTCCAACTTCGAATAGACGGTCGATCCCACCAGCTGATCGAACAACTCATCAATCCGGGGTATCAGATACTTATTCTTCTCGGTCAGCTTATTCAGTTCACGGTAATCGATACACAACCGCAACCCACCGTCTTTCTTCTTTACAAAAAGCACAGGCGCGCTCCAAGGTGACATACTTGGGCGTATATAACCTTGCTCCAACATTTCTTGGAGTTGAACCTTCAATTCAGCCATCTCTTTTGGCGCAACACGATATGGCGAGCGGGCCACAGGTTTCGCACCTGGCATCAACTCAATTTTGAAGTCAATCTCCCACTGGGGTGGTAACCCAGGGAGATCCGTGGGAAACACATCTGTAAATTCTGCCACAATCGGAACCTCGCACAAACTGGCCTTAGGCTCAACAGCCTGAATTAGTGCAAAGTAACACTCTGCACCCTTCCGAACAGCCTTGCCTACCTGCAGTGCAGACATCAATGTCCCGCCCACTCCTCGCATACCCGCGAACTTTATCTCTTGTTCGGTATTCTGGCCCAACGTGATTTCTTTGGACTGGCAATCAATCATAGCATGCTGCTCCGCAAGCCAATCCATCCCAAAAATCACGTCGAATTCCGATATTGGCAAAACAAATGCAGTTAACCAAAAATCCCGACTTCCTACTTGAACCGCCACATTGCAAGCTTGATCCGCAAGCATCCAACAGTCATTCGGCAACACCACTCTGAAGCTATCTGTCTTTACATGACTGGGTATCCCAAGCCGTGTAATAAACTCACTAGATAGAAAAGAATGCGATGCACCTGTATCAAACAGTGCTCGCGCCAACGTGTCCCGAATCATCACAAAGCCTATGTCAAACATGTCACACATACAAACCGCAAACATAGGGGTACTAAGCAAAACATACAACCAATAGCATATGCAAAACTAAACTCATACATGTGACCACGTCACTCTGCTTGATGGCCTCTTGCAGGCCAAGATTGTAGACCCGGGGTTGCGCCTGCGAGGTAGAGGAATCCACCACCGCCTTTCCTTTTTCCGCATAAGATGCTCCCGCCTTCTTTTCACTCTTTGGCGGCATCCGACAATCGCGCGCAATATGCCCCATGCGGCCACAATTGAAGCAGACCCGAGTATCTGGCTTGGAGGTAGCCCCTGACGTTGCTCCCGTTGCAACGGATGAAGGAGCATGTCCACTAGGCTTGGACTTCTTGCCCCATCTCTTCTTATAAAATGGTTTCCCAGATCGGGGCGCCTTCCACTCCTGTTGCGACACAGCCAAAGCTCTCTTCCCTTGCACCCTTTTCATATCCTTCTCCAGTGCGCTCGTAGTGTCAACCAATGCTTGAAAACCTTGATTCACAGAACTTGACACAAGGAACCTCAGCTCGTCCCTCAGTCCTTCATAGAACCTGTTGGTCTTCCTCTGTTCATCAGCAAAGATAGAACCCGCATACCGCCCCAAGCGAGTAAATTCATGCAAATAGGCGTCAACACTGCCATTACCTTGTGTTAACCTTTGGAACTCATTTTCCATGGCTATCCGCTGAGCCGCAGGAAGGTGCTTTGCGAGGAAGAGCCGGGAGAATTCTTCCATTGATACTTGGGTTAACGGACGACCCGCCAAGTGATGCAACTCCATCTCATCCCACCATAACCGAGCTTCTCCTTCAAGCAAAAAGGTAACTAAGGTAACTTTCTGATGCTCCGCCGTTCCTATCGCCGTCATCACTCGCTTGACGCGCGATAGCCAATCCTCAGCCTGTGTCGGCGTTCCCACTCCCGAGAACGTAGGCGGATGGAAACTCATAAACCGCGTTAGTTGCTTCTCAGCCGCTCGAGGAGCCAAATCCACGATAGGTTCAGGCCTTGCTGCCACCTGTTCTGGCCTCACAGCCGCTTGCTCCTGCCTAAGGGGCTGGCCTTGGATCATGGTAAATAAGGCCTCCGCAACTAAATGCACATGTTCCGCAGACGGTGGAGGTGTAGGCACCACGGCTGGTGCCGTACTTTCATCAGAACGCTGGGACTCAGACGGCCCAGCTCCACTTCGTGTCACCTAAAGGTGGACAAGACACACACATTAGCGGTCGTACCCAAGCAAACAACACAAAATAAGAACACGCAGGTTCCACCAACACACAAATGTGCATTCCTATCATGGACATTCAGGAGTTCATTCGTAGACTTTGGTTTGCACAAACACGTGCTCGCCACCCCACAAAAGAAGTCGACCACGACTTCGAGAGGGAAAGACCAAGACAACCGATACCAAAAATGTAACAACCCCATCCGTTCAAATGGTATATTCTAGAAGGTCCGGCCGGGGCCCCACAGGATATATCACAAAACAAGCGGTGAAGGTACAGGATGATACCAGAGTAGCGCATCGCACCTATCACAAATCATTCTAGCGGAAGCCAAGACTACAATTTGAACTCCTCATGAATGTCCAAACATAAAACTCCACATTTTATATAATATAGGAATGTCTTACAACGAGTCAAAAGAGTTGGCCTTATGGCCTTACATATCTTTCAAACAGTGGCCTAAACAAAGTGGCGCGCAGGCCGGCCACAAGAAAAGAAAACACACAACAACACAGATAGCCTTCGAGGGCTAGCAGCAGTAGTAGCAACAGCAGCAGGAACATCAACCTCTATGCATCCCGCTCGGCTCTCCAGCACCTGTACAGGGACAATCCACCCAACGGTGGCAAACAAGAGCAACGGTCAGCGTTCAACTGACCAAATTATAACGACCCTACCTCTTCTCTCGGGGCAGCGGTATACTTCCCTGCAAGCATAGCAAACCACATGTATGGCACTATAGAGCATCAAAATGTGCTTTCACGCACACAAGCCATCACAACCGTTCGCCACCCGGCCCAACGGTCCGTGCACTCAGGGCACATTCTTGGTGTTCTGGCAAATCTTTTGCCCACCACCGTATCAGGGTCATCACCCAACGGTAAATCTCTTGAGCATTTACTCCATGGCGTGCAGCCAGAGTTAGTCTTCCTACACCGGGATGGCCCGTAGCCCCCCATTGTGTCATGCTGTGCAGGCCGAAGACTCTTGTTATGCGCTCCAACAGACCGCACCTTTTGGTCTCACGTCGGACGGACATAGCGCAGGTCGGATCCTCCACCCCCCGTTGCTCAAATCGTCTTGCCTTCTCCGAGTACAGCATACTCATGGCTATATCAAAGGCGCGGGTCGGTCTCACCAATCCTGTTTTGGCATTCAAGCCTGGGTATATCTCGTTACCCATTTCCTTAGCACAACAGCGGGTCTTTCCTGGGCCTCCCAGTACTTCCTGTGACTCTCTTCACAGGTGGACACCGCACAAGCACAAATGTCAGGGGTCTTTCCTGGCTATCCTGCCAGTACTTCCTGTTACTCGCTTCACAGGTGGACACCCTACGACATCAAGCATCACAAAGGGCATTTCCTGGTCACACCAGTACTTCCTGTGCTTCATTCACAGGTTGGACCCAAACACATCACATGGCTATTTTTCCTGGGCTACCACCCCAGTACTTCCTACTACTCCTTTTCGCAGGCATAACCCGTAGACTCCTTACACTACACGTTATCACGGAGTCTTCTCCGGTTCATATGGAACATCACCAATCTAGACCAACCTGTCCAGAAGGGCTTCACACAGCATGCCTATTCCGTACTCCATTTCTGGATCTATATGCTAATATGCTAACAAAGGGGATTCAAGCATCCACCTAAAGATTTCCAATATCAGCCACCTCTTGGTGGGGGAAATCACAAAGCTATGCCAAAAAGAAGCCTGCACATGGCTAGGAAGAAGAGTCGTTACCCTTGACGACCGCTTCAGTGTCATGACCTCAGAGCTTGCTTGCAAGACTCACAAGAGCGTTTCCTCCGCAACGCCGGCTTCGGATTTCTCGTCGGTAACCAGTAGCACCACCAGTAGCAGCCCCCTTTTCTTCTTCCTCCTCCTTTCTCTCTCTCTTTCTCTCTTAACTTGAAGAAAGATCAAGGACAAAACAAATGAGAATCACTTCTCAGTTTTCGGCCTTTAGGAAAAAGAGAAAGAAGCTTCAGCCCTTGGATCCCAGCTGAAGGAATGGACGGCCATGATTTTGCCAAAAACACAGATTTTGACGCGACACAGCCTCGGACACGGCCGTGTGCCAGGCCGTGTGACTTAAGCGATGGTCAACCGACTTATCCAAACCAGTGACACGCCCATGGAACACGCCCGTGTCATGGGCCGTATCACTAACACGCCTTCAGCCACGCCCGTGTCTGTGGCCGTGTGCTGGGGCAAAAAAAATCCCAAACCATCCCGAGACTTCACACGGCCTGTGACACGCCCGTGTCCTAGGCCGTGTGCCCTGACATGGCACAAAGACACGCCCTGTCGAAATCCTTCGGCGGGCTGAGTTCGTCGACTCGATTTGACACGCCCTGTGACACGCCCGTGTCACAGGCCGTGTTCAACCTCTCGACACTCAACACTCACGTCTCGACACTCGACGATCGTCGAGTAACAATCGTCGAGCACGCGACACGGCTTTGGACACGCATGTGTCCTGGCCCGTGTGCCTCCTCTCGACACATCGTCGAGTGAAAAATCATCGAGACAAATGCCGATCGTCGACATAACCTCGACACGCCCGTATCGCAGGCTGTGTCAGCTGACACGCCCTGGGACACGCCCGTGTCCCAGGCCGTGTCACCCAAAAATTTCCTGTTTCCGAACTTTGGGCTGTTACATGGGTGCTTCATCAATTTTGCCCCATATTCTCAAGAAGAACATTTTGACTACCCTCATTAAATTTGTTTCAGTTAAGGGGAAGGAAAAATAAACCATAATCAAACCATAGAACAAATTCCAAAATCAAATGGTCAAAATAACAAAAATCAGAAAACCACAAGTAAAAACAAAGTTCAGCAGAATTCGTCGAACTCAGATCGACGAAATGTTGCCCGTTCGTCAACCCAACTCGACGAACACTGAACGCAAACTTTAGCTATAATTATTCATCTAACTGCAATCGAAGAACTCTATATGGTTTGTCGAGTAGAGGTCGACGAACGTGGGGCACAGAAAATGAACATGTTCATTCTCTGGGCATAGATCGACGATCTCATCCCAATTCGTCGAACTTTGGTCGACGAACTCACAATAATTCGTCGAACCCAGAAAGACTTAACAAAAACTGTAATTTTAGCAGCAACTCTAATAATTCTAGGAAACTATTTAATCTTGTAGCTGATTGGGTAATACCACCTAGAAGATATCACCCACTAGGATATAAATCTCAACCTGAATTTTCTGTTATGTTCAGTTTCTCTTACCAGCAAAACAAAGGACCCAAGGTAATCTGGGTCAAGAACAATTAATTGTTTTCCATTACAGGTGAAGAGCTGTCCAGTAAATAATCAAACATGGTACCTGGACAGTAGATGCTCCAAACATATGACTGGCAGCAAGGATAACTTAACCAACTATAAGTCCAAGCTAGGACCAAAGGTTATCTTTGGTGACTCAAAATGTGGTCAGTCTGAAGGTTTTAGAGAAGTGAAGATTGGAGTAGTCACATTTAAGAAAGTAACTTATGTCAGAGGACTCAAGCATAACCTCATCTCTATAAGCCAGTTATGTGATGAAGGTTATCAGGTACACTTTAACTCATCTTCTTGCACTATTACTAATAAAGAAAAATAAACTATTTTAATTGGGAATAGACAAGGTAACATATACTTAGTTGATTTTATTTCTGCCAATTCTGATATCTGCTTACTTAATATAACTAGTAATCAAAATGATTTATAACATAAAAGGCTAGGTCATGTAAACTTGAAAAACATTGTTAGGCTATCAAAAGACAATCTTGTGAGAGGTATACCTTCTGGTCCCTACATGAAGGAAGGTCTCTACAGGGATTGTCAACTAGGCAAGCAAACTAAATATAGTTTTAAATTTGTTAATAAAAGTGATTCACCTAGGATATTGTACTTGTAACGCACCCACTCGTCACATGGCATATAATGGTGTGTCCGGCCGGGGCCCCATGCCATAGGTCACAGACAAGTGGCGGAATTACTTGTGGTGATCAAATTCTATTCGCATCCTTAACTCAATCCATTCTAGCGCAATATTTTTAAGTTGTATGAACTCAACTCCAGGAATGTCCACTAATACATAAATTCCACATTTATATATATCCAAACCAGGAATGTATACAACCCACACACACACATGGCCTTAAGGCCTTACATGTTTCTCTTTTTATACATATGCAGGTTCATACATCGGCACGCATGCCGGCCACACATGAAATCCAACCACGATTCACTTGGCCTTCAAGGGCCTTAGCAGCAAGCTTCCAATTCGCTCATTTTATTTCAAGCCGCAGCACCTGCAAGTAGACATCCACCAAAGAGCGGCAAACAAAGTAACGGTCAGCTACAGCTAACCAATTATAACGACCCTACCCCATGTCCGGGGCAGCGGTTCCTTCCCTGTATGTATTTGCAAGTATAATAGCTAACAATGACACACATAAAATTACAAACGCCGACCACATCCAGACGCTTCTTGCACTTAGGGCACCTTATGGTGTACCGAAAACCCATGGTAACACCACCAACGAACGGTAATTAACTTGATGGCTGGCCGGTCCTAGTCACCCCAACAAGCATGCTGGTTGCATTCCTCCCAAACCAAGCAGAGGTAGGTACCGCATGGCAAACATGAGCATTAATCCATTAGATCGACCCGCGTTTATTTCGGTTTAGCAGTTCGGGATATCACACGCTCCCGAAACACTGCCACCAATTGATCTCTCCAACAAGCCCGGGTACAGGTTAGCCTTGCCCGTGCTCAAATCGTCAATGCACCATGATGTGGGTCGGCCTTCCCTTCCTGGGTAGCCGTAGTTTTCCGCTCTCGCAGAGCAAACTAGCACATGCAGCGCTCATATCACAAGGAGCTTACACAAAGCATCCAAGATCATATCCATGGCTAGCTCACGCATGAGCATACCATCCACACATAGCATTCATTCATCCAAGACACAAATAATATAGCTCATATTTGGAAACTCATGGAGTCTTCTCCGGTTTACCCATGATCATCACCAATCCAGACTAACCGTCTATATGGGCTTCACACAGCATGCCTATGTCGTACTCCACAATTTCGGCTCTAGATGCAGACTCAACTACGGAATCACTTTGCGAATCGACCTTTTGGTGGAGGATTCCACGCATATGCATAAAGAAAGGACTTCGATGTCCAAGAAGGAGATCGTTACACTTGAAGATCGCTTCGAAGCCATGAAGTAGCCCGATGGAAGTCACTGCCTTGGCCTTGCCTCCACAAAACCGCTCTCGGATCTTCGCTCCGCACTCCACAACTCCTCCAGCAGCTGGCTTTTCTTCCTCCTTCATTCCCTTACACTCCCCTCTTCTTCTTCTCTCTTGAAATGAGAAGAAGAAGAAGATGATGATGAAGTGGAAGGGTTTAAATCCCCTTTTTCTCGGCCTTATCAACACATGGACAAAGCCTATCCATTAGATCCAGGAATAGGGAATCGAACGGCTCAGAAATGTCCAGAAAAGCCTGAACACGGCCTGACATGCTTGTGTCACAGGCCGTGTCACTTAAGCGGCAGTCAACCGACTTAAAGTCAGCCAGTACACGGTCGTGTGACACGCCCGTGTCACACCCTACACGCCCGTGTCATACCTGACACGCCCGTGTTGGCCACCCATGTACTTCACTCAGCACCATGTCAATCTCACCCGAGAGTCACACGACCCTAGGACACGCCCGTGTCCCAGGCCGTGTGCACCTTACTCGACACTCAACACTCGACAATGGACGAGACATTGTGTCGACTAGAGGGACACACCCAATGACACGCCCGTGTCAGTTGGGTCATGCCCATGTCACCTGGCGCGTTCCTTCCATCAACCCAATTTCGTCGACCAGACACCCAACTCCTCAATCCAGGCACGACACGCCCTGGGACACGCCCGTGTCCCAGGCCGTGTCACCCCACCTGAAACCCAAATGGACTTTGGGGTGTTACAGTACTTGCTACACATGGATCTCTTTAGACCCATTGCTGTACAAAGCCTAGGAGGGAAATCTTACACCTTAGTTATAGTGGATGACTTATCAAGGTTCACTTGGGTGTCCTTTCTGAGATCTAAGTCAGATATCATTAAGGTTTTTATAGATTTTTTCAGGACCATACAGATTGAGTACTCTACTCATGTTGCATTGATCAGAAGTGATCATGGTACAGAGTTTGAGTCTCTTCTTATGCATGAGTTCGGTGAGAAGGAAGGCATCAGGCACTACTTCTCAGCTCCTAGAACTCCCCAACAAAATGGGGTAGCTAAAAGGAAAAATAGGATCCTAATTGAAGCTGTAGGTACATTACTTGCAGATGCTTACATGGCAATAACCTTTTGGGCAGAGGCTGTAAACACTGCAAATTATGTCCTGAACAGAAGCTTGATACATAAACTAAAGAATAGAACTCCCTTTGAATTACTTAAAGGGAAGAAACCTAAAATCAATTATTTTAAAGTATTTGGATGTATATGTTATATTCACAACAACAATAAAAGATACATTAGAAAGTTTGAGGCTAAGGCTGAAGAGGGAATCTTTCTAGGATATTCCCAAGTAAGCAAATGCTATAGTGTTTTTAATAAATCATCACTAAAAATTGAAGAATCTATTCATGTTACATTTGATGAAGCTAACATGTCTTGAAAGGAGAAAGAGATTTCTACCAAAAGCACTTTGCAGGTACCTCACTTGTGTGAGGATTTGGATGGACTACACCTCACCCAAGAGGTTCCAACACATCCTTCTCCACAAGTCATTGAAGAAAGTGAAGATGAAGGTACTGAAGGAATTGATCTTCCCCCAACAGCAAACATAATTCCACAAGAGGAATTAGTTCCTAATACTGTTGCAGAAGCAACTCCACCCACTGATCTTGTCACACTAAGGGATCACCACAGATATCAAGTGATTAGAGACATATCAGTAGGTGTACAGACAAGGCATCAACTAACCAAGATTTTATGCATGCCTGTTTTCTCTCTCAGGTTGAACCTTTATCCATCCATGATGCAGAGCAAGATCCCCACTGGATCATTACAATGTAGGAGGAATTAAAACAATTTGAGAGATATAGAGTTTGGGATTTGGTTCCAAGACCCCAAAACTACCCAGTAATTGGAACCAAATGGGTTTACAAAAACAAGCTGGATGCCCAAGGAATGATTGTGAGAAACAAGGCTAGGCTTGTTGCTTAAGGATATAGGAAAGAGAAATGAATAGATTATGACCAAACCTTTGCACCTGTGACAAGGTTAGAGGCAATCAGAATATTCCTTGCCTATGCAGCCTACAAGAGATTCAAGGTCTATCAAATGGATGTGAAGAGTGCTTTTCTGAATGCAGTACTAAAAGAAGAGGTTTATATTGAACAACCTTCAGGTTTTATTTCTCCAACTCACACTTATCATGTTTTTAAATTGCATAAATCCCTATATGGTCTAAAGCAAGCTCCAAGAGCTTGGTATGATACCTTAGCTAGTTTTTTGATAGAGCATAAGTTCATTAGAGGCATAGTAGATAAGACACTTTTCACTAGACATCATAAGGACCAAATATTGTTAGTACAAATATATGTGGATGACATCATATTTGGGTCTACTGATTCCAAATTATGCAAGAGGTTCTCTGACCTCATGCATTCCAAATTTGAAATGAGTAGCATGGGTGGGCTCTCCTACTTCCTTGGTCTCCAAGTGAAGCAGCTCCCTGATGGCATCTTCACCTCCCAAGCTAAAAAATGCAAAAGAGCTTATCAAAAAGTTTGGGATGGTTGATGCCTCAGCAAAGAAAACACATATGGCTACAAATGTTGTAATAGACTCTGATCCACATGGGAAACCTGTTGACCAGAAATTATATAGGGGCATTGTTGGGTCCCTATTATATCTTATAACTAGCAGACCTGATATCATGTTTGTCACATGCCTTTGTGCTAGGTTCCAAGTGAACCCTAAATAATCTCATCCAATTTTCCTAAAAAGAATTTTGAGATATATAAAGATTTGTCCAAGTCTAGGCCTATAGTATCCCACTGAATCAGAATTCGAGTTAACTAGATACTCAGATGCTGATTTTGCTGGATACAGGGTGGACAGGAAAAGTACTTTAGGAACCTACCAGTTCCTGGGTATGAGATTAGTGTCCTGGTTTTGTAAGAAACAGTCATTTGTGTCTACATCAACTGCTGAGGCAGAATATATTACAGCTAACAGCTGTTGTTCCCAGATGCTGTGAATTCAAAATCAATTACTAGACTATGGTCTCAACTTAAATTATTCAACTCTACTATATGATAACACAAGTGCTATAGCCATAGCACAAAATCCAGTCCATCACAGTAGGACTAAACATATAGATATTAGACATCATTTCATAAGAGAGTGTGTAGACAAAAACAAAATTAAACTTGTCTATATCTACACTGATTTACAAAGAGCTGACATTTTCACCAAATCTCTGGATGAAAGAAACCATCTATTCTTTATAAATCAGCTTGGAATGATTAATTGAGAAGACTTAGTTTAGTTTCTGTCTGCACTCGACGAATTTTCCAGAGTTTGTCGAACGGAGCTTGACGAACTAGGGAAAGTTCAGGAGATATTTGTCGAATGGAGGCCGACAAACTCTCTGTGAGTGAAGTTGTTTTCGTCGAATGGAGATCGACGAATCCACTTCAGAAAACTTTCGTCGAACGGAGCTCGACGAAATGTCTTCAAATCTTCAGACTGAGCTCGACGAATTGTTTAACTCTAAATTATTTCGTCGAACCCAGATCGAAGAATTTTTTAATTTTCGTGGAACGGAGTTTGTCGATTCATATTCTGGAAAACCCTATATCTAGGTTTTCTTCGACCTCCATCCCACGTTTTCTGTTCCTTTGCACTTGATCGTCGTTTTCTCTTGCAGGTACTCTCATGGCAATTCCTACAGGAACCCTTGCTGCGATGAAGTTCGATACTGGTTTCGATGTCAACTTTGATTCGTTTCAGCATTCAGACCTGATTTTTCTGAATATTCTGGAACTTCTGGAAAAGCAGCATCTGAAGAATCTGATGACAATAAGGATCAAACTGTCTGGAACTGAGATTAGAGAATGGGTCTACACATCGTCAACCATAGAGGATAATACCATGGCTGGATCAATTGCGGAATTCAAGTTTCTGGCAGACATTGTCAGGAAAGTCTTGCTAGGCAAGCACACTACGCACGATTATATAACCAGGAATCAATTTCTGGTTATGTGTGCAGTGGTTAACAAGAAGCAAGTGGACTGGGCTCAGATCATCTTTGATCTAATAAAGAAAAAGAATAACAAAAAGGAAGTTTGTTTTGGAAGGATCCTGGGGATCTTTTTTAAGGAAAAAGCTGCTGAATCACTGGTCTCCCAGACCATATTCATCAATGCCAGCAAAAGGCTTACCTGTGCCTTGTTTGGCAGGTGGGAGAGTGTAACGCCCCGAAACTCAAAGGAGCGACGGGAGGCGTTTTGGGCCAAATCTGGAATTTGGCAGGGGGCACACGGCCTGGGATACGGGCGTGTCCCAGGGCGTGTCAGGCTCGAGTCGATGTTTTGGTCGTGAGGTCGATGAAATTTGGAGTCGACGATCGTCGAGCAGCGAACACGGCATGAGACACGGGCGTGTCTCAGGGCGTGTCGAGCCCGTGTCGACGATCGGCCCGGGAGTTGACATTTTCGCTCCACGATGTATCGAGACATGGCACACGGCCTAGGACACGGGTGTGTCCAAGGCCGTGTCATGTGGTCGACGAACTTCGCTCGACGAAGTGTCGAGACCATGAACACGGCCTGGAGCCCAAGCGTGTTCGGGTGTGACACGGGCATGTCACATTGGACACGGGTGTGTCCATGACCGGTGTGAGTCTCGGGTGGTTTTTGGGGCTGTGTCGATGAGGGCACATGGCCAACTACACGGCCGTGTCAGTTGGAACGCGGGCGTGTCAGGTCGAACACGGGTGTGTTGGATGCCTGTGTGTTTTTCGAGACGCGTCGATTTTGACGGCGAATGAGGGACACGGCCTTAGACACGGGCGTGTCACAGGTCGTGTTCGGCTCAGGTTTTACTTTTCAGCTACGAATCATAGCCATTCGTTTCCTTATTTTGGGATCTGACGGTTCAGGGTTGTTCCTACTGGGATATACCAGGGATTGGGCCTTTGAAACCCTCATTTCACTTGAGTGGTTCTCTTTCTAAGTTAAGAGAGAGGGGAGAGCAAAGGAGGAAGAAGAAGCCTAAGATCCGGTTACCGGCGGAGCTTCGAAGCTCCAAATCGCGAACCGACTTCGGATCTACGGAGGCAAAGAGAGTGCGGTGCTTTTCATCTGCTTACATTTCCATGGCGCCAAGGAAGAACGCTTGGGTAACGATTCTCAACTTGAGCATGTGAAGCTCTCATTCTTTGCATAGGAAGCCCGCTCTCGCGAGTTTGCGGTGAGTTGGAGGCGTTCCTTCAGGTAAATATGTAAAGTCCCCTCTGTTTAGAGTCCGTATTCGAGAACGGACATAGGCATGATGTGTGAAGCCTATCTGGACATGTTGGTCTGGATCGGTGATGTTGCATTGCATAAATGCCGGAGAAGACTCCGCGCGAATGTTTGTTTTTGGGTTTTCTACGTGGTAGATTGCAACAGGGAGCCTTTGGGATTAACCCTAAGGTGCACCTGGAAAACTGGGCGGATGCGTGATCTTTCCAACTTGGTGGCCTGGGAGCCAACTTGAACATAACCGAGTTATCTGATTTTGTGATGGTAACGGGACTCGGGAGAAGTTTGACCTGCGCATATGTTTTTAATTAACGTTGCGATGTGAGTACGGGTTAGATGGAACCGTACCCACTCTATGTCGTTCGGATTAGAGCCGTTGACATAGATGACGGTCTTCGGCGGTCTATGGTTTCAATTACCATGACCCATGCCGGGAAGACAAAATGCTCATTGTTGGGCCATCCTGGGGACGGTGGTGAGTCGGCGGGCTTTGACCGTGTTCACCGAGAATGTGCCCTGAGTGCACGGGGTGTGTGGTCGTACGAGCCTACGCCTGTAATGTTGTGACATTACTATAATGCCTATTTATACAAATAAAATGCAGGGAAGGAGTATCGCCGCCCCGAGTTGGGGGCGGATCGTTATAATTTGGTCAGCATTGCTGACCGTTGCCTTTTATTTGCCACCGTGTGGTGGTTTGTTGCTTGCAGGTGCTGCTAGACCAAGCGGTCAATAGCGGGCTAAAGCCCAAATTGCGAAGCCGGCCCTCGAAGGCCTAAGTGGAGTGTTTACTTGCTTTTATTCATGTATGACCGGCCTGCGTGCCGTGGTATGGAAAACATGTAATATTGAGTAAACCATTTTGTAAGGCCTTAAGACCTGTACTTGTGTATGTACTACATTCCTATTTGGTGTTTAGTGGAAATTCATGCTTGGTGCTGGGTTCTCTTATTTGCAACTTATAAAATTGCTTCCGCTAGAATGCTCTATGTAGGATGTTAGATTAGTTGGATGTTTTCCATTAAGTAACCACCCGGTCTGTCTATGCTATATGGCGTCGGGCCCCGGCCTGACCTACTGTTATATGCTATGCGACGGATAGGGGGTGTTACAATTTGGTATTAGACTACTGGTTTTGCTCGGGCTTAAGATGAGTTCGTGGACGAATTCTTTTTAATGGGTGGTGAGCCCATGTATGTGCGTCATCGATATAATAAGAAAAGAACCCATGAATATCCACTTAGGAATGAAAATACACGTGTTTGAGGAACCTGCGTGTTCCTATAATTGCTTTTGCAATTTTGTTTGTTCGCTTAACGATGTTTTGTACCACTATAGGTGACCAAAAGTGGTGCTGGGCCGTCGGAACGTCGAGTTTCTGAGGCTAGCAGTGCACCTAATGAAGCTCCTGCAACACCTCCATCGGCTGAGACCATACTTTTGGTGGTCGAAGCAGTATTGGCCATGATTAATGCGTAACCTGCAAGGCAAATGCAGCAGCCCGCTCTTGCGATGGAGCAGATACCTCTTCCAGAGGTTGAGCCGAGGAGAGTGGAACAGGTAGTAGTGGAGCCGGTGGTGCCAAGGAGGGCAACCGAGAGACAGCTCAAACATGTCATGAGCTTTAATCCTCCGGTATTCTCAGGGTTGGGAACCCCATCTCAAGCTGAAGACTGGCTCTCCAGGGTGAAGAGAGTCATGACAGCAACAGAGACGGAGGAGTGAGAAATGACCACCATTGCTACATTCCTTTTGGACGGTGAAGCGAGATTGTGGTGGGAAGGTTTGGAGCTGCATCTATTGAGAGGTAGGCAACTTGTTGATGTCTCGATGGAGGAGTTCTCGAGACTATTCTTGTCTAGATACCTCCCTTCGGCACAGAGGATAGCGTTAGAGAACGAGTTCCTGAAGCTGGTTCAAGGAGACAGTACCGTGGATGAATATCTCCATGAGTTTTCTCGATTGATTCAATATACTAGCTCCACCATTGCGGATGAGGAGCGCAAGACGAATCGATTCTACGAAGGGCTGAGAGATGATTTGAGGCTACTACTCTCAGGGCCGATGACGCAGGGTTTCTTGACCTTGGTCAACACGGCCCGGTCCTTGGAGAAGGACATGAAGAATGTTCAAGCGAAGAAGAGCGTTGGTGATAAGAAGTCTGGGTTCAAAGTGCCGACTACTTCAAAGTCCGGCTATCAAAGATTCTTCAAGAAGCATAGGACTTCGGGTCCAGCTCCCTCTTCTGGTGCTTCTGGGGATTCTACGGGTTGGACCCCGGGTGCATGTTTTACTTGTGGAAAACCGGGGCACTTTGCCCGCGATTACTGGAGCGGACATCCCAAGTCCGAAAGGAAGCCGGGAGCGACTTATGAAGAGAAGGGCAAGGCGGTGGAGTCAATCGCGTCCCATTATGCTCCGGCCCAACAAAGGGTGTATAATCTTGGCCAACAGGAGGTCATCAAACATGCGGATGTGGTGACAGGTACGGTTTAATTTATAGCAAGTTAATTTCTTTAAATACTTGTTATGCACATGTTACCTTACCATTGCTTGTTTAGGATTTGTTTTGATTTGTGAAAATCCGGTGAGAGCACTCTTCGATACAGGAGCTTCACACTCCTTTTTGTCTGAAGAATTTATATCGCGCATCGGAGTACCTTCTTCGATGGCGAAGGATAAGTTGGATGTATTGTTGCCCAATGGGTGTTCCATGCGCGCGGATAAAATCTGCGGTGTTAAGATTCGCATTGGGAGTCAAGAGTTCGATCTGCAAGCGTCGTTACTAACGTTGGTGGAGTTCGACGTTATATTTGGCATGGACTGGCTCGCGGAGTAGCGGGCCCATATTGATTGCGGTAGCAAGGAAATCAAGTTGGGAGCAAGTCGCGTGATGACTTTTACGGGCTTGAAGGGGTCGAGCAAGACGTTGATGTCTGCTCTTCAAGTGGTGAAGGCGGTTCGTGCCGGTGCAGAACTGTTCTTTACACTAGTCGAGGTTGCAAAGCCTAAGCCAGTGTTGGATTGTATTTCAGTGGTATCGGAGTACCCTGATGTGTTCCATAGCGATCTTCCTGGAGCCCCGCCGCAACGGGAGATAGATTTTACGATAGAGCTCGTACCGGGTGCAAAGCCTGTGTCACGCTCTCCATATCGGCTAGCGCCTAAGGAAATGGCGGAGCTGAAGGTTCAACTGCAAGAGTTGTTGGAGCAAGGGTATGTGCGCCCAAGTTCTTCGCATTGGAGCGCGCCGGTCCTCTTTGTTAAGAAGGACGGAAGCTTGTGGCTATGTATTGATTTTCGGGAGCTCACCAAGTTGACGGAAAAGAATAAGTACCCGATCCCCCGGATCGATGATCTTTTTGATCAATTGGTCGGGTCGACGGTGTACTCAAAGTTGGACCTCAAGTCTGGGTACTATCAGCTGCGAATAAGGAGGAATGATATCCCGAAGACAGCATTCAGTACGAGGTACGGGCATTACGAGTTTACGGTCATGCCGTTTGGGCTGACTAATGCGCCGTCAATGTTCATGGATTTAATGAACAGGACTTTCAGGGAGTACTTGAACCATTTTGTGATCGTCTTCATCGACGATATTTTGGTGTACTCGCAGAGTGAGGAAGATCACTTCAAGCATCTTCATTTGGTTTTGGAGACGCTAAGGAGGAATCAATTGTACGCCAAGTTCTCGAAGTGCGAATTTTGGTTGTCCTCAGTGGCGTTCCTCAGTCATATAGTGAGTGGTGAAGGTATTGCAGTGGATCCGGCGAAGATTGTTGCGATACGGGAGTGTCCTGAGCTTTCTACGGTAGCGGAAGTCCGGAGCTTTCTGGGGCTTACCGGTTATTATAGGCACTTCGTAGAGAACTTCTCGCGGATAGCGTTACCTCTCACTACTTTGACGAGGAAGGAGCAGAAGTTCGTTTGGACGCCGGAGTGCGCGCGAGCTTTTGAGGAGTTGAAATGTCGGTTGACCACGACGCCTGTGCTGAGTTCGCCGTGTGGGACCGAAGGTTATTAGATTTATAGCGATGCTTCGGGCAGCGGTTTGGGTGGTGTGCTACTACAACACGAAAGTGTGATAGCTTATGGCTCGAGACAGCTGAAAGTGCACGCGAGGAATTATCCGGTCCATGACTTGGAGTTAGCGGCCGTGATTTTTGCCTTGAAGCTGTGGAGACACTATTTGTACGGTGTGAAGATTGATATCTACACCGATCATAAGAGCCTGAAGTGTTTGATTGATCAGAAAGACCTGAATATGCGGCAACGTAGATGGATGGAGTTCCTGGGGGACTATAGATTCAAGATCCACTACGTGTCTGGTAAAGGTAATGCGGTTGCGGACGCATTGAGTCGCCGAGCCCCAGCTCAAGCCAATTGGCTATCGGTGCATGATGAGCGGTTGGTGCGGGAGTTGGAGGCGTTGGAGATTGTTTGTGTAGATAAGCAATCAAGTGCTAAAGCAATACTGAATTGGACTAAAGTCCAATATGACCTAGCTGATCGGATTCAGCATGCTTTGAATTTGGATTACCATATGAAGCAGTTCATGGTAGAGGCTCTGGATGGGTTAAATTCCCAATTCGTTGTGGAGGACGGATTACTTTGGAAAGACGGTCGTCTGTGTGTCCCTAGTGTGGGCAATTTGCGGGTGGAATTGTTGTACGAGGCACATCATACCAAGTACTCGATTCACTAGGGGAGCACAAAGATATACCGCGATGTCAAAAAACTATTTTGGTGGCCGGGTTTGAAGAAGGATGTGGCACTATACGTGGCGAACTGCCAAACTTGCTCCTTTGTGAAGGCGGAATACCAAAAGCCGGGAGGATTTCTGAAGTCCTTGTCTATTCCGGAGTGGAAATTTGATGACATCACAATGGACTTTGTGCACGGCTTGCCAAGGTCGCAAAAGTGGAACGACGACATCTGGGTGGTCATAGATCGGCTAACGAAGGTGTCGCATTTCATTCCGCATAGGAAGGATGATCCGATGGAGAAGTTGGCAAAACTATATGTGGATAATATAGTACGGCTTCACGGTGTGCCCCGCAGCATCGTGAGTGACCGAGATGGGCGGTTTACGTCCAATGATTGGAGGCTAGTGTAGCAAATGTTGGGAACAAAGTTAAAATTCAGCACAGCCTTCCATCCGCAAACGAATGGGCAGACCAAGAGCGTCAATAGAACTATAGAAGACATGCTCTGCATGTGTGTCTTGGACTTTGGAAAGCAATGGGAAGACCATCTTTATTTGGTGGAGTTTGCATACAACAATAGCTACCAGGCGAGTATTCAAATGGCGCCCTTCGAGTCCCTATATGGTAGAAAATGTCGCGCGCCGTTATCTTGGTTAGAAACGGGTGAGTCAAAGTTGTACAGGCGCCAAGAGGTGGAAGATGCTACGTCTTTGGTTCGTACCGTTCGGGAGAGGCTACAAATCGCTCAGGACCGGCAAGCGAAGTACTATAATGCCAAGCACAAGAACGTGGAGTTCGCTGTGGGCGACTGGGTGTACTTAAAGATCAAGCCATTCAAGGGTGTCTCACGGGCGCGGTGATTGAAAAAGCTAAGCCCGAGGTCACTTAGGCCGTTTGAGGTTCTGGAGCGGGTTAGTGAAGCAGCCTATCGGTTGAAGCTTTCAGTGGAGCTTAGTGGTTTACATGATGTATTCCATATATCTGTGCTACCGAAGGCGGTGCAAGAGCCTACGCAAGTGATCGCGGTCGATCAAGTGCCGATCGATAGTGGTTTGACGACAAAAGTCAAGCCCGTGCGGATTGAGGACTCGAAGGTCAAGCGGCAACGCAATAAATAGATCAGGATGATCGAGGTCCGATGGGACAATTGCGGTCGAGAGGAGCTCTCTTGGGAACGAGAGCAGACTATGCTTGACGAGTATCCGGAGTTGTTCCGCTCAGGTACAATTTCATTTTGGTACTTGTCTTTCTTTTATGTAATTTCGTGGACGAAATTTTTTTAAGAGGGGGGAGAGTTGTAATGCCCCGAAACTCAAAGGAGCGACGGGAGGCGTTTTCGGCCAAATCTAGAATTTGGCAGGGGGCACACGGCCTGGGACACGGGAGTGTCCCAGGGCGTGTCAGGCTCGAGTCGACGTTTTGGCTGCGAGGTCGACGAAAGTTGGAGTTGACGATCGTCGAGCAGCGAACACGGCCTAAGATACGGGCGTGTCTCAGGGCGTGTCGAGCCCGTGTCGACGATCGGCCCTGGAGTCGACATTTTCGCTCGACGATGTGTCGAGACATGACACACGGCCTAGGACACGGGCGTGTCCAAGGCCGTGTCATGTGGTCGACGAACTTCGCTCGATGAAGTGTCGAGACCGTGAACACGACCTGGAGCCCAGGCGTGTTCGGGTGTGACACGGGCGTGTCACATTGGACACGGGCGTGTCCAAGACCCGTGTGAGTCTCGGGTGGTTTTTGGGGCTGTGTCGATGGGAGCACACGGCCAACTACACGGCCGTGTCAGTTGGAACACGGCCGTGTTAGGTCGAACACGGTCGCATCGGATGCCCGTGTGTTTTTCGAGACGCATCCATTTTGACGGCAAATGAAGGACACGGCCCTGGACACGGGCGTGTCACAGGCCGTGTTCGGCCCAGGTTTTACTTTTCAACTATGAATCGTAGCCATTCGTTTCCTTATTTTGGGATCCGACGGTTGGGGGTTGTTCCTACTGGGATATACCCGGGATTGGGCCTTTGAAACCCTCATTTCACTTGAGTGGTTCTCTTTCTAAGTTAAGAGAGAGGGGAGAGCAAAGGAGGAAGAAGAAGCCTAAGATCCGGTTACCGGCGGAGTTTCGGAGCTCCAAATCGCGAACCCACTTCGGATATACGGAGGCAAAGAGAGTGCGGTGCTTTTCATCCGCTTACATTTCCATGGCGCCAAGGAATAATGCTAGGGTAACGATTCTCTACTTGAGCATGTGAAGCTCTCCTTCTTTGCATAGGAAGCCCGCTCTCGCGAGTTTGCGGTGAGTTGGAGGCGTTCCTTCGGGTAGATATGTAAAGTCTCAGTTGTTTAGAGTCTGTATTCGAGAAAGGACATATGCATGATGTGTGAAGCCTATCTGGACATGTTGGTCTGGATCGGTGATGTTGCATTGCATAAATTCCAGAGAAGACTCCGCGTGAATGTTTGTTTTCGGGTTTTTTACGAGGTAGATTGCAACAGGGAGCCTTTGGGATTAACCCTAAGGTGCACCCGGAAACCTGGGCGGATGTGTGATCTTGCCAACTTGGTGGCCTGTGAGCCAACTTGAACATAACCGGGTTATGTGATTTTGTGATGGTAACGGGACTCGGGAGAAGTTTGACCTGCGCATATGTTTTTAATTAACGTTGCGATGTGAGCACGGGTTAGATGGAACCGTACCCGCTCTATGTCATTCGGATTAGAGCCGTTGGCATAGATGAGGGTCTTCGGCAGTCTATGGTTTCAATTACCGTGACCCATGCCGGGAAGACAAAATGCACATTGTTGGGCCATCCGGGGGACGGTGGTGAGTCGGCGGGCTTTGACTGTGTTCACCGAGAATGTGCCCTTAGTGCACGGGATGTGTGGCAGTACGAGCCTATGCCTGTGATGTTGTGACATTACTATAATGCCTGTTTATACTAATAAAATGCAGGGAAGGAGCATCACCGCCCCGAGTTGGGGGAGGATCGTTATAATTTGGTCAGCATTGCTGACCGTTGCCTTTTATTTGCCACCGTGTGGTGGTTTGTTGCTTGCAGGTGCTGCTGGACCAAGCGGTCAATAGCGGGCTAAAGCCCAAATTGCGAAGCCGGCCCTCGAAGGCCTAAGTGGAGTGTTTACTTGCTTTTATTAATGTATGACCGACCTGCATGTCGTGGTATGGAAAACATGTAATATTGAGTAAACCATTTTGTAAGGCCTTAAGGCCTGTACTTGTGTATGTACTACATTCCTATTTGGTGTTTAGTGGACATTCATGCTTGGTGCTGGGTTCTCTTATTTGCAACTTATAAAATTGCTTTCGCTAGAATGCTCTGTGTAGGACGTTGGATTAGTTGAATGGTTTCCATTGAGTAACCACCCGGTCTGTCTGTGGTATATGGTGTCGGGCCCCGGCCGGACCTACTGCTATATGTTATGCGACGGATAGGGGGTGTTACAGAGAGGACAAAAACAAAGCCTTCCAAGGCCTCAACCTCTGCCACCAAAGCTTCTGAGAGCACAAGGGCTGTTACAGCCACTCCCAACCCTGCTGAAGAGATCATTACACCCTCACCATCTCTTTTAGCACTCCAAACCCAACTACCACACACCATAGTCCTCCCACCTCAACCTCAGACTCAACAACAACCCCAACAATAATCACAACGACAACCAAAACCATCTGTTCATGTTCTTCCTCCAGCTACATATCCTGCCACCTCTCCACCAACAGATCTCACAAACATCCCTTCTTCCCCAATTCAGGAATATCATCAACCCTCCCTTTCTCCAACACCACCTTCATCTCCTCTTCCACCCCACTTGTCCTCCATATCATCCTTAAATCTACTATCATCTTCTCCCAACACTCCTCCTCCAACTGAATCCACCCAGGATGTCCAAATGCAAGATGCTCCCCCTCCATACTCACCCACATCTACCATCCCTCCAAATGTTTCCACCCAACCACCATCTGAAACACCAACTGCAACTCCACCACTGGATCCCTCCACCATCTCATTTGTCATTGCCCTCATCATACCCCTCCTCAAAACAATAATAGCAGAGGCCATTACACCTCTTGCTACTTCCATATATGCCCTATCTGCCTAGATATCTACCCTCACTACTGCCCCCTCTTCAGTCAGGGGCCTGGCTCCAGTTCACACTAAAACTAGGCTGGGAGAGGTGCTTGATGAAGAAGCTACAGCAGCTCCAGCAGTAGCAGCAGTTTCAGTTTCAGCAGCTCTAGCTCCAGCAGATGTAGAGGCAGCAACAGCAGAAGATACAGATTTTATTGATTTCATTCATTTTATTGAGACTGGCATGGATTTAGATGAGTCAGTTACTGAAGAGATTCTTACTGCTGGTGATTTTATTTTAAATCCCACAGTAGATTTAGCACATTTGTTGAAATTTTTTGATACTGCATTTTTGAGCTTCCTTCCAGTAGATTATACTAAGCCATCTTTGGCTATTGTCCCATATTCTTCACCAATTTGTCCAAAAGTTGCTAAGCAACTCAGGGACAGTTTTGCTGCTTCAAAGCCTGCAGTCATGCCATCCTCTCCAGAAGTAATTTCTGCTTTAAGCTTTGTGATGGATGACTCTCCAATGCCAGATCTTGATGCTTTGATCTTGGCTGACATTGAAGAAGAGAATAAGGAAGTTGTTGAAAGCACTGTCACAGTTAGCTCTCCAGCTCCAGATCCAATTACAGTTTCTCCTGCAGCTCCATCTCAGACTGAGAAGCCTATTATTTCTGTTGAGGCCCTGAAAGCTTTTAATGATCTATATGATAATCCTTAGGGATCTGATGATGATGAGGAGGAGGAGGATGAGGATTCTGATGAGGATCCAAAGAAGAAGAAGGTATCTAAGAAAAGGAAAGCTCCTCCTCCTCCTGCTCCTAAACCAAATCCAGCAAATGACACTCCCTAATACATTCTTCAGAAGATTACTCCTTATAAGGGAATGTCTGTCTGGATGTGGTTATCTAAAAATGAATAGAAAGAAAGGAAGAGAAGCAGAAGATATTCCCCTCCACCAACTCACAGATATAGAAAGGACCCTCCTCCACCTCCTCCTCCAGCTGCTGGTACTTCAAGCACAACTTCTCAAAGTACTACCCAATTTCAAACTTATCAAAGACATCAGGGTAGGTCCTCATCCTCAAAAAGCAGCCAGCAAAGACAATATCCTTCTAGCAAGCAGTACTAACCTCAATAATAGCAGCAACATCAACAACAAAAACAACAAAAATGTTGGGTATTGTATCCACGATTACCTAGATTTGAGGAAGCCACCTGTCAAGCTAAGATGAATTCACAATGTATTTGATGAAACATCTCAAGTTGTGCTTGCAGTTCCTCCACGCTAAGTGCACACCAATGTCAGGGTGCAGTAGGTCAATATACACGGGTCTGCACGACGTAATCCCTCGTTGAGCAGATCAGTGTGTTGGCCTATATGCACTCTCTCTATTGGAGTGCACTTACTTTCAAGTACAGGGCCGTTCATATGCAAGAGAAGACAAGGAGCATGGAGGATCAAGGAGCAGCTCCTGGGTGGAAGACGAAAATTCGTCCAAGGCAAATTCGATGAGAATCACCAAGTGATTCTCGCCGATTCGGCGAGAATCACTAGTGATTCTCGCCGAATCGACGAGAATCATTAGTGATTCTCGCCGAGTCCTTCTGGCCACCTCTAAATGGTGCCAAGTAAGATTCGGCGAGAATCACTAGTGATTCTCGCCGAACCAGTGGCCAAGCAGCTCATGCATACAAAGTAAAATTCGTTGAGAATCAATAAGTGATTCGGCGAGAATCACTAACGATTCTCGACGAATCGTCGAGAATCACTTAGTGATTCTCGCCGATTCGACGAGAATCGCCTGCGATTCTCGCCGATTTTCACTTGGCATTTTCTCAGGATGCTGCTGGACCGGATTCTGCCTTTGGACTAGTTTGAACCGGACTTAGGGATTTCTTTTGTGGGTCCCGCCAACGGTCATATTTGAGAATTCAACAGTATATATATTCCAGTATTTTTGAACAGTAAAGGGTCGAAGAACGAAAAAGAAACTGAGCCGCCTCGTAACCCTAATTCCGCGACTCTTCTCCGCCGCCGCCGTCGCGCTCGGGCAAATACGTCGCCGCTGCTGATCGTTCCTCTTCCCGATCTCCGGTGACAGAAGCTTAGCAAAGCTTGCGTCTCACGTGTCTATCCAGAGATCTCTTGTCTCTCGATTTGTTGACCGGGAAAAACTCCCCCGTCCGAATCGATCGAGACGACCGATCCTAGAGTGACCTTTGGTAGACCTAGTTTGCTTCGCAAAGAAGTTTGGATCTCAAAGCACTGCAGCAGCGCACCTTCGTTGCCGCCGACTCCGAACCAAGTCGCCGCTCGGATTGCCGCCGCCGGTTCCGGGGAGATCCTCTCCAAGAGAGACCAAGGTTGTAGACTATTCATCGACTTCAAGAACACATCGTCGAACAAAGAGGAACACCGTAGTCTCCAAAAGAATTTTGTATCACGTGTACACTCTATATTTAATTTCGTTGTAAAGGAACTTTTGTTCCGTGTTGTAAGGGTTGGGTGCAACCCGTTTTGTGGGAGTGTTGACTCTCACGTGTGGAAGGGCTCCTTCCGTTAGTGAAGGGATTGGATTTCAATCCCGTTGGAGAAGTGACCGAGTCGTCCCTTGTTGGGGAGATAGGTCGAAGGGGGAAAGTGGATGTACCCAAGTCGGGGAACCACTATAAATTTGTTGTGTATTCTGTGTGCTGTGCTTGTTATTTTTATTGTGCAGGTACATCCGTAAATTCCGCAAAAGAACCACACGTCACCTATTCCCCCCCCCCCCCCATAGGTGCACATAGCTGACACTAGGTGGACTTTCAAGTGGTATCAGAGCGAGGTTACTCGTCAAAAAGGTTAACACCTTGAGTAGAATCCTGCCACCAGTGTCAGAAGCATGGATCTGGATTATGAGATTCCGCCACTCAAACTCCCCGCGTGCACAAAGGATTATTATCCCATCTGGAGAATGAGAGTATCCTTTCATCTTGATGCTATAGATCCTCGAGCATCCTTCATCCTGGAAGAAGGTCCGTTTATCCCCATGAAGACCTCCGACTCTGGGATCCAAGTGCCCATGGGCGTTGCTGAGATGTCTGAGACGGAACTATCTCTATTTCACTTGGACGAGAGGATTCGACAAATTATCATGGATGTCTGGTCCGGAGCCTCTCGCTCTAGATTGGAAAAATGTAGAACGGCTAAATCTCTGTGGATGATGATCTCAGAGCTGATGGGGGGGGTCAGAGAAAGCTGAAATATGCTGCCAATCAGAGGATGAAGCGTACGTGGGGGTCTTCACTTCTGAAGATGAATGCAAGGATCCCTCGGATTGTATCAGATCTCCCGTGTCCGTGTCAGAGACTGACGAGACCAGTGAGGAAAGCAGCTCAGACGAGGATGAAACCATGGTCACTGATTCTAATGACAATAACACAGATGAGCAGGTAACATCTTCACCCCGCCCCATATATCTTGACCTTTCTAAAGATAGGAACTGCTCTCCTTCAGAAAATTCTGACTCCCTGAAGAGAACCCTTCAGGAAAGCTACCTACTTGCTGAGGAGCAAGCTCGAGAGATTGCCCGACTAAAGATCTTGTTGGTTCTCCAATTGGCGTCCAACAAGGTCAAGGAGTCTAAGATCTCAGCTCTAGAGAGTAGTCTAGAGAATGAGAAACGTATAGTATCAAACTTTTCCCAAGTTGATGCTATAAAGAGAAAGCAAGAAACCGGGTGGATCTCCCGGATTATCAAGGCATGGAGAAATGGGGAAACGGTATTCCGACCCCCCACTCCAAGCAGGAAGGCAACTCATCATGCCTTCAGGTATGACCACAGGAATAGTCGTGGTCACTGCAAGGGTGATCTGTCCCCATGTGGAGACACCCAGAGTGCAAGGGCCGGCATGGCCACCCACGAGAGAATACCTAAGGCTCATTCTGAGCCCTTTGTATTCACGGTCACTGCCACAACACAGTGTGGATCTGCATGTCCCAGCTCACAGAAGACTTCTCACCACTCGAGGACACGGGATAGGGAGGATAGAAGTCATGATGTCAGGCTTCATGGGGCCTCAGTAAGGGACATGCCTGAAAGAATGGCACCACTTTCTCGGCCTCATAACGCTCACAACATGCATTCGTTCCACCCTTCCTCGTGTCACGATGGAAGAGGAATTTGTATGACAAGAACATGCCCTATCCCTTTTAGACCTAGGACCGTGACTACATCAGTCACTAGATCAGGTCGAAAACGGCGATACAACATTCACCCTTGTTGGTGCTGCGGCAAAGTGGGGCACTTTGCCATTGACTGTTGGCACAACCTCTATGTGCCCACAGCAAGGGCTTATCCACATTATAGGGACAGAGGCAGTCTTCCAGACAGGTTTTCTCAAGGAAGGCAGTTGCATGCTTATGCTAATAGAAACCTAGGACCCAATATGATTTGGGTTCCTAAGGTAAAGTAATTCTGTCTTGCAGGGTAGACTAGGTCCCCGTAAATACGATGGGAACTGGACAGTAGGTGGACAGTAGGTGGCTCAAGGCTAACGTGGAACAAGCGTCTGCAATAACAGATGTGCTACCTATTTGAGCATACTCACATTGAGCTTCTGATGTGTTCTACCTGTGGGACTAAGACGATGACTCTCAAAATCCCAGGTAATTTTGATCAGTTCAAGGACTTATGTCATGATGCATCCTCATTCAAAATATATATACTTATATATATCATTATATACAGATCCTTCCTTGTATATTAGTGTATATATGCACGTCTAAGGATTGGTTAACTCGATGCATGCAAACCTTTACATATCAATAAAGGGTTAATGAAGACCTGTCATTGTGAATCTCGACAACACACAAATGACATTAAGAAGTCTTTGGAAAAGCCTCATTAAAATCCAAATAGATTGACTTTCAAATATACTTGTATTTATCAATTTTATATTGACTTGACATCGGAAATTTCAAAAATATTGCAAGCTTCTTCACGAATTAACCAAATCTCCTGAATCCGAATTAACCAAATCAATAGTATCAGAAACTCTTCAATTTCTAGTCAAGAGACCCTTCAATTTCGAATTAGATAAATAGTATCAGAGACCGAATCAACCAAATCTCCTGAATCCCGCCGACCCTTCGCATTCTTCACGAATCCCGCCGAATTTGACAAATCTCGCCGAATCAGTCAAATCCCGCAAAACCCTTCGCCTTCCTCACGACTCCCGCCTCACATCGCAGCAAGTATTCTGAAACCCGCAAGACTTCTCCCGCAAGAACTCTCCCGACAACCCGCAGGAGCTCTCCCTCCGACAATTCGCCGATTCTCCGCAACCCGCAGGAGTTCTTCCGCCGATTCGCCGAAACCCGCAGCTCGTGAAGTCTCCTCCTAAGCTCCCGCAAGGGTCTCGCAACGTTCTCGTCGAAAGGCTCCCGACGACTCCCGCCGAAGCCCGCACCATCGATCTCCCCAAGTCTCGATTTTGCTCCGCTCAAACTACCTCACCGACTCCACCTCTAGGTATCCCCTCACCCGAAGCATCCACTTATGAAGTTTTCTTCTTGAAAGTTCATTAACATTTTGAGTAGGGCTTCTCTCTAGATCTACAATGGCCCCAAGGACGACTGCAGGATTGGTCTCTGGCTGCGAGCTGGTTCACACTGGATTTTCTCATGCCTCGGACGAATTCCGGAATATCATTCTAATGCTGGAAGAGGCTGGGCTAACCTTCATCTTGGAGCACCCTTGCAAAGTCCTGGACAAAGAGGTGCTGGAGTTCTTCTCTACCGCAAGACTCTGAGATAGAGACTCCATAATCAAGAGCAAGGTGGCTGGGACAAAAGTAAAGATGTCTGCCAGTAAGCTAACTCGCTACCTGCAGCTTTCAAGTTCGGAGCAGGAGGACTATCTGGAGGACGAGGACAAAGCCAGAACTCTCTTGTTCTGCGGTCTTCCAAGAGGAACTCGATCAATAAAGAGAAAAGAGATGAATGAAGAAGGGAAGCTCCTATCTGACGTTATTGGAAAAGTGCTCATCTGCAAGCCGGGCTCCCATGATCATAACTCCGGAGATATGTTCAAAATCCTCATCGCTGTGGTCTGCCGCAAGAGGTTCAACTGGGGGAGTTGCTGTTCCAAAAGATCAAGGACACTCTGGGCACTCCTAGTTTCGGCCGCATCATCAGTCTATATCTCAACCAGCTCAACGGAGACAAGTTCGACATGAGAAAAGGAGTCCCTCCCCACTACTTGAAAAGGATGGATGCAAGTGTGTTTGATAGATGGGAGCGGCGTATCGGGCAGCCTGCTGTGGAAGAGCAACAAGAAGCATCTCCAGCAGTCACCCCCGGTGAAATTCCTGATACCGTGACAGCAGGAATTGAGGGGGAGACTCTACCCCCTCATACGGATGTATTATCTGAAATCGCCCAAGTGGCCAGGGATGCTGTGGCCGACATTCAAGAAGAAAGTGACACTGTGCTGGAGACTGGTGATCAAGAATTAGAAGAAGCTGCTGATATCGATGATTTCTTGGATGAGGATGGAGAGGAAGATGAGAATGAGGGACATGAAGTATTTGAGACTCGGATCCTGTTGAACCTCCATCTGACAAGTCTGCACCAGTGGAGGGGGAGTTAGATAAATCTACAGAGGCCGCCAACATTCCTCCTGTAGAGACTGTGATGGTATCCAGCTCTACAGATGCGTCTGCAGAAATGCAAGGCCCACAAGTGCCTCCGGCTATTCCGTTACGAGATGACCTAGCCACTCACACTGTACATATCATTCAGGGTATCGTGAATGAGCTTAAAACCTCTTTTGATAAAGCTCAGAAAACACTGCTGAAAAGGATTAAGACTTCTGAAAATCTGATGCTCAAGAATATGGTGGAAATCAACCATAAGCTAGACGTGATGGAGAAGAAATTTGAAGAGAAGTATACCGCGGCCGGTGAAGCTGTCACACTCTTAATGGCCGGTTTGAAAAAGAATACTGATACCCTGGCTGTCGTAAATCAGAACGCACACGTTGTAGCCAACAACATTCAGCTGTTTGATAGTAATATGGTCACTTTAAATGCCAATCAGCAGGCCCTGATCACTGAATTCACCAAGACAACGAAGCATATTGATGACTCCCTGCACTCATATGCCAACTACATAGCTGACGAAGCCAAAAAGGGGGAGAAAGAGTATATAGCTAAGTTGGCCGAGCTTCAAGAAAGCATGGACACAAACTTCGCACAATCAAGCAAATATGTCTATGAGAGCTGCTGGTGGATGCTTCAACATGCGCTAGGTACGTTAGGCGTCGTTCTGCCTGATAACCCTGCCGGTATTCATGTCCCTGAGACATCTAAGGCTGCTGAGGAAGTAAGTGTTGCTGAGGATGTAAGTGCAAGTGCTGCTGCAGATATTCCCACACATGAAGCTGATGCTAGGGCTCTCTCCAAAGCTAAACTGAGGAGCATGTTTGACCAAGAGGCCTTAGCAAAAGCCAGGGGAAAGAGAAAAGTTCAGGAAGGGACCTCCAAGTAGACTCTAGCTGAGAAGAGAATCAGAATGAGTGAGGAGGATGTACGAAACGAAAGGTGGAGTCCAGTTTCAAGGAACATCATCTTAGACACCTTCCGACTGCAAGAAAGAGGGGAGATCAATCGAAACGAAGTATATAGCCAATATGAATGGGAAACGCACAAAACGTTTGAAGCGAAACGCAACATCTTTTTCAGAAACAACAAGGATCCAGATAAAGTTGCTCCTCCTAGGTACTACCCGAATCCCAAAGAATACATGGAGAGGCAAAGCAAGAAGTACTTGGCTCAAAATCTTAAGGGTGACGTAGCTAAGGACAAATAGTCAACACTTTATAGCTTGTCCCTGTGTCTTAAGAACATTTAATGATTATTATTGTCATATAAACAATTCTGGATTATATGTGAATATATTTATCTTGGTATATATATTTGAATTTGTGAATGACTCAAGTCCTGATCTGATTGCATATATTCTCTTGTGCTGCATGTTTAATTTCTGAATGCTATGTTTATTATTTGATAAGTGTTATTCATCTTAGCTAGTAGGGTTTTGGCTTCGTCAAATAGGGGGAGATTGTTGGGTATTGTATCCACGATTACCTAGATTTGAGGAAGCCACCTGTCAAGCTAAGATGAATTCACAATGTATTTGATGAAACATCTCAAGTTGTGCTTGCAGTTCCTCCACGCTAAGTGCACACCAATATCAGGGTGCAGTAGGTCAATATACACGGGTCTGCATGACGTAATCCCTCGTTGAGCAGATCAGTGTGTTGGCCTATATGCACTCTCTCTATTGGAGTGCACTTACTTTCAAGTACAGGGCCGTTCATATGCAAGAGAAGACAAGGAGCATGGAGGATCAAGGAGCAGCTCCTGGGTGGAAGACGAAAATTCGTCCAAGCCAAATTCGACGAGAATCACCAAGTGATTCTCGCCGATTCGGCGAGAATCACCAAGTGATTCTTGCCGACTCCTTCTGGCCACCTCTAAATGGTGCCAAGTAAGATTCGGCGAGAATCACTAGTGATTCTCGCCGAACCAGTGGCCAAGCAGCTCATGCATACAAAGTAAAATTCGTTGAGAATCAATAAGTGATTCGGCGAGAATCACTAACGATTCTCGACGAATCATCGAGAATCACTTAGTGATTCTCGCCGATTCGTCGAGAATCGCCTGCGATTCTCGCCGATTTTCACTTGGCGTTTTCTCAGGATGCTGCTGGACCGGATTCTGCCTTTGGACTAGTTTGAACCGGACTTAGGGATTTCTTTTGTGGGTCCCGCCAACGGTCATATTTGAGAATTCAACAGTATATATATTCCAGTATTTTTGAACAGTAAAGGGACGAAGAACGAAAAAGAAACTGAGCCGCCTCGTAACCCTAATTCCGCTACTCTTCTCCGCCGCCGCCGTCGCGCTCGGGCAAATACGTCGCCGCTGCTGATCGTTCCTCTTCCCGATCTCCGGCGACAGAAGCTTAGCAAAGCTTGTGTCTCACGTGTCTATCCAGAGATCTCTTGTCTCTCGATTTGTTGACCGGGAAAAACTCCCCGTCCGAATCGATCGAGACGACCGATCCTAGAGTGACCGTTGGTAGACCTAGTTTGCTTCGCAAAGAAGTTTGGATCTCAAAGCACTGCAGCAGCGCACCTTCGTTGCCGCCGACTCCGAACCAAGCCGCCGCTCGGATTGCCGCCGCCGGTTCCGGGGAGATCCTCTCCAAGAGAGACCAAGGTTGTAGACTCTTCATCGACTTCAAGAACACGTCGTCGAACAAAGAGGAACACCGTAGTCTCCAAAAGAAGTTTGTATCACGTGTACACTTTATATTTAATTTCGTTGTAAAGGAACTTTTGTTCCGTGTTGTAAGGGTTGGGTGCAACCCGTTTTGTGGGAGTGTTGACTCTCACATGTGGAAGGGCTCCTTCCGTTAGTGAAGGGATTGGATTTCAATCCCATTGGAGAAGTGACCGAGTCGTCCCTTGTTGGGGAGATAGGTCGAAGGGGGAAGTGGATGTACCCAAGTCAGGGAACCACTATAAATTTGCTGTGTATTCTGTGTGCTGTGCTTGTTGTTTTTATTGTGCAGGTACATCCGTAAATTCCGCAAAAGAACCACACGTCACCTATTCCCCCCCCCCATAGGTGCACATAGCTGACACTAGGTGGACTTTCAAAAAACTTCCTGAATATCAACAAGCTGAAAGCTCTAACAGGCCTCCTTCTCCTCCTGTACCCTTTGAATATCCAGAAATAGGTACTTTAGCGAGGATGGTCAGGTTCCAAGAACTTGTTGGCCTTTCTATGATCAACAATGTCAGAGCTAAAGGAATGGATCCCTCAGAATATACAACAATGTCAAAGTACAGGAAAGAAGAGCTTAAGAGGTTTGAGAAAGCTAACAAGTTTTTCAATGTTGATGATTATATGAAATTGCACCCAGAAGCAGTAGTCCCCAGAGCCACATCTTTGAAGATTTTAGGGGCTGCTGATATGACAATGACCAAAGTGCAAGCTTCAGATCCAAATAGAGAAATTGTTTTTACTAAGCCAGGAGACAAGAGCAAGGAAGAAAAGCCAAAAGAGAAGAAGCAAAAGAAATGAGTTCTGAACTGGTTAATTTCTGTTTTGTTTATAACTGATTTCTTATTTCTGAACAAAGCTTATCTGTATATATATATCTGCTGCATGTGTTCATTTTTCTCTGCCAGATATATGTTTTTCCTGCTTTATTTATTTTCAGTTTAGTCTGAGTCTGTAATAAGTGACCTCACCCAAATAGGGGGAGATTGTTGGATCCCTAATTTGATTTGCGCTAGGTTCACTAAGTTAGGATCTTATGACCCATCATGTATAGCCAGGGTCATAGTTGTGTCCTAGAGTCTAGGTCAAGTCCTTAGGATCAACACATCATGGACCAGCCATCATCAAACTGTCAGAGACTCAAGACTTAGAGATTTTCTAGAAACTCAGTAAAATGAGTTCGGCGTTCGTCGAACTTAGGTCGACGATAGTCGTGCTGAGCTCAACGTGTAACGGTCCAGGCCCATCCCATGGTAACCCGCTGGACCGCCGGCCTACCAGAGTCCAGACCCGGGCCCACTCATGGTAGTCAGCCTATCACATTCAAGCCTGCAGGCCATGCACCCCAACCCCTCTCGGCTGTTTATCAGCGCGGTAGGTTGTTGCCACTAGGTCTCGAACCCAGGACCTTGATAAGAGAGCTTTCCACCACTCCCTCATCACCAACTGAGCTGCAGCTCAGTTGGTGATGAGGGAGTGGTGGAAAGCTCTCTTATCAAGGTCCTGGGTTCGAGACCTAGTGGCAACAACCTACCGCGCTGATAAACAGGCCGGAGAGGGGTTGGGGTACATGGCTGCAGGCTTGAATGTGATAGGTTGACTACCATGAGTGGGCCCGGGTCTGGACTCTGGTAGGCCGGCGGTCCAGCGGGTTACCATGGGATGGGCCTGGACCGTTACAAAAAAGTGCACATTTTGTAACGGTCCAGGCCCATCCCATGGTAACCCGCTGGACCGCCGGCCTACCAGAGTCCAGACCCGGGCCCACTCATGGTAGTCAGCCTATCACATTCAAGCCTGCAGGCCATGCACCCCAACCCCTCTCCGGCCTGTTTATCAGCGCGGTAGGTTGTTGCCACTAGGTCTCGAACCCAGGACCTTGATAAGAGAGCTTTCCACCACTCCCTCATCACCAACTGAGCTGCAGCTCAGTTGGTGATGAGGGAGTGGTGGAAAGCTCTCTTATCAAGGTCCTGGGTTCGAGACCTAGTGGCAACAACCTACCGCGCTAATAAACAGGCCGGATAGGGGTTGGGGTGCATGGCCTGCAGGCTTGATATGATAGGCTGACTACATGGCCTGCACTTTTTGTAACGGTCCAGGCCCATCCCATGGTAACCCGCTGGACCGCCGGCCTACCAGAGTCCAGACCCGGGCCCACTCATGGTAGTCAGCCTATCACATTCAAGCCTGCAGGCCATGCACCCCAACCCCTCTCCGGCCTGTTTATCAGCGCGGTAGGTTGTTGCCACTAGGTCTCGAACCCACGACCTTGATAAGAGAGCTTTCCACACTCCCTCATCACCAACTGAGCTGCAGCTCAGTTGGTGATGAGGGAGTGGTGGAAAGCTCTCTTATCAAGGTCCTGGGTTCGAGACCTAATGGCAAACAACCTACCGCGCTGATAAACAGGCCGGAGAGGGGTTGGGGTGCATGGCCTGCAGGCTTGAATGTGATAGGCTGACTACCATGAGTGGGCCCGGGTCTGGACTCTGGTAGGCCGGCGGTCCAGCGGGTTACCATGGGATGGGCCTGGACCGTTACAAAAAGTGCACTTTTTGTAACGGTCCAGGCCCATCCCATGGTAACCCGCTGGCCGCCGGCCTACCAGAGTCCAGACCCGGGCCCACTCATGGTAGTCAGCCTATCACATTCAAGCCTGCAGGCCATGCACCCCAACCCCTCTCCGGCCTGTTTATCAGCGCGGTAGGTTGTTGCCACTAGGTCTACCCGGGCCCACTCATGGTAGTCAGCCTATACATTCAAGCCTGCAGGCCATGCACCCAACCCTCTCCGTCCTGTTTATTAGCGCGGTAGGTTGTTGCCACTAGGTCTCGAACCCAGGACCTTGATAAGAGAGCTTTCCACACCACTCCTCATCACCAACTGAGCTGCAGCTCAGTTGGTGATGAGGGAGTGGTGGAAAGCTCTCTTATCAAGGTCCTGGGTTCGAGACTAGTGGCAAAACCTACCGCGCTGATAAACAGGCCGGAGAGGGGTTGGGGTGCATGGCCTGCAGGCTGATAGGCTGACTACCATGAGTGCGCCCGGGTCTGGACTCTGGTAGCCGGCGGTCCAGCGGGTTACCATGGGATGGGCCTGGACCGTTACAAAAAGTGCACTTTTTGTAACGGTCCAGGCCCATCCCATGGTAACCCGCTGGACCGCCGGCCTACCAGAGTCCAGACCCGGGCCCACTCATGGTAGTCAGCCTATCACATTCAAGCCTGCAGGCCATGCACCCCAACCCCTCTCCGGCCTGTTTATCAGCGCGGTAGGTTGTTGCCACTAGGTCTCGAACCCAGGACCTTGATAAGAGAGCTTTCCACCACTCCCTCATCACCAACTGACCTGCAGCTCAGTTGGTGATGAGGAGTGGTGGAAAGCTCTCTTATCAAGGTCCTGGGTCGAGACCTAGTGGCAACAACCTACCGCGCTGATAAACAGGCCGGAGAGGGGTTGGGGTGCATGGCCTGCAGGCTTGAATGTGATAGGCTGACTACCTTGAGTGGGCCCGGGTCTGGACTCTGGTAGGCCGGCGGTCCAGCGGGTTACCATGGGATGGGCCTGGACCGTTACACAACGATCTCAGAGAAAATTATCTGAGCTGAGCTCGACGAACTTGATTCTCAGGTCGATGATCTTTAGACTCCACTTTCAGCATTCTAAGTCCAGACTTTATTCTCTAGACTCCAGTCGACGAACTTAGTTCTCTGGTCGACGATTTTTGGGTTCTCTACTTCAACATATTAATCAGAAGCCTCTCAATTTTCAAAGTCCAGAATAATCTTCAATCGACGAATTCAAGATTCTCAGCTCAACGAACTTTGACCACTTTGGCTAGAGTTATCCATCAGCAGTTAGTGGTCCTCAACTCAACGAAACCAATTCTCAGGTCGATGAATTCTGGATACTTCACTTCAACACTTTCATTCCAGAAGCATCTGAAAATATTCTAAGTCCAAAAATATTTTGTTGAACTTAAGTCGACGAGACCAGTTATCAGCTCGACGAACTCCATACACAGAAAAGGCAAAGATTCTAGAGAATGCTGTTCTGTTTTAGCTCGACGATCTCGGAACTCAGCTCGACAAATAGAAGTCATCTGGTCGACGAACACAGCAACTCGGCTCGACGAACTGTGAACTCAGCTAGATGATTTTTGTTATCTGATCGACGAATCCAGACTTAGTTATTTCCTTCCTTCTGTCCCCTTCTTACTGCAATACTTCCTATGTAATTAATGCTCAAATATTCTCTAAATATAACTGTTAAAAGGAGCATTGATTATGGTCTTCTCCAGGATTATTGCTTGCCGTTTTTCCATGCGACAGTTGGGGAAATAATTCAATGCAGTTTATTCTCAAGGCCGTCAGCATTGATTGCAGAGGATTTCAAATTTCGAAAGATAATTTTTGACAGGAAATATAAAAGAGATTTTCTCTCTTTTCCTGCACAATAAACAGAGAAGATAGACACACAGAAGAAATACAGTTAGTCTGAATCAAGAAACTCTCTGCTCTTTCTTTCACAGATCTCTGGTACAGAGAAGAAGACCTAGACCAGAAGAATATCTGTTATCTGAAGAAGAAGAACAATCAATCAAAAACCAAGAGTCTTCATTCTTCAACTCTCCAGGACACTTCAAAGGATAATATCAATTCCATCTGTCAAGAAGTTCCTGAAGACTTTTCTGGTCAAGGCTTATAGATTGAAGGCCTATCACCCTGAAGCAAAGCACCAGTTTTTCCTGAACCATTCTACATCTCAAGGGGAGCTATTTGCTAACATCATATCCACTAAGTCTTCTCAGTTATATATTGAGAAAGAGAAGACAATATCATCTCTCACCCCCCCCCCACTGTATAAAGGGTTATAACTCCCTTCAAAAGTTATTCCTAGTTGCAAGTCACCTGACCAAAAGACTTGAGGTTTGGTTTTTGAGCACCTGATCAAAAGCTCATTGGTGTCAGGCACCTGATCAAAAATCTGAGTGGATTCCTTCCAGGGTGGAAGAAGAGTGGATGTACCCTGGTTGGGGAACCACTATAATTTCTTGTGTTGTCTGGTTTCCCTTTTTTTGTTCTTGCTGTGTTTGTGCTAACTAGGTCTACTGTGTGTTTGTGGTTATTTTTTGTTATTCTGCAGCTTTTATTTACAGAAAAAGCTGTAAAGTTTTCTAAAGGATTTTAGGATACTCTATTCACCCCCCCCCCCCCCCTCTAGAGTATTTCAGATCTAACACATCACTTTCAAGTTCTTTTATTTAAGTACTATTCCATTCTTGTACTGGTCATGTTTCTTTCAGTACTTACTTTCAGTTCAGTTCTTTCATTTAAGTATTAATCCAGTATCATACTAGACCGATTTCATTATAGCATTTCAATTCTGTAGCTTATATTATCAATAGTTTCTATTACCACACTCTTGTTTCTGCAATTTACTATTTTAAGCACGGGTCCAGCTTTGACGGGCAGTTATTTGATAGGTTGAGCCTTAGTTGGGGATAATAAGGTTGAGATGTTCCTCCTAAATTATCCCCAAATAAAGTGCTCCCATGCACCTTATTAAAAGTTGAGCCAAGTGTCGTTTTCCTGAATTATTTAAATCATAGTAGGGTAAGCCGATGTAGACCTAGTGCATGCTAGCAAAATTGATAAATTTCATTGCTTGTAAATTGCATGCGATAAATTGTGGCGGGTCTATCACTTCCGCAGACCAATCATACCGTTGCGAGAAGTTTGAAGACTCAAGGCGCCAGTGATATGAGTACTACGGGTGACCAGCCATTACGTTTTTCCACGTTGGGTTTCCTCCCCTGGTCGGCCAAAATTTTGAATCACAGGATGTCGCTTGCATCCAAGAGTACACAGGGTTGTACGTTGGGGCCTGGGTTGTGCGGTACAACTACCCCTATAAGTGGCGGGACTGGTCACTATCACCAACGACCACATCGGTGAGGCCCGCGGGGCTCGCTACTCTGCTTGAAGAGAAGTGGTCCATACTATGCCGACATTGGGTCTTTTGCACAGATGTGAATGCCTGCAGTGTGTGCGCGACTGTGAATGCTTGCGGTGTGTGCACAATTGTGAATGCCTGCGGTATGAATACGGGTTGTGAATACCTACTGTGCTAGTAGAGCTTAAATTATAACTGACATATATTGCCAGTTATACCATGTTGCACCTCTTTTATGGTTGCTCTTAGCTTATATATGAAATGTTGCACTAACTCTCTCTTACTTCGGCTATCAACTTTTGTTGGGTGCGTGTATTTATCCCCGGGATATGGATCCGGGGAGGAGATTTGTTTCCACTTAGCTCTATTACTAACATATATTTTAATAAGCATTCACAGGAGATGGAGCACCGTAGCGACCAGCTACTGCAGGACGATACACTAGCTAATAGGGCTACCCGAGTAGAGGCACCCCTGGCGTCTCCAGAGTTTCGAGACGTTAGTACTAGCAAGTAGGATTGAGAGAGTGAGGAGTTGTTAGTTGTAGTACCTTTATAGCTTACGGGCTTCATGTATAAATAGTGGTTACGGCCTTTTGCATCCTCTTTTAAATATATATTGTTATATATATTTGATATGGCTTTCTATTAATGCTTCCACAAAACTATATGATGAGATGTGAATGTTGTTATTCAAGCCGAGCAAGGCGGACAACCAGTGATTAGCAGAGTGGGTCATTACCCTTTAAGGAGCACTAGGTGGATGTCTTGGGAAAGTAAGATCCCCTCCAGCCCAACCCGGGCAAAGGTTGGTGGGGGTCTTACAAATGGATCAAAACGATCACGATCCATCCTTATGGAGCAGTCTTAGGATCCCTCCGTCACTCTCTTCGTTCTTTGGTTCGGGACAAACCTTGCAGTAGAAGCCTGATGGAACCTAATGTAGAGTCTTAGGGATTCTAGACTATATGATAACACACCCACACACCTTTGTTTTCGCTTTGTCAGTTCTTGCAAATTTTGCCTATTTTTCCAAAATACTGACACTTGTTTCATGTTACTTCTCAGATACCGGAGTACAGTAAATGGAGATCCTCCTATAGAGGATATATCGCCGCCACCAAACCTCCATACCCAGTTAACCCTGTAGTTGTACCTTTTGCCGACAGTGACTTAGGGCAAACATTGACAGCTATCCTGGCAATGTTCCGGATAGCCTTGGCACAGCCACCGCAATAGTTATTAGTATCCACTAACCTACAGACAACTTTCTAGGGTCCGAGTCCTCACATATTCAGAAGCACGGAGACTGCCATACAGGCAAAAGAGTGGGTTGAGCGCGTAGAGGAGCTATTAGTAGGAATGATGTGCCCAATAGTAGTTGTATTGTCACTAGTGGTGACCATGTTGGAGGGGTATGCTTGAGACTAGTGGAGAGCGGCCAGCCGCTCGACGTTTAGAGGATGACCATTGAGCACTATCCTGTGGGGGGGAGTTCTCAGAAGGTTTTATGAAGCACTTCACCTCGAACGCCGATAAAGCTGCAATGCAGGAGAGGTTCTAGCACATCCATCTGGGTGACCGGATGGTGCCAGACTACGAGAGAGTTCATCCACCTCGCACATTTTGTTGGGAACCTAACAGCCACTAATAGAGATAGGGCTGCTCGCTTTTGCCGAGGCTTGCGAGATGACCAAAGATAGGCCTTGATCATGATCTCTTAGTCCACCTTCTACACCATAGGGACTCACACCATGGCGTTAGAGTTAGACAAGAGGATGGTGGCCCAACAGAGCCGAGGATAGGTCGAGGTCCCCAGAGTTTAGGGACAAGATAGAGGAGCTGCTCCCTGCAGACAGGAGTGAGAGCGCAGATAGACAGAGTGTAGGCAGCCTTATAGGCACCCACTAGCACCTCCTACACCCCCAACATCGCAGTAGGATCCCAGGCAGCTCCAGTACCATAGCTCATGCCAGTAGCTCGACGGGATGTTCCCTTTGCAAGGAACTGCTTCTATGCAAGCACCCGAGACACATGAGGGCTTTTTGCCTGCAGGCGGTAGGAAGGCCGAGATTAGGAGAAGTTAAATGAGGGCAGGTAGTGCAAGGACTGGGATAGAGAGTCTGTAGAGGTAGAGCTTGTATGAGAGGTCATCAGGGCCGAGCAGCGCTCGTGGAGGCTTACGCATTAGACCTTCAGTATGTACCAGCCCCCGATGTATTGATAGGTACATATCTTAGATGCTAGAAATACACCAGATATCGGTACCTATGTATTAGACTTTATGCATATGCATGTCTACATTGGGTATATGTTTTGTTAAATGATATGTATATACTCCCTACCTCTTTCGGATTACTTTTGGTAGAAGGACACCCCGCAAAAACTCTCTTTGATACTGGAGCAATACTCCTTTATATCCTAAGACTTTATTGCAACTAAGGAAAACATTGTTCGCTCATCCAGACTATATACACGGATTCGTCTACAAGATGGATCAGATATGACATCTACGGAGAAATGCTCATTCTAGACCATGCTACGGGACGTGGAATTTGAGATTTATGCGACAATCCTAGCAATAACTGAGTTTGACCTCATAATGGGAATGGATTGGCTAGCCGAGCATAAGGCCCAAATAAACTTTTAAACCCGAGAGGTCAAGCTTCAGAACCAAGATGGACAGGTCATTAACTGATAGGTGTACCCTCCGTCTCTCGCATCATCTTGACCTTTACTCAAACTGTAATGTCGGGCTGGCAAAATGACGTAGTATTTCTTATCTACTTCGAAATGTTTAATAAGGTTCAAGTTCTCGCCAAAGTTCCGGTGGTATGAGATTTTCCGGACATTTTCCTGGAGTCCCTCCCAAGTTTGCCCCCATAATGAGAGGTCGGTTTTCAGATCGAGCTTGTGTCTGGAGCTCGACCAGTGTCCCGAGCACCCTATAGGATGACCCCCAAGGAGTTGGCCAAGCTGAAGATTTAGCTTCAGGAATTGATAGATGTTGGATTCGTCCGCCCAAGTTCCTTCCATGGGGAGCCCCTGTACTCTTTATAAATAAGAAGGATGGGACACTGTGCTTGTTCATAGATTATGGGGAACTAAACAAGATTACAATACGGAGTACGTATCCACTAACAAGGATTGATGAGTTATTTGACCAAATGCAAGGTGCATCCGTATTCTCCAAGATGGATCTAGGATCCAACTACTATCAGCTTCAGGTCCGGGTGGAGGATATCCCCAAAACTGCCTTTTAGCTCCCGCTACGGACTATATGAGTTTATGGTAATGTCGTTTGGGCTCACTAACGCCCCATATGCCTTTATGGCTCTGATTAATAAGGTATTCGAACCCTTCCTAGATAACTTCATGATTGTCTTTATCGATGACATTTTGATCAACTCGAAAACCAGGAAACACCATTCTATACATCTGCAGACTGTGTTACTTAAACTTCGAGAACACCTCTCTCTTTCCAAGTTCAACAAGTGTAAATTTTGGTTAGAGGAGGTCAGATTTCTTGGTCCACA